>OY992878.1:76816876-77284376 GCA_963921405.1 Cepaea hortensis
AGCTGGAAAGCGGACAGAGGATGTTAAAGACACCTTATGCATGAAAACATAACGGGACTTTGAGTTGACGGGTGTTGATGAGACCGACGTTCTGCAAAGGCATAGCTACATGATAACGATTTAAAAGTGATAATATAATTAACACCAACTTCATTAAAATATCACATGACAAGGAGGATTAAAGAGTTGTAATGTTCAATGTCTGCTTCAGACCAAACCCCGAAGAAGAAGAAGAAGAAGAAGAAGAAGAAGAAGAAGAAGAAGAAGAAGAAGAAGAAGAAGAAGAAGAAGAAGAAGAAGAAGAAGAAGAAGAAGAAGAAAAGGAAGAAGAAGAAAAGAAGAAGAAGGAGAATTATGACAGGTAAAACACGGGAGCTCCAAACAACATCCTGGTAAAGAGAATGAAAACTAAGACAAGTGATTATGTAACAAGGAAAATGGAATCAAGCCGATGTTAAACTAAGGAGACACACATTATCTAGGATGACAACTTAATACCTCCAGGAGTTAGACATTTTGTCGGCTGCTACTCCGGGGGGAATCTATGCCACGAGTCGCATGATCTTCTTCTTTGATTAGGCTGTGAGAAGATAAGACATATATAATCATGTCTGCGAATATTCTAGTTTGTATTACAAAGGAGAAAAATATCCAAGCTTAGAACTAATCTGGATAATACAATTGAAGGGTCTATTAAATGCGTTTCGTGGGGTGATATTTTTGCGTGACGTGTGTCACTGATGTTAATAATTAAAAACAGCAGTACTTCTTTTTATTACAATCTTTTTTGCTTTTCTGTTTGCAGAAATTAAAAATATTTGGTGGTTCTTAGGGGATGATTGTGCTCTTCCCTAAGAAGAGATAAAGAAGCGTTATTAGAGTAACCAAACCGCATATAAAAAACGTCAATTCTTCAATTTCTTTTTCTTTGGCATTTACCCCGCTTTAGTACGATTTTAAAAACTGGTAGATAATAATAAGCATGTCAAAAATTGCCATTACAAACGGGCTCAGAGCAATCGGAAAATGTCCTTATGTACATCGTCGCCCTCAAAAGATATCAACAATCAACTTTACTGACTCTATTTCATGTGGAACAGTATGAGTGAAGCCTCGTATTTGTAGACCGACCTACTCCGCATACCTCATGTGGTACGTCGCAGGCACGATTCCCCCCCCCCCCCTCTCTCTCTCTCTCTCTCTCTCTCTCTCTCTCTCTCTCTCTTTCCTCTCTCTCCAATCTTGCTTCTCTGTGCCTACCTATGCCATGTGTACTGCTGGTGGTCGGATCTTATGCAGCCCAATAACACAAGCACTGGGTGATTTGATCCTAAAATACGTTGTATAACAATCAACCTTAATGACTCTATTTCATAGGGAACAGTATGAGTGAAGCCTCGTATTTGTAGACCGACCTACTCCGCATACCTCATGTGTTACGTCGCAGGCACGATTCCTCTCTCTCTCTCTCTCTCTCTCTCTCTCTCTCTCTCTCTCTCTCTCTCTCTCTCTCTCCAATCTTGCTTCTCTGTGCCTACCTATGCCATGTGTATTGCTGGCGGTCAGATCTTATACAGCCCAATAACATACGCACTGGGTGATTTGATCCTAAAATACGTTGTATAACAATCAACGTTACTGATTCTATTTTATATGGAACAGTATGAGTGAAGCCTCGTATTTGTAAACCGATCTACTCCGCATACCCCATTAGGCACATCACAGGAACGATACCCACCTCTCTCTCTCTCTCTCTCTTTACCTCCCTCCACCTCTCTCTCTCTCTCTCTCTCTCTCTCTCTCTCTCTCTCTCATATATATACCTTGCACATGCCCATGTATACTAGTGTATGAATGTCTGTTGAGCGGTGGATATGTATGTATATGTGCTCATACATATTAGTCCACCCTGACTTTAGCACCCGCCTCATAATAACATATATGAGTACATCATGTGGTTTTGGTTAGTACCACCATCATGCTTGCGCCCACTCATGCTTCGTCAGCACATCCACTTAGATTGCTCAGATACCCCCACCAGACCGGCTGCAGTCCTGCCCTCCTGCCTCCATCTCCCCTTCTTTCAATGTGCTCACTGAACCGTAACACCTATCACCCCGCCATCATCCTCCACCTTACTCCGTCGGTTGGGTATAAAAAGAATACACCAGAGATATTCTGAGTTAATCACAGATCGCAACTGTGGGGTAAGTATGAACAGTTTTTTTTTCCAATTCTCATTTTCTCTTCATTGCTCTTATATTTTCATTCTGTTGTTATTCTCGTCCTGTCGTCACCTTTTGATGTAGTCACAGGAGATCTCCATTACTATATGTTGTGTTTGTGAATGTGTTTGTTCGCTGATGAAGGCTAATCGCTGCAACGTTCTGTTTGTGTCGTAAATCTGTTATGTAAAGCTACACTACTTTGTGTCACTTTATATTGTTTACAAAAGATATCGAAGAGCATTGATACTTATGGGGGGTCCACGTTATCTCAATGACGAGACGCTTGTCTGCTGTACATGTGACATTGGGTTCGAATTCGCAACTAGATGGATATTTCACATTGACCTGGCTTCCAATTCACCCAAGCTTAAAATGGGTACCAAAAACTATTTTGGGAGGTGGCTGCGGTCGGCGTGATATTGATCGCATCACCCCTGGAGTGCCGAGTGGTATATACAAATATCGAGCTCGCATTATATATCAAATAGGCCTTAACGCCTGTAAAAGGGTCCTTCACTTACCTCATCATCATAAGCATATGCCATGCCTTTAAGAGTGGGCGGTCATGTTTCACCAAAGTATGACAACTGTATGTGTTTATGGCCCCTCACCACAACCAAAAGAGACATTCAGTTCATGTGGCATATCAAATGAAGTTGTGGAATAGAGAAACTAGTCTGATATGGGGACAATACTAGACAAGAGAGGTTGAGAGAGTGTGGCATTTGCATTGCACCATCAAAAGTAAATTTTCAAAATACAGCTTGAGAGTTAGCACACACTTTCTCATACACAGATATTATGTGTGTCCAGCCAATTCATAAGGCCTGTTGATTTTAATAAGGTAATGGTTGTAAAAACAGGAGACGCCTAGCAGTATGTGAACCTGCCAGGACGGTAATTAGTAAGTCAGACAGGTCACAGAAAGAATTTAGACCTACGGATAGAATCAACTAATAAGAGAAGGTCGGCGGATATCTACGTTACCCCCAACGGATTTCCGGAACGGTAAAATATATAATTACCTAGACAAAAGGGGATGGGGTCGCCAATTTTCATTATAAGACAAGACACCATTTATCCTGTGGCACTAGTAAGATGGTTTTGATTCAGACAAGGTTGTGGTGAAATTCGGTAGGATTAACAGCCTGAGTGGTGCAGTCCTCAGTGAATGAGGAGACTCTTCGCATTCATACTTCATAGGAGAACAGTGGACCCTTTGTCGACATTTACCACTCAAAACTAACCAGTGCCACCATGGGCCTAAAGCTGAGTATGAACATAATAACCTCAGTGACCACCAGCTGCCAATAACTTAGACTAAACTAGGATCCACATTTAACAAGATTTACAAAAGCTTAAACCAAAAAGGGAATCCACAGTGAACAGTCAAACAAACTATTTTCATTCTGTTACGCCTAAGACAAAACCCGGCAGTTGATTCTTATAGACTATTGAAATTTATTACATTCTGTGACTAATTAGCATTAGTGATGTATTATCTGTTGTGTATAATATGAATGCCCATAGTGCACACACCTCCCCCATTTATTCATTATAAGATTATAATCTTGTGCTATTAAGTTGTTCAATTTTCTTGGAGTAATAGTGTTAAACAAAAGCGTGATAGTACGACATCACTGAACAACAGATGAGGAGAGCTGTGTGGCAGGGACACTAGCTTTCAGTCTAAACAGAGTGAGCTTTCTCCTTTCTGAATGCAGTGTCTTTCCTATGCTCTCTTGGCCTTCTACTAGAAAACCTTACTAATACCTTTGTGTCCTAGTGGCATCTAACCATATGTGTCTGTTCCAGTACTAGGAAGTCTTACGAGCCATTGCTGGTGTTCAATTAGTTGTCAGCAACCACGATCTGGGGATAGCTATCTCCCATTCCAATGTAACATACCACAGGGAGTCATAGAACGATGTATGTAGAAAGCTTTGACAGTCTGGCAACAAATAGTAATTTAATCAATATCATGTTGATTACAATACAAGATCACACGGATAGGGGCGACTCGGGATCTCCATAGTTTGCTCCAGATCAGACACCTGAGGAAGAAGAAAAGGATGCAGAGTGGCATTTTGGCTATAGTCAATGATTGCCAACACAGTGGCAGGGAGTCAATCCCCAGTAGTGGCAGAAATGTTTCGACCAGAACCGTTCTAGGGTACACCCAGTCTGGACAATTGGTTTCAGAATAATGTTTACACAACTTTTGGGGGCCGGTCTCCCTGGCCTAGGAGTTAAACGACTTTCTCCGTAATCCCGTTTATCCACATAGGGTAACGCAACGCGCGAGAACTGGTAGCTGTTCTCGCCGCGGTGGTGACTTACGCGACAAGTGAGCCGACCGCTCAGAAAGCAATGGCAAACTACTGAGCGTAATCTAGCCAAGAAATCAACAACAGTGGTAAAATGCTGGTGTTGACAGCGATGTAATGTAAAGGATGTGCGAAAACAAAACAAAAAACTTTTGGAGATTTTCTGTGCAGGAAAGATGGTGACAGAAGCTGGTCATCAGCCCCATTGTACCGTGAGCTAGCAAATGTAAATAGTCTAGCAAATCATGCAACTGATGTGTTTGCTATGTTAATACCTTCATGACGATCATCATCAACTTCTGAATCATTACCGTTATCATAATTCAAGGTAATACAGGAACATGGCAATTCTACAGTTATTTCCCACCCATGAAACAAAGACATCAATTCTCCTAGGTCATCTACAGTCGTCATTTCGTTGTCAATTTATTTTTTCGTGAAGAGGTAACCATCCCCATTACCACTGAATCCTTTTACTGTTTATTGCTCTCAAGCCATGCATTTCACCTCCCATTTCTTGTAATTACGTAACTTGTTCTCCCCCTTCTCTCCTGTCCCTTTTATCTTTCCCTGTAAAATTCAAGCACGTCTGGCTCATTATAACATGACCTATGCAATATCACTGCATTAAAGAAGCAATACACGTTCGCTGTTTCTTTTCCAAAGTGACACACATGCAAATTCCACGAAAGGACGTACACATCTTATCAAGGCAAACACACGCACACGGTGGTTTCTAACCACACAGCCGGAGACTCAATTCTTCGTGTCTTTAGACACCTCATTACAGACGTCAGAACCATGTCCTTGAAAATGTAATATTAATTTCCAGGAAAACACATCACCTCCGAGATGTCTGGTGGTGGTTCTTCTCCAATCCCCACACACACCAGCTACAAAGGTTCAGACCGCTGATTTATGTTTATGCAAACATTCCAGGACTTTAATTATCTGTCACGTGGTATGATGACGTTGCCGGTGGCAGCCAGACACGCATGTCAAGGTAGAGAAGAAATTAAATAAGTCACGTGCCGCGACGTTCGAATCCCAGGAGTCCATGGTTAATCACTGACAGTGTTAATCAGGGCAACGATTTTCAGAACTAGAGGGCGGGTTCTGCCTCACCTGACGTCGGCCTCAGTTTGCAGGTGAGTATATAATGTCAGCCTGTGTTTGTAGCTAAGGGGTCAGAGAACGCGTTTCCCTATCCCTTATCATCATTATTATGTGCCATGCTGACAAGCGTGGGCGGTCATGTTTCGCCATCTCAAACGATCACCAGAGTCGTGGATCAGTTCTGTGTTCTTGTCTCGACCATATCACGTGGCCGAGCCATCCATGTATTTACTTCTCTGCCTTCCCCTCGTTCTTTTCCCCTGAATCTTGCCAGTTGCCACCAAGTTCTCCAATTTATTTCTTCTCTTAACGTGTCAAAAAAATTGTGACTGTCTATGTCTAATTGCTCTAATCATTTTACGGTTGTCATTTGTTTCTTGTAGGGCTTGGTCATTGGTTTTTCCGTCTGCCCATGGCATTTTTTGCATTTTCCTCAGAAACCACATTCCCACAACCATCAGATGTTTTTCAGCTTGTCTGCTCATTATCCATGCTTCACGTCTATACAAAAGTACAGGTTCTATGTAGCACTTCGACACTTTTTTTCTCGTTGCATTTGACATCTTTCTATTGGTCAGTATTGGTCATTTACTGTACCCTTACTTTCTACGAACTCACATTGTTTTTCTCCTATTTCGTGTTGTATTTTCTTCCTAACTCTTTGCATGAAGATTCTTAGCAAAATCTTCGTGATGTGGCTCATTATATTAATTGTTCGATGTTGATCACATTCCAAGACTCCTGATTTCTTTGGGATTACAATAAATGCCGAATTACATAATTTAGGAAGCATTTCTCAGTTTCATATATTGTGTTCAGCATCTGACGACCTCCGGTTAGCGGGGTAGGGTTATCCCCTATCAAAGGAGATGTAAGACGCCTCCTTTCGTCCGTTAGTCTACGGGGCACTCTTGGGCAAGGTGGAGTACCCGTTTAGCCCCCCGATTAGGGTTACGTGAAACCATGGAAGCAGGTGGTGGATGGAGTGTGAGAGCAGCCGATAGATTGTTGTTGGTTATGGTCTTGCACTCTGCGGCGATAGGCAGATGATCTCATCAGTAGAGACAATGGCTATGGCCACCGACTAGTACAGTCACTGCCCAGAAGGAAAGCAATGGCAAACTACCTTCTGCAAAACTTCCCAAGAAACCATAACAACTATGACAGAAAACATAATAAGAAAGAGATCTGGTGGCGAGACCCCCAGGCCAGGCAGATCAGATAACACTGGGGAAGAGTGTGACATAAGGACCAGTACTAGTAATCGTGATGAGGGAGTTAATCCTGACTGTGTTACCAAGGAAATCCCCTGTGTCAGACTAAGAAAAAGAGTGAGAATAGGAACGTGGAATGTGAGAAGTATATATGAGGGAAAGCTTAGAGTAGTATGTGATGAGACTGAGAGGTTAAATATTCAAATGTTAGGAATTAGTGAACATTGCTAGAAAGGCAAGGGACATTTTACAACTGAAAATGGAAGTCTTTTCATTTATTCTGGTAGAGATGTCGGAGGCCAGAGTGGAGTGGTATTTTGTTTAGATAAAACAGCTGCAAAAGCTTTACTGGGATATAACCAAGTTAGTGATAGAATCCTCACTATTAGCTTAAAGGCCGTCCAAAAAACACAACACTCGTACAGATATATAGCACCTACTTCAACAGCAGAGGAGGACGAAATTGAAGAATTTTACAACACACCGCAAGAAACATTAAATAAGATTGGTCATAATGATATAGCAATAATACTGGGAGATTTTAATGCAAAAGTAGGTACAGGAATAGCTGAAAATGAGAGACACGTTTTAGGAAAATTTGTACTGGGAAACAGAAATGACGCAGGTGACAAATTAATTTAATTTTGCACAGAAAATGAGTTAATGATACCCAATACACTTTTGAACAACACCCAAGGAGATTCTTCACATGGAAGTCCCCGGACAGTATTACTAACAATCAGATATATTATATGTTAATACAAAGAAGATGGAGATCAAGCATAACATCTGCAAAAACCCTACGAAGTGCAGACTGTGATACGGATCATCAGTTATTAGAAGCAGATATGAAATTAAAACTCAAAAAGCTTACCCGAGGACCAAGGTCACTTCGTTTTGATCTCACAAAAATACCAGATGCATACACTGTAGAAATTAGGAATCGTTTTGGGGTCTTGATGTCTGTACAAGAGGAAATGACACCTGATGAACTGGCAGTACAGGCTAGAGATATCTTGATAACTGCAGCCAAAGATTTAATTCCGACCGAGAAAAAGCAACTTAAGCCATAGATTACATCAGACACGTTAGAATTAATAAAACAACGAAGGGAACTGAGACAGAAAGGAGGTGAATAACAGCAGGATGAAGTATAAATCTTTAACTCGAGAAATAAGAAAGGACACAAATCAATATATACATCAGACACGTTAGAATTAATAAAACAACGAAGGGAACTGAAACAGAAAGGAGGTGAATAACAGCAGGATGAAGTATAAATCTTTAACTCGAGAAATAAGAAAGGACACAAATCAATATATACAAGATTGCTGTACCAGAATATAGCAATATCATAAGACTGGAAGAGATTACGAAATGTTCAAAGAAATGAAGTTATTGACAAAAATGTTCAACCTCAATTGAATGTTATCTGTGACAAGGTGGGAAATACCATAGTTAGTTAGTCGACAGATCATCCTCATTGCACATCGAACCTTTCAGTCCATAAGTGCTCGGATCCCCTCCTCAGCAAATCCCGCAGCGTGTAGCGGCTAACGACACCAGTTCTGTGTTGGTTTATCAGTCTTCTTTGGCTTCCTGCGTAGTGTTCTTGTTTGGCCACCCCTCTTTTAATTTGCTGTTCTCGCAGTCTGGCCATGGTTGTAGATTCACAGTCATCACTTGGTTCTCGCAAAAGGCTTACTTCTCGTAGAGCAGTGGTTCCCGAGCTTTTCAAGCAGAGGGCCATTATCTGCTATTTTCGGTAGTTAAGCGGGCCACAACGTCATAAAATTATGAAAGTCTTGCAATATAATTCTTACCTTTCTTAACTTTCGTCAACAAAATTCTAAAACTTTAATGGTAGTCAATGTCAGTACTACACTGCGGTCAAGTTTTGGTTTAAAATCAAAAGTTCATTTAACATTAAATGTTTAATCAGCTTCGAAAATCGCTAGTAATGTAATTAATTTACAGTTGTAACTGTTCTTCATGACCAGTTACTTCAGTTCAGATGCCAGTTTATCAATGTATGGACACAAATCAGTCATGCCCAAAGTCATAAGCGCAGCTAGGTTACTGTCGGTGAGTCTGAAACGTTGCTTGTTTTTTTTTTTATAACGATCATTGCGGAAAATGACTGCTTGCATCTGTAAGTAAAAAAAAAAAAAAAAAACGACAGATGTATCTCTGGGCGAATGAACGCGAGTGTTCAAATTGTTCGACCGGCAATAGTCGCAAGAATGAAATCATATGATCAGCTGAAGGTGAAGCAGGCAGCTCCAGAAATGTGCATCTCAGTGTAGAATTGTATTTCAAATCAATTACTTCGTGCTGAAGGTTTTGCTGTAATTGACGGAGCTTGGCTTCAGGAAATACGAACGGATTTATGAAGAGGGCAAAATTATCCTCCTCTATTGTGAACCCTTGAAATCTCGACTGAAAGATATCCAGAAGTCTTTCAGCTTTTACTTTGTACTGTAACAAGTCATATTACTTGTCCAATACAAGCGTCTTCAGAGTTGGAAACGCCTCTAAAGTCCCGCCAGTCAGCTGTCCGATAAACAGTCGTAGTCTCATTTTACATTAAGAAATGTCATCGCACAAATTTGTGAATAGTTTGTTTTTTCACTGGATCCTCGCATTTAAAGAGTTTAAATGAGACGTGATGTCCACCAAAAATGCCAGGTCATTAAGCCAGTCACCGTTCAGCAAACATTTCTGTACTGTAGGCAATTCATTTATTTCAGACAGAAACAGATAGACACTATTTTTCAGTGCTCAGAAACGTGACAGAACTGTCCCTTTAGATAGCCATCTGACATTGCAGTGTAATATTAGCTCACCGTATTTCTAGTTCAGGTCTGATAGAAACTGTCTGAACTCACGCCTGTGTTGAGTTGAGTTAAGAACCGGCATCACTGCACTCAGGACATTCCCCATACGTGCTCCGTCCCCTCGTTCAACAGCCAGCGAAAAGTCATGCTGCTAATCGTTCCCACCGCTATCTGATTAAAAGTTCTCCTGGTCTTCCCTCTCACGTTTGAGATTCTTCCAGAACCCCTGCCGATTCCCCGCAACCTCATTCTTTCCACATATGGGTTCTCAATCTGTTCTTCCGCCTTCTCCACCTGATCGCACGACCACCTCTCCCTTGTCCATGGGCAATCTACCACCAAGAGGTGCATTCCCTGCTAGCCTATCAGCCTATTCATTTCTCCGCACCCCCGCATGGCCAGGGCAAAATATCCATACAATTCTCACAATCTGTGACCTTTGAAGCGACGATAGCCATTCCACACGAAACATTCCTTTCTCCACCTTACTCACACCTGTTCCTTACTTCGAATTTTGTTCACACATCTCAAAACAACATCAATGACATGTTTCAGATTTAATGTCTTTCCACACACAGCTTCTTGGTGAATGATACAATGATAGTTTAATATAGTGCGGCCAAGAAACTGTTCCAATAATGCTAGACATCCAGACTTTTAACCCTTCAAAGCCGGAGCACCACCGTCGTTGCACACACTGTCCAATTTAGTCCAATCTTTGTTGTTTTTCTCTACACACAACTTCGGAGTTTCAAACAGATCAGTTTCTTTGGTAGTTGCATGCATTGATTCAAGTCCTAGAAGTTCTTCAGTGACTTCAAAATTATCGTTTATTGCACGAACAAAAACTGCGACCTGAGCTGTGTCAGAAATGTTAGTGGATTCATCCACTGATAATGAAACAAATTTACAATTTTTATATGTGCTGCTACTTGACGAACATCGTTGGCTAATTCTTCAACTCGCCTAATAAATATGTTTGTATCACAGTGTGAACATGGCCTGGCTGTGAATCGTTAGTGGCTGACATTAATATAGATGACAAACTCCGCGTTGTAGTGTATAAAAGGTTTATTTGAGTCATCAATTACATTTTCATGCTGCCGATGTAAATGCAGACATCTTTGTTGTTCTTCTCATGGCCGAATCCCCAGTGACGCGTGAGCAACCCCTGGATACCTAAACCCATTCGTGCTCACGCGTTCACTAACTTTATTTCCCCATTAGTTAATGAATGCGCAGCATTCATTAACTCTCTAACTACTAACCTAAATCCCTTACTGTTATATACCTCCCCTTCTTCAAAAAAACTTTTTCTCTGGAAAAGTCTCAACTCCAACCCTTAAACACTTAACTCAATACTGAAATATTTCTTCTTCTATACCACATCTGCCCAACAATCCCTCAACATATATTTCATAATTCAAATCTCATCCTCCTATCTCATCATAGCCAAACACTAAGCAGAGGCATACTTTATACAATGTCAGTAATACAAAACCCTACTATAAACTCTCTACAAAACTCTCTACAAAACTCTCTACAAAACTCTCTACAAAACTCTCTACAAAACTCTCTACAAAACTCTCTACAAAACTCTCTACAAAACTCTCTACAAAACTCTCTACAAAACTCTCTACAAGCGAACCGCTTTTAAAGTGTCCATCTAAATTATGATTGACAAAAATTGAAGATATTTTCCTTATCTTTTTCTCACTTAATCACATTCTCACTATTCCAGGATAGACAGAAAAAAAGTTTAGTTTAGATTGGTTTGGTGCGCACCAAAGAAAAATTAGAACGTAAGAAAATAGTAAGAAGTAATCACATTTCTCTTCCCATGCATTCTCAAAACTTTATAAAATAAAGTTTTCAAAATTTATCTTCATTGTCGCCAATAATAATTTTTGTTATCAAAAAGTTATGTTAATCCAAAACTACAACCTTTTGTATTATTCACCTCGTCAAGTTCAACCATTCCTTCAAAACCTTATTCCACTTATTTAAATGCCAAAATTCAACCTGGCATTCCCCCCATATTCTCCCATTAAACGCTGTTCAACCCAGCTCCTATTGCAACCCCCATTTACCCAGTATCGCCCGTCATTCCCCTCATCCATGGCTTTAAATCCATGTATTTACATTACGAACCGTCTAATGTAGTCCCTAATTCAATCCCCCAAACCATTTTTAACGGTTTAACTCTTTTCAACCCCCATGTAATTATCAATTGTTGCTGACAACCCCAGCCACTTTTAAATATACTCCTCCATTACTTTCTCTACTACATACTGAGTTACTTCGCTAATCACCACAACTTCCCCCTTAACTCAATCATGTTTCACCCTCAATTTCTATTTATAAACGTTATACACGTTAAGCAACTCAACTTCAAGTCACAAAATTCGTAAAACGAAGCATGGCCCTTACTCCATGTTTCATATTTTCTGCAAGCTCTCAAAAACAACTCTTCATTTTTCCCCATAACTGAACGTCAACCTAAAAATTATTTTAAACACACCCAGGGTAACTCAAAAAAATAAAACCAAAGTTTTGTAAAAATAAACAGCTAAGGTAACATATCATCACATTTTATAAAGAACAACTGAAGTCAAAACAATAGAGCAAACAATATCAACCCCCTCATTCTTTGACATCATTTTTATCCCCACACATTATTCAAAATAAACATTTGTGATGAAATGAAAAATCATATATATACATACACCATAATATATTATGACTACTAATCAATCATTTTCCGTCTAAGAAAAACTCAACACTTCAAACTTAAAAATCAAAATGATAATAAAGTATATATCAATCACTCCTAACTTAATACAATATTATGTCTACTCATCACGACAACTCTCAACAACTCTTGATTAAGTTATTTGCTAACCTTCTTCATTTGAAATTCACAATTACCGTGTCCCACTTCTTCTTCTATCTGCAATCTGCAGAATATTCTACCAAGCTATTCATCACTTCTCCATTTTCTTAATAACTCCAAATTTTTTTCTATTAGTGCAATCTCTACATCAATGTCGTCATCTTCCCGAGGAGAAATATCTTCTTTCATAGCAGCATCCTCATCAGTTTCTGACTCTTCATCCATCTCTTGTTCCGCGTCTGTATACCCATTACTAGCAACTGCTAATCTTTTCCTTTCTAAATCCAATCTAATCTTTCTACCTTGATGTCTTAATGATCTTTCAAATAGTGGCATATCTTCATCACTTGAGGAATTTTCTCTAAATTTTCTTTGCCTCTTAATTTCTCTTTCTTTCTGTCTGTCTAACTTTCTTTTTACTGCCTGTCTAGTATTCATAAATGGAGCGTCTATTTTTTCTTGGACAGGTTCTTCACTATTATAACCGTCATACGTGTTGTTTTCCTCTGTCACGATCGTTTTTGGTATTGTTTGTTCTTGTTCACCAGTAGTAGATGCTGTTATTATTTGTTTTTGTACCAATTCTCTCCCATTATCTATAGGTATCGGATATTCCGTTTGTCTGATAATCTGTCCATCTGAAAATAATTCTTCTGAATAATAATAATTATTATTATCCTCTGCATCTTTTTCCTCATTATCCCGTCTTAAGTGCTCTACATGTGAACGTGCAACATGCCCTGTAATTTGATTTTTTATAGTATATGATACTGGACCCTTTTTATCTAAAATATAATATCCCGGGACCCAATGAGCATCAAACTTAGAGTTTTTCCTATGTTTTTTGTATTAAACTCTATCACCTATGTTAAACTCCTGTAAGTGTGCATTTTTATTTGTGTATTTCTTCTGTCTTTCTCGAGCCTTAATTATATTATTTCTTAAACGTATATGTGCTTTGTGCATTTCTTGTAACCTCATTTCCTGAAACTCCTCCCCCATATATTTTCTTCTAGGCTTTAATAAATTGTCAATCGGTAATATTGGTTCTCTTCCATGTAGTAGGTAAAATGGTGAGAAACCTGTTCCTTCATTTTGGTGTGTACGGATCGCCCCCAATGCTATTCCCAAATAAAGATCCCAATCCATATCGTGCTCTTCTACATTTTTCGCCAGTATATTGTACAATGTTCTATGTTGTCTCTCATTTTTGGCATTCGAAGATGGTCTGTAGTACGAAGTTTTAATGTGCTTTATATTCAAATCTTTTAACAATTTTTCAAACTTTCTATTTACAAATTCTTTCCCATTGTCTGTAAGTATTGTCTGTGGACACCCAAACCTTGGTATAAATTCTTGTAAAAACATATTTATAACAGAATCAGAACTCTTGTCTGGAATTGGATAAACTTCTGGCCAGAGACTATATGAATCTACGATATGTAGTAAATATACATTTCCCGACAATGTTTTTGGATGAGGACCTGAAATATCCAAACTCACTTTCTGCATTGGAAATGGAGGAATATCTGTATCTTGTAAGGGACATTTAATTATCTTCATGTTTCTTAACCTACACTTTTCACATGCATCAACATATTCATATACGCTTTTAAATAAATTCGGCCAGTAATATTTACTGCTAATAGCCTTAACTAACTTATCTCGTCCAAAATGACCATTATTATCATGATATGCCTTTAAAACTTCCCGTTCTAAATGTTTCGGAATATATTTTCTTAATCCCTCACCTTTTTCACCGACATAATATAATTGATTGTCTTCTTGCAGCTCTAAGAATTTTCTTTTAAAACTGTTTTCCCCTGTTTCTTTCAATTTTTGTTTAATCTGTATTATTTTTGGATCTAATTCCTGTTCATTTTTCATATTAAAATGCATCAACTGTGTATCTTCCTCTATTGATTCAGAATCTTGTTCTGTCTGTGAGCTTTTATAATTTATTTTAGCAGAATCTAATATATTTACTTGCCAATTCCTGTCGTCAATTTCTGGTTCTCCCTCATCTTGAGCAGTGGTTTCAGATATTGTTGTATGTGGAATTCTAGACAATAAATCAGCGCATGTATTATGTTTTCCTGAAATATACTCTACTTTAGCATTGTATCCCTGTAAATTTAGTGCCCATGTTTGTATTTTCCTATTTTGTATTGGTGCTTCTAATATAGACTTTAATGGCATGTGATCAGTTTTAATAATGAAATTGGCGTTATGTAGATAATAATTTAGTTTCTGGAGAGCATAGTGTATAGCGTAGGCCTCCTTCTCAATAGTCGCCCATTTTCGCTGAGATTTGCTAAGTCTATGTGACAAGAAATAGATTGGTCTTTCATTCTTAACTCCTGGTATTCCTGAGTCTTCTCCTTCATACGGTTGTGTTAAACATGCTCCTATGGCATTATCTGACGCATCTGTATACAAAACCAATTGTTTATTTAAATCTGGATGTGCCAATAGTGGAACTGTTGTTAAGCTATTTTTTAAAAAATCGAACACCTTCTGACAATCTTCAGTCCACTTAAACCTTGCATATTTACAGGTCAATTTTATAATAGGTTCTGCTATCTGTGCAAAATTTGGAACGCATCGTCTATAATACCCGGTCATACCTATAAAAGCTCGAACTTCTCTCACGTTGGTCGGAGAAGATAAATCTCTAATCACTTTAATTTTATTTTGATCAGGCTTAATTCCCTCTCTATTAATAATGTACCCTAAATATTTGGTTTCTGTTTTTAAGAATTCACACTTACTCAATTTCAACTTAACATCGTGTATTGTTAGCCTATCAAATACCAATTTTACGTGTTTTAGATGATCTTGTACGTCTCCTGATGTATATATTAAAATATCATCTATATATGCCAACGCAAACTTTTGAAACCCACGTAATACTTCATTTATTAATAACATGTAGTGAGATGGAGCTGTACGAACTCCGAATGGCATTCGTAAAAATTCGTAAGAACCCATATGAGTACAGAAAGCACTTTTCTTTTGAGCATCCTCCGACATCGGGATACACCAGAACCCTGATCTTGCGTCTAGTGTAGTGAAGAATGTAGAGCCATTAAGTAAGCCCAAAATATCATCAATCACTGGCAATGGGTACGCTACATTCTTAGTGATTTTGTTCAACGCCCGATAATCACAACAGAATCGATGTGAACCATCGACCTTGGTCACAATTACAATCGGAGATGACCACTCAGACTTCGATCTTGTTATTATTCCCGCTTTTAACATATCTTCAATTGCCTTCTCTACAATCTCTCTGTTTCTTAAAGGAGTTCTATATGGTTTTAAACTAATTGGTGGATGATTTCCAGTGTCTATTTCCATTGTAACTGTACTATTTTTTCCCAATTCTAAATCATTAATTGCAAAAACGTCTTGGTTTTCTTTCACAAATTGTTCTAATATTTCTTTATTCTCCGGTGGGGCTTTTAACTGTGATAACAATTCTTGTTCTCTTGTCCTTTTGTCTACTGTATCTATTTGAGATGGATATTTTTTGAATGTATGGATCAATTCATCATTCCATCTTTTCCAGCTTCTTTTATAATTATTTCTGACATTATTTCTGACCATGGGAGTTTCTGAATAATCATTTCCCAACATGTTTTCTTTTTCTATAGTTAACATGTTATCATTATTATACGCTACTTTAGCGATTACACAGCCTCTATATAATTTAATATTTTTTCCTGTATTGTTTAGGAGCATCACTGGAAAGCTGAGATGTTTATCTAATATTATTAACCCATCGGTGACTTCCAAGCCAGGTTCATCTATTATTTCTCTCTCTAATTCCGTTATTTTAACTGTTTGTCCAACCGAAAAGTACGGATTTTTTTTCATTTTTGCCTGTATTAAATTAACCGTTTGTGGTTTCAAATTCATGGTCGTTTTGACTCTAACTAGTGTCGACACATGCATATCCTCTTCTAAATCCACGTAAACATCTTGGAATTTTAATTTATGTAAATCAAAATAAATTCTCACCCCATTTTTCAATAAACAATCTCTACCCAATATCATATTTCTATTTAAATCCTTGACTACATGGAACATATGCCTAACATTTATCCCTCCTAATTTAAAATTTATCATCGTTTGGCCAAGCACTTCTAAATTTTGTCCAGTTACCGAATGAAGATTATCCTGAATTCTAAATATTTTAAAATTTTTTAATATTCGATATAAAAATGTTTCTTTAATCACACTAACTTGCGCTCCCGAGTCAACTAATGTTCTAATTTTATACTTCCCTATTTCTATAATACATGAACTAGGATCAATCATATTTAGTGACAACTGTTTTATCTCCCCAAGTTGAGGCCACTTCTTATGTTTTTTATTTCTAAATGTCCTATTATACTCATCATTTGGGTTTTTAATATATTTATTCATCTTTTGGACCTTACTATTTTCAACCCTACTGCCGATCCTGTTCAGTAAGCGGGATGCCAATTTCCCTGATCTCCTGACCTTATAAAATTTCTCTGCACCTCTCCATAATTCCCATTTGATGATCTACTATTTACAGTTCTATTCTGTGTACTAGTCTGAGCACATCTATTATTTTGTGTATTCGACTGGACACGTCTGTTACCACAGAAGCGAAAAATGTGTCCCCGTTGGTGGCACCCCCAACAAACCACATTTGTGTTACTTGTGTTACCTACCATGTCTCTTACAGTATTTCTCACTTGTCTTTCTCTACCTTGATTATATACGTTACTGTTTCCTTGTAACATCTGTGTTTCTCCCCTTCTTCTTCTTCTCCATCCATATCTATACTGTCCTATTTCCATTGGTTCTTCAATTCTATCCTCTGAACTACTACCTAACTCTCGTCCTACCCTCAATATAAACCTTCTTCTCAAGCTTTCCTCTTGTATAGCTATATCTACAGCTTGTGACAACCTTGCAGGATTCTCTCTCATTAATTTAAATTTCAGTCCATCTGACCTAATCCCATCAACAAAAATCCCCACCAACATCCGTTCCACTTCCTCAGCTCGGACATTCTGACCCAAAAATGACTCTTCGGCTAAATTGATCAACCTATCACTGTATAGCTGCACACTTTCTGTAGTATTTTGTCTCGTCTGTCGCAACACTGAGAATGCGTGTTGAGGGTCAGTAATCTCTGCATATTTGTGAGCTAAGTCGTCTTTGAATTGTTCCCACGTTTCACCTCCTCCAGCTTCTAGCTTTCTTCTTATATGATCAGAAACAGGACTTGCACTAGTTCTATAAGCCAAATTCTTTTTATCCTCATCCGTAGCGTTCACTAAATAAGCATGTTTCTCAATGGATACAATCCATTTCTTAAATTGACTCGCTTGTCCATTAAACCTCTCGACATCACTGACTACACTTTGCTGTCTTAACACCGAGTCCAACTTTGATATTGCCCCACCAACTCCACTAAGTACTTGTGAAAGATCTTGGGCTTCCATTCTAAAAAAATCTGAAATGGAAAATACAGCAGTACCAAACAATCTAATATATTAATATGTCCTAAATCAAGCAGTTGGACATCTTAATCTAAAATTTAACAATACCTGCTATTCTTATAGTCCTGTCATTTATCCAATCGTTTTTCTTATTCAAAACTGATGATCTGCCGTTGTAAAAATTTTAGAACAATTCCAGCGTTTCACAGAGTATGGCTGTTGTCCAATCGAAAAAATTGAAGGAGTATGACGCCCAATCGACAAAATTGAAGGTGTATGACGCCCAATCGACAAAATTGAAGGTTGTCTTCTTCTCTCGCAGGAAAAGAAAAGGAAGAGCCTCTGGATTCCTCACTTCAATCGAAGTCGGTGCCTTCTGACTTACTTTCACCGAAAAATGGCCCTTCTAGTCGTCTTCATGCCGCTGATTGTGCTCGTCTGGATTTGAAATGACAACGATCGAGACAATACTCAATTGATTGATTGATTGATTGATTGATTGATTAATTGATTGATTGATTGATTGAGCCGGCTCACTATAAGCGTTGACCAACAACTCCGGACTTTATCTTCAGACTACCAAGGTCACCTTCAATGTACTTCAGACGATAACGGTTAAATCGACAGTTCCAGCAAGACCAGATTTCACGGCAGCATATCTGGAACATCCATACGTTTCGAAAAAAACGAGCAGGTCAACACAGGATTCAAGATTGACGATGGCTGCTCTGTTTCACCAGTCGGAACATTATGTGTTGTGTGGCGGTTTTAACAACCATCAACCCTATCACAAAGACTTGAAAATACGACATAAGTTGTTCCTCCAGAGTGCAGTACTTCAACACAACCTTCCATGACTTCTGTTGACTTCTATATTCCAATTTGATTTATTTTATGAGGACCTCTGTGATCAGTGGTGGCCGCGACAGCACGATTCCGAAATCCTGGTATACTCGGCGCCAAATCAGGTCATATCACAGTGTGAACATGGCCTGGCTGTGAATCGTTAGTGGCTGACATCAATATAGATGACAAACTCCGCGTTGTAGTGTATAAAAGGTTTATTTGAGTCATCAATTACATTTTCATGCTGCCGATGTAAATACAGACATCTTTGTTGTTCTTCTCATGGCCGAATCCCCAGTGACGCGTGAGCAACCCCTGGATACCTAAACCCATTCGTGCTCACGCGTTCACTAACTTTATTTCCCCATTAGTTAATGAATGCGCAGCATTCATTAACTCTCTAACTACTAACCTAAATCCCTTACTGTTATATTTGCATATCCTTTACGGGACATCGCTGTCAACATCAGCATCTTTCAGCTGATTGTTGATTTCTTGGCAAGATTACGCTCAGTAGTTTGCCATTGCTTTCTGAGCTGCCGGCTCACATACCCCGTAAGTTACCGACGCGATTCGAACCACTGCTGATTCTCACCGTCGTCACGTTACTTAAGAGAGTATTCGATAATACGGAGAAAAGTTGCTAACCTCTAGGCCGAGAAGCCGGCTCAACTCGCCTGGCCATAGTATTAATAGACAAAGGAATCTGATCAAATTTTGTTTCACACGTTTTATTGCCAAGCATTCTAGCAGCAATTTTACGGGAAGGCTTGATTATTTCTTCTGCATCGGTGAACGACTTCTTTTTGCGAGCCAACAGAAAAGCAACTTCGTACGACGGAACAACAGCACTCTTGCTCTGTTCGTTAGCCTTGGTGAAAAATTACTGCTGCCTGGTCAGAGAACTGTCTTTTTTAGCTATGAAATCTTTTCTTAACTCCGAATTGATCGGCTATTGAGCATTTATGTCTGAATGTGTGGTCGTGAAGTGTCGTTACAGATTAAATGTTTTTGTAACAAACACAACATCCGCAAATTAAGCAAACTGGTTTACCACTACGGTAGGCATAAACATAAATTTATCAGTCCAATCGTCGTTGAATTCACGACAAGTAACGTCTTCACATTTTCGCTTTTTACCATTGTTTGATTTTAGATTTTCCTCACACATGTTTATAGGCTTTAACGGTAAATTTATATTTGAAAAAAAAATAAAAAAATTTCAACACAATACTACCGACTCTGCTAAACAGTTGTAACACACGACAACATGGCGCCTTGCGTACTCTGACTGGTCGACAAGGCTGGGATATGGGGGTTATATATGGGATATATAACGTTTCGTTGCGAACTGAACTGGCGCATTCGATAATGTCTGAGCATAACAACCACGAGCAGAGTAAATTATCGCAGCTTACGGGACGCTCTGAATGCATTTTTGAAATTATTAAAATATATTATATTAAATAACGAGGCCTCGCGTGCCACTTTCTGACAGCTGGCGGGCCACAAGTGGCCCGCGGGCCGTGGTTTGGGAACCTCTGTCGTAGAGCATTCAAAATGTCAGCCTGGTCCATGGCGCGTCCGCCCTCCACAGTAGCGTTACATGCGAGCTTGTCAGCCCGCTCATTCCCTTGTACTCCCGTATGCCCTGGCACGAAGATGAAACTAATCTTTGCCAGCCGAGACCGCTCCAGAGACAGCAACCATTCTCTTCGGACCCCCCCCCCCCCCCATCTCTATCCTCTGGAGCATGTTCATTGAGTCGCTAAGGAAATATGCCCTAGTGAATGTCTGTGTCTCGAGCCATGTTATTGCTTTACTTACTGCCATGACTTCCATAGTCAGGCTACTCGTGGTCTCAGAAAAGCACCAGAGTCCTCCTTCACAATTCTCCCTCCGGCCTGAGCCGTAAAGGCCCAAGAGCTTCTCACATGTTGGACGACCGACCCATCTGTGTAAATGACAGCATCGCCGTCTAGCGAATTCTCGAAAATCAACGCTTGTACTTCCGCCTCTACAGCTGCCGGGTTTTCTTGTCTGCATTTTCTGTCTAGTTGGATGCAAACTGCAAAGGATGTGCAGAAATCTGTTGGCACATGTACCCACTCCTCACCAGGTTCTAAGTCCTCAAGTGAACACACCTGTTGAAGAATGTCTTCGGCTTGACCCATCCACGACCGTCCTCTTTTTAACCTGCTGCCCTTCACCTTTATAATTTCACTGTGCAGTGGATGTTGTGTGTTTGCGTTAACTCTGAGGTAGGAGAGAGCTCTGCAGACTTGTATTCTGTCTTCAGTGGTTGGAAAATCAAGAAGGTAGCGCATCGCCCTGCATGCTGTATCTCTTGTACATCCAAGAATAATGCGCATAGCTTCATTATGTATCCTTTCCATCCTTTCTATCTGCTTACGGCTGAGAGTCAGGATTGCCATCGCATACTCAAAAACAGACATGACCAGCCCTTCGTATAGAAGACATAGATGGCGCTGCTCACAGTTTGCTGCCGCCATCACCCGCATCGCAGCCACACCCCCCCCCCCCCCGCTTGGCCTTTGTTATCACCTGGTCTATGTGCTCATTATAAGCAAGGTTTCGATCAAACCGTATCCCCAGGTAATTCATTGCCTGCGTTCTTTCCACCGAATCTGAACACAGATTTACAGTTGGTGTTGGAGTGTTGACAATATGATTATTCAACGAGAACCAAGTCACTGTTGCCTTTGTTGGGTTGACCATTGCCCCAGCTTCATCACATCAAGTACTTATGCGATTGAGTTCGGTTTGTAGTTCCACAGCAACCTGATCTCTATCCTTACCCTGGCGATACACTAAAACATCGTCGGCATATGAAAATGTCTTGCCAGGTCACAGTGATCTGCTCATTGGTGATTCTCGCAGTGTAGACGTTGAACAGTACCGGAGATAATGGTGATCCCTGTGGTAGACCAGGATATATTGTTGTTGGTTCCGACGTCCAACTGCCACATCTAAAAACTGCTTTCCTTCGGAAGAGGGCTGCAGCGATCCAACTAAGGAGTAATGGATTTATTTTGAATTCAAGAAGCTGAAGCATTAAAAATCCAATGGTACTCTGTTGTACGCTTCCTCAAGATCAATCGCTGCAGCAAAGGTTTCAATGTCTGAGTGGAAACCTTCATAGACATCATGGGCAAAAACTGCTGCATTGGTCCAGGTTTCTCTTTTTAGACGGTACGCACCCAGGGTAGGTGGGAAAACACCTTGCTTCTCTAGCTGGCTTGATATTTTCCTGGCAATTAACTTCTCCAGCAGCTTGCCTATTGTATTCTGCATGGTTATAACTCGATATCCCTGAATTTATGTGTGGTCTTTGCCAGGCTTCGGCAAGGGAATCAGATAGCTGTGTAACCACTCCTCCTTGATGCTAGCACTTCCTATACTGTTGTTGTACATGTCTGCTAGTTCCTCTAGCTCGTTGTCGGTACACCTATCTATGTCGTTGTATCTTATGCCATCTGGCCCTGGAGCGCTGTTTTTTGATCGTCGAAGCACAGCCTTGATTTCTTTCACTGTCACTGTGTTTTCATCCGAAGTGTTCTGGGCCTTGCACCTGTCTGACGTGACCTCCTTGGCAAGATTTCAGCCTCTCATGTCTGTCTGGTTGCTCTGCTCTAGATAGCGTTCAAAGAGGGCTTTGCCCTTGTCCCCGTCAGTCCTCTGCCAGATGAGGTCAGCACCTTAGAAGTCAGAAATGCTCTTATTCTTGACTACCCCTCTCATGCTTTTATGTAGACGCCAGAACAATTTAAGTGACTTGTCTATGCTTACTCTTTGACACACCTCTGCCCATTTTTCACTTTTAACCACCTTGACCAGTTTTTTTGAAATAGCTTACTTTTGTGTGCATCTCTCTTTCTAACTGCATGCAGGGACAGGAATGGCCAGCTCTGTTCTTCTTGGCATTTTGCCATCTCCTTACTGCACCACGTTTATCCAACCACGCCTTCTCCACCTCAAGATTCCACCACGGTGGCTGCTCCCAGCTTTTTTTCCTGCCCTGAAGCTTTCTGCGCTTGTCACGTCTTATTTTACTCACCACATCTTGTCCTGTACTGTCATACTGGAAAGTCTTGACCGTTAACTTGTGCTGCCTGGTTCTACCTTTCTCCACCAATATGCTGCAAGGGTGGTGGCCGCTGCCGTGGTGTCCTAGGACACTCCATCTAAACACTGTAGTGAGCGAAGGAGAAACCAGTGCCAGATCAATAGCACTGTCTTCATCCCCTGGACGGCTTGCTGACCTGGTGACACAGCCACTGTTGATACAAACCAGGTCAATGGTTTCAAGTGCAGTCTCGAGCCCCTCCCCTTGTGTGTTGGAGGAAATGTTTCCCCATGATCTGCCTTTAGCGTTGAAATCACCACAGAAAATAACATTTCTCTCTTGACCTAATATGTCACTTAAGCACTGCCACTTCTGGGAATCCATACTCGCGTTGCGGGCATAAACATTAACCAGCACGAATGGTAGACTGGATTGAAGTCTTACCGCCTGTATTGTATATCGTCACTGTCCCAACTGGACATGTCTAGCTCTGACGCCACCATGCTGTCGCGAATGAGAATCGCCATTCCCAGATGTCGTCTGTTGTAGAAACATTTGAAGCCGGCAATTCGGAGTAGCTGATCACCCAGTCTTGTCTCCTGGAACGCTCTGAGGGAAATACCTTAACAGAATCTAGACAGATTCTAGAAAGATGGCAGGAGTATTGCAGTGGAATGTATGATATGAGTGAAAGTGAGGATATGAATGAGCCAACGACAGCAGAGACAGAACCGGAACCCTCATTAGATGAAATTGCATGGGCAATAAAGAACCTGAAGAATGGTAAATCACCTGGATGTGATGAGATAAAAGCTGAGCTAATTAAAGCGGGAGGAGAAGATAGCATACAAATCTATCACGCATTATGTAAAAAGATATGGAAATATGGTATACGGCCAAAACATTGGAAGAGAACTATCTTCATTCCAATACCAAAAAAGGGCAACCTGAAATTATGCACCAACTATAGAACTGTTGCCCTGATCATTCATGCAAGTAAAATTCTACTAAAAATCATAATGGGAAGACTTCGTAAGAAAATGGAAGAAGAAATTAACGTGGTTCAAGCTGGATTTAGACAAGGAAGGCGAAAAAGAGATCGCATTCTCAATATGCGTTTAATAATAGAGAAGTGCAGATAATTTAATGTAAACCTATTCTCATGTTTTGTGGATTATTCAAAGACATTTGACAGTGTACAACATCAGAAACTTTGGGAAATCATGAGGAATATGGGCTTTCCACCACATGTAATACAACTCATAAGAATTCCTGAATTTCCTGAGTTAATAATCATTTAATGGTATTATTCTCCTGACCTTCCCATGTTTAATTGTTCAGTATCATGTGTTTATATAGTCACTTTAAATTTCACAAGGCTTCTTAATGCTCAGTTATTATTCGATTTCTCTGTAGACTTAAAACAACCTTCATGTATGAGGAAATTAAAATTAAAATTTTGTATAGCGAGACCATACACAGTATTTGAATTCTCTCAGCGTGCTTTTGAAAATAGCTCTGCGTACCACGCTTGGCGCGCATGCTGTAGGTGCTGGGGGGGGGGGGGGGGTGAGAGAGGGGAAGGCTGCGTGGTCTCGAGGTATGGTGTCCGCCTCGAGTGCTGGAGGTCACAGGTTCAAGCCCCGGTGATGACCGGGACTTTTTCTCGTAATAAAATTTCCCCTGGTCTCTGGGTAGTGAGATCGGACGCCCGTGTGTATTGTTGCGCACGTAAAAAAATCCCTTGGCCGTTGGAAATCGAAAAAGAGTAGCCTAATGGCGCTGCCCGGGCAAAATTTCGACTTAAAAATCTACCCAAAGTATTTCAGGATCCTCGCCGGTGCTACTCGTGCACTGAGCTGAGTTTCTCCAGACTCAGGTTTGAGTTAGGAGGAGAACGGAGCACTTATGGGATGCACCCGTGTGCCGTGATGTTGATCCATTGACTAAACTAAACTAAACTAGCTGTAGATGCACCACCGAAGTCTGCAAAATCTGCAGAAGACAGCGCAAGATCCTCCGTTCATACTGGTTCATTCCTTATTACTTGATAGGATTTCGTATTTCCTTCTGGTCTGAAGAATTATGGGATCGACGCTGATAAGTAAAATGGGTTGAAGTGATAAAAAGACTATTATATAGCTGTAAGCAAAAGGTGAAAACTTTTTAGAAAATCGTGAAAGATGAAAAATATTGAAATTCTACAGAATCTGAACATTTTCTTTTGGCATTTGCTCGCTTTGAACTCAGATGTATTTCATTATACATGCTACTACTTCTAGTGCACTGGACTGATTTTTGCGTGTTGATTAGCTCAAGAAGTAATGTTGATATATTGGCTATTGGCTATTGCCAATATCCCTCGCTTCAGGCGAACCCACTCAGACTTCAGAGGTACTTGTGACTTACGTTCCCAAGTCAAGGACGAGAAGTCAACATTTGAGTCCAACTGACCGGTGTAAGGGTTAACCCACTACCTCGCCAACAACAAACCAGGTATTTAAACACGTGCGCTCTCATCAATTCTGCCATGCTGAACTCCGAATCTAAACATGAAAAGAAACGGGCTCAAAAACTGCCCTATGCCTCGGACAATGAAATAATCTGGCCATATTAAACGCAATAGTGGATTGGGAAGAGCAGTGATGGAAGGCATTGTACCTTAGAAGATGAGGCAATTGTCGACTAGCACGAAGATGGACACAATATACTGCAGGTATCCTGGGCGTGGTTGAAGACTAGCACGAAGATGGACATAATATACTGCAGATATCCTGGGCGTGGTTGTCAACCAGCACGAAGATGGACACATACTGCAGATATCCTGGGCAAGGTTGTCAACCAGCACGAAGATGGACACAATATACTGCAGGTATCCTGGGCATGGTTGTCAACCAGCACGAAGATGGACACAATACACTGCAGATATCCTGGGCAAAGTTGTCGACCAGCACGAAGATGGACACAAGATACTGCAGGTATCCTGGGCATGGTTGTCAACCAGCACGAAGATGGACACAATACACTGCAGATATCCTGGGCGTGGTTTTCGACCATCACGAAGATGGACACAATATACTGCAGATATCCTGGGCGTGGTTGTCAACCTGCAAGAAGACGGACACAATATACTGCAGATATCCTGGGCATGGTTGTCGACCAGCACGAAGATGGACACAATATACTGCAGATATCCTGGGCGTGGCTGTCGACAAGCACGAAGATGGACACAGTATACTGCAGATATCCTGGGCGTGGTTGTCGACCAGCACGAAGATGGATACAAGATACTGTATATATCCTGAGCGTGGTTGTCGACCAGCACAAAGGTGGACACAAGATACTGCAGGTATCCTGGGCGTGATTGTCGACTAGCACGAAGGTGGATACAAATACTGTTAATATCCTGGGCGTGGAGTTGCACACGACAAATGCTTCGGAATTTTTCTTCTCCCGGCGGGCCGTGGTGAGAGTAAATTTGTGAAAATGATGCGCCGTTTCCCTTAGCAAATATCTTCACTTGTAAATACTGATCGTTTCCTTGTTATCTTCGGCTGGCCGTCATTCATGGACAGTCTTTAAAATGTCTCCCTCCTCAGCCGTCAGTGGTCCAACTACCGCAGCAGGGAGGGTTCGAATTTAAAACATTGCCTGCTCTCCTGGGTCAACCCAAACTAAAATGGCTACCAGGAAATGTCTTGGAAAGTAAAGGCGATCGGAGTGATACCGACCACATCATCCGCTTAGCGCTGTTTGGTCTATAAAAATATGGGTATAGCCCCATTTGCCCAGTGCAAACGTGCAGACGTGTAAAATCTTCTTTATTTTTACCGGCTATTTTTTCTTTTTTTGCGCCCGCTCGCTTTGAACTCAAGCGTAGTCTTTACACACTACTTCTAGTAGTGCTGGACTAAATTTTGCGTGTGGATTAGCTTTCCATATTAACTGTGTCCCTCGCCATCAGGCGAACCCACTCCGACTTCAGAGGTACTTGTAATTTACGTCCCCACGTCAAGGACGATAGGTCAGCATTTTAGTCCAACTGTCCGATGTAGGGGATGAACCCCTAACTTCGGCATCAGCACACGGGATGTTTAAGAACACGCGTTCTTATCCACTCGGCCATGCTGACCTACATTTTACTGACTATATATCATATCTCTGTACCTTCCCACCGACATTTCACTCTCATGTGCGTTGATTTTCTCATTTTGAATGTATGCCTCTGTGACCTTTATGACCCACTCGTTACAATTTCCAAATGCCGATTGTTCTTAATGTGATCAACGTTTATGCGCTTTGGGGCGGGGGGGGGGGGGAAGGGGGTGGGGGGGAGCAAATGAATGTGATATTATCAGGCTTCACATATTAGTTAGTTAGTTAGTCGCGGTTCCAACTTCACGGCAAATGGTCACCCCATTTTGCTCCGTTCCTATGCCAGTGAATATCACACACACACACACACACACACACATCACACACACACACACACACACAAAATAGGGGAGTCTCCGTGGCTAAGTGGTCATGCCGTTTGACTCGGGCTCCGAAGGTTGTGGGTTCGATTCCGGGCAGCGTCCTTCAGTTCACGAGTAAACTTTTTCGGAGACTTCTGTGGGTCGTCGCCAGAGCTACGGAGTTCGTGCTTTGTGCAACGCTTTCCGCGCTGCGGAAATAGACCGAGCCATGTGGGTTAACAACCCGGCGCAATGAAGTCGACAAGGTCGACTTTTAAGCGACTTTTTAAGTCACACACACACAAAAAGCACCTCACTGCCCCATGTGAAAAGTGGAACAGACATGAGTCTTGACAAATCAACAGCCCACAGAGGTATGCTATGCATAATACCGCTGCCAGAATGCCAACAAAAAGTCTCTTTCAAACTGTTCCCATGCCCAATCCCTTCTTGTTGTGAAAAACCTCATTCCTTCCTCGCCTGTTCATCATTTAATATACGATGCACATATGTACGTAAGTAACCGGCTAAATATCTGGGGGAATAACTGCTAGAGGTCGAGTTCACAATTAACAACAGGATTAAAAAACAAAAACGAAACACATTCACAGGACAAAAGTTCATGACCCAGTGGGAACGACGGATGTGATGTAGAAAAGAGGCAATGCGATGTTGTGGATTCCTTGCACCTGGTTCCCTAAGTACAGTCAGTCAATCAATGGTGCCACTTCCACTTTACTGACTAACCCCTAGCCACAACCCAGGCCTTGGGCACGGAACATTTACCACTCCAGGTGTCAAAATCCGGAGTTATTTGAATCAAGCAGTCAGAGGTCTGGAGTCTTGGAGTTATGGGGTCAATTATTTATGTCCCAAATTGTTATCGTTTTCGAATAATACGAGTAACTCTCTAGGTCAGGAGGGGTTACTAACTATTGGCAACCAAATAGACTAAATAGTAAATAGGTCAAACACGTTACAGGTACAGACTAGCAAAGCGTGATGTGGATAATAAAGAAAACTGAAGATTATATAGTGATACAGGTGATACAGGAAACTGAAAGATATATTGGCATACTGGTGATAAAAGGAACTGAAAGATATATAGTCTTACAGGTGATAAAAGGAACTGAAAGATAAAGTCATATATATATATATATATATATATATATATATATATATATATATATATATATATATATATATATATATATATGATAAAGAAAACTGAAGATTATATAGTGATACAGGTGATACAGGAAACTGAAAGATGTATAGTCATACAGATAATAAAGGGAACTAAAATAAATATAGATATACAGATGATAAAGGAAACTGAAGATTATATAGTCATACAGATGATAAAGGAAACTGAAAGATAAATAGTCATACAGATAATAAAGGGAACGGGAAGATATATAGTAATACAGATGATAAAGGGAACTGAAAGATATATGGTCATACAGATGATAAAGGAAACGGAAAGGTATAGTAATACAAATGATAAAGCGAACTGAAAGATAAATAGTCATACAGGTGACAAAGGAAACTGAAAGATATTTAGTCATACAGACGATAAGGGCAACTGAAAGCTATAGTCATACAAAACGATAAAGGAAAATTAAAATATATATTCATAAAAATGATAAAGGAAACTGAAATATATAGCCATAAGATGATAAAGGAAACTGAAAGATATATAGTCATACAAATGATAAAGGAAACTGAAAGATACAGCCATCCATCTATCCATGATATGCCATGCCGGTAAGCGTGGGTGGTCATGATTCGCCATCTCACTCGATCACCAGAATCGTGGATCAGCTCAGTGTTCTTTTCTCGACCACGCTACGTGGTCAAGCCATCCAGGTATTTAATTCTCTGTCTTCCCCTTGTTCTCAACCCCTCGTTCTTGCCAGTTGTCACCAAGTTCTCCAATTTATTTCTTCTCCTAACATGTCCATAAAATTTTGACACTCTACGTCTAATTTCGCTAATCAGTTTACGATTTTCATTTGTTTATTGTAAGACTTCGTCGTCGGCTTTTCTGTCTGCCCATGGTATTCTTTGCATTCTCCTCAGAAACCACATTTCCACAGCCATCATATGTTTTTCCGCTTGACTGCTCAACTGCTTGATTGTCTACGCTTCACATTCATACAAAAATCTAGGCCCTATGTAGCACCTGAACACTCTTTTACTCGTAGCGATATAGCCATACAGATGATAAATGAATATGAAAGATATGTAGTCAAATAGGCGATAAAGGAAACTAAAAGATATAGCCATACATATGATAGAGTGAACTAAAAGATATGATAATACAGATGATAGAGTGAACTAAAAGATATAGACATACAGGCGATAAATGGAACTAAAAGAAATAGTCATACAGATGATAGAGGGGACTAAAATATATAGCCATAAGATGATAAAGGAATATGAACGATATATAGTCATACAGGCGATAAAGGGAACTAAAAGATATAGCCATACAGTTATATAGATACTGACCACATCAGTTGGGTATATGATGCTAGCCCTATATTTATATAGATACTGACCACATCAATTGGGTATTTGATGCAAGCCTATATTTATATAGATAACTAGACGACCCGGCCCGGCTTCGCCCAGTACCTGGCGGGAAGCATCTCATTTAATTCATATTCGGCCCCTGCTCCCGTTCCCGTTCCCAAAGCGGGGAGCGTCTCATTTAATTCATATTCGGCCCCTGCTCCCGTTCCCGTTCTCAAAAAAGACGACACGGCCCGGCTTCGCCCAGCTCATGGTGGGGAGCGTCTCATTTAATTCATATTCGACCCCTGCTCCCGTTCCCAAAAAAGACGACCCGGCCCGGCTTCGCCCACACATGGCGGGGAGCGTCTCATTTAATTCATATTCGGCCCCTGCTCCCGTTCCCGTTCCCAAATAAGAAGCCCGGCCAGGAGGAGGAGAAGCAGGAGGAGGGGAAGGAGGAGGAGGGGGAGGAAGGGGGAGGAGGAGAAGGGGAGGAGGAGGAGAAGGGGAGGAGGAGGAGGGAGGGGGAGAAGGATGAGGAGGGGAGGAGGAGGAGAAGGAGGGGGAGGAGAAGGAGAGGGGAGGGGAGGAGGGAGGGGCGAGGAGGAGGAGAAGGGAAGGAGGAGGAGGGAATGAGGAAGAGGGAGGGGGAAGAGGAAGGGGGATGAGGGGAGGAGGAAGAGGGGAGGAGGAAGAGGGGAGGAGGAGGAAGGGGGAGGGGGAGGAGGGAGTGAGGAGTAAGGGAGGAGAGGAGGGGAGGAGGAGGAGGAGGGGGATGAGGGGGAAGAGAGGGAAGGAGGAGGAGGAGGGGGAGGAGGAGGATTATAACGCATATGCCTGTAGATAACTGTAGCGAAAAGGTCCACCTATTTGAGAAATATGCAACAATTTTACATATATTGCAATGCTATTAGAAGTTATGTCCCCTCGCTATATATAAATTATAATGTAAATTAAATTATTAAATAATACTAAGTAAATAACTGTTTGTACACTAACAAACTATGACAGTTGGCAGCGCCGGAATGAGAAGAAGACGTGTAGAAAGTTTCGATCGGATGAACCGTTCGCGAACGCATAAATAACATACAAACAGACATTGTATTTTTATATAGATGACCACAACAATTGTGTATATGATGCTAGCCCTATATTTATATAGAGCCTGACCACATTAATTGTGTATATGATGCTGACCCTATATTTCTATAGTAGATCAGACGGTCCTCGATGGGTGAAGTGGTCAGTATCATAAAGGGTGTATTTTTAATGACCGTGCAGTGTTTGAAAATATTGCCGGTCCACGTTTTGTATTCACCCATTGTAAAGTTCATGCAACATAATGGGTAAACACAAAACTTGGACCTGCAATATATTGAAATACTGCACGGTCATTAAAAATGCACGCTGTACATGTCGCCTTTACTTTCCAGGACCATTTTGTGGTATCCATTTTGGGCTCGACTGAACTTTTTAATAATCCGTCTCTGTGGGGCCACCGGGCCGACAGGCAAGCGCGCTAGTAACTGCGCCACCGCGCTGACATGATATGAGTGTCATGATTTCTTACACGATATCCTGGACTCATTTTCTTACATGATAAATTTGTTCCAACTCGTTACATGATAAGTTTGTCTGAGATCATTACATGAATAGTTTGTCTCAGCTCATTACATGATAAGTTTGTTTGAGACGATTACATGATAAGTTTGTCTCAGCTCATTACATGATAAGTTTCCCTCAGCTCACTGCGGGATACGTTTGTCTCAACTCATTATATGATAAGTTTGTAGTAGCTTTTTACATGATAAGATTGTCTCAAATCATCACATGATAAGTTTGTCCCATCTCATTGCGTGATACATTTGTCTCAACGTCTTGGCTATTCGTTATGCAGACCCAATTTGTCCTCTACACTCAAGTCAGGACTGTAACAGTTCAGTAGTTAGCGCACTCGCCTATCAACATAGTGATCGCGACGTCTTTGTCAGGTCGTGGCGGGTCGGATGTTTAACCACCAGTACAGCTCTAGGCTGTTCGTGTGTTACAGGGTCCATAAGAGAAGCAAAGAACAATAACACTGTAACCTACGATACATGCTGTAGACGCAACTAAGGAGGGTTGGAGTGGGACTGATTGCCCCAACCCGTTAAAAAGAAGATTTAGTTGTAACATGCAACCAATCATGAATGAGTTTACATCGGGCTTAGTGTGAGTTAAATAAGGATCTATGCGTCAGTGTGAGATGAAAGGCAGAAGAAGTAAAAGGCACTGGATACTTAAGCTCTCAGAAAGTAAAGGCAACCGACGTAACGATGACCCTACTACACATGCCCTCGTTTATACAAGAAAACTATGGACCTAAGATCATGCACCCAGTCAGGGCCAGATTAAGCCATCTTGGTGCCCTAGGCACAAACCCACATGGGTGCCCCCTATTGCCCCGGGCCCCCGATCCTCCACTGACTGCTGGTATGTTCAATATTATGCAAAAAACTAACAAAGAAAAACAGTTGTGAAATGTAAACACATATGTTTGTACTACTATCACTCATATAAAACCTACAATAATGTATTTCTGTATTAAAATTAATAGTTAATTAATTTTGTAATAATAGTAGACAAAAATACTGTAACTTTTTTGATAGATAAGAAAGTCAGAGAGAGCACACATTTACATTTTAAAGTTCTCTTTTCTAGATTTACGTCTGGCAAAGTTTTTGAGTACATCATCAAAGTTAATTTTGCGCAACAAGTCTGCCTCAATCATCAGCAAAGATAAGGAATCAAGCCTTTCTTGTTTCATTGTCGATCTACTTGGATTTTTTGTACGTTTCAACTGAGAAAAAGAGCGCTCAGTTGAACAGTTCGTAACCATTAATGTTAAAAATATGCGCAAGGCGATTTCTACATTTGGAAAAGCACACTCGATGTTGTCTCTAACTATTACTTTGTAGAGTTCTGCATGACTGAACGTGTTGTCAGATTTTGATGCACGAAACTTGTGGCGAATATATGAGTGGAACTGTTGTAGTTCAGTATATAAATTATTGTTCAGATCTTCAGGATAAGCATTTATTAGTCCTTCACAACACTGAGATGTTTGTGGTACATCGACCAAACAAGAAAATCGAACTGCTAGATCATTATATACCTGTCCTCGTCTACTCATCTCTGTCTCAAGTTTGTCAACAATGGTGTAGAAAGCAGATATACGAAATTTGTCTCTGGCATTCTGAGATACCTCAGGGGCATCACCATCAATGACCACTGTCTTTCGTTTACGATTACGGGTCAAAGTTGACTTATAATCCACACCTGGTGTTATTTCTTTTGCAGCTTCTTCAAATCTTTCAAATTAATTCCTAGATTCATGCAAGTGATCTGCTAGTGAAGAATACATAAATGGACACACATAGTATTATTTGGCACTCACAGAAGGAGAAGAAGGAAATAGAGATTAGAAGACGCACTAGACAACATAAAATTTGAAAGACATTTGTCTAGTTGGTCGTGCGTCGAAGTACACTTGTTCCTGCAGCGAGGCGCCGTCGTCATTTGGAGGCGACAGGTTCGATCCCGGTTGGTAACTATTATAGCTTTCAAATTTTATGTTGTCTAGTGCGTCTTCTAATCTCTATTTCCTTCTTCTCCTTCTGTGAGTGCCAAATAATACTATGTGTGTCCATTTATGTAATCCTCTTAGTGGCCTCAACGGTTCTCCCCATTTATTTCTTGTGTTTTAGTGAAGAATACAAATCAGCACACGTTTTCAAGTTCACGTGCTCATTTTGTAGAGCTTGACTGACCCTGTGAAAATGTTGTTAACACTTCTTCCCAAAAGACAAGCATGAAAGCAAATTCTAATTCTTGCATCTTCTTTGCAATGTTTTCTGCTTCTCTTCTGGTGTCCCCCTTCTGTGACTGGTCTTCTTGTAAACATTCTAACGCTTCTATAATCTGAGGATGAGACATTAGAATGGCTTCAGTTGCAACAGCATGTGCTTCCCATCTAGTATCGGAAAGGGACCTTACCAGTTTTTCATTCACAAGGCATCCTTTCAGAATCTTCCATCTTTTGGTTGAAGCTGAGAAAAAAGTATAGATCAGTTGCACTGTATGGAAGAAGTTTACTGCCTCTAAACAAGAGTCAACGGCACTTCTGCCTACCAGATTTAGTGAATGGGCAGCACAGGGTATGTATATAGCAAACTCATTTTCTTCTAGAATTTTTTTTCTGCATGCTCTTGTAGCACCCAGACATATTAGCTGCGTTGTCGTAGGACTGACCTCTGCATTTCGAAAAATCAATATTGCAAGCTTCACGTAAGTACTGCAACACTTGCTTAGCCATACCTTCACCGGCGTGACTTTGCAGCTCCAAGAAAGTCAAAAAGCGCTCAATGGGCTCTCCATCTACCACATATCGAAGAACAACGCTTAACTGGTCTATATGTGAAATATCAGGTGTTGAGTCTACTGACAAGCTGAAATAACCGGAAGCCTTTACTTCATCTACAATTACTGCATGGACTTTTTGGGACATAATTTCAATCAGTTCTTCACATATAGTTTTGGATAAATAAGAAGGATTTCCTTTTCCAGAATTTCCATATTTCGCAATGTGTGATGCTAAACATGGATCAAACTGACTGACCAACTCCAGCAACCCTAGATAATTTCCATTTTGTAAAGATCCAAATTTTTCATTTGTCCCTCTAAAAGCCAGACCACGCTCAGCTATAATACAAATAACCGCTACTGCTCGCCTCAAAACATGTTCCCAGTAAATGTACTCTTCATTTATTTGCTCTTCTAGCTTTTGTAGTAGACCCGAGCCTTGTCTACGAGCTAGGTATGTTAACATGCAGTCTTTATGAGTAGCGCTTTGTTCATGATTATCAACTTGAATGTTATTTTTCCAGTCACTGAACCCATTTTTATCAGCCAAACTTGTGGAACCTTTAGACGCAAAAAGTTTACAAACAAAACAGTACACAGATCCTGTGGATGGTGAATACAATAACCATTCTCTCCTGTACTGCTCACCATTTGCTTTTGTGCCATAGAAGAGTTTTTGAGAACAATATCTTGTTATTTTTCCTTCAGCATAAATACGGCAAGATTTATCAAAGGGACCATAATGATGCTGACAGTTAGTGGGCCCACAGTCAACCCAGTAAGCCACATCATCAGCCGAGAAGTCAATCCACAGTCCTGGATCTACTGTTTGATTTATTTTATCATCTTCATCTTTATCATCATCTTCAGCAGACTGAAGTGGGTCACCACAAATTTCATTTTCAAGCACTAATGCAGTGTCTGGATTTGCAGAACAGCCTATAGTAGACTTATCAAGAGGGTTGATAGTGTCAGTAAAATCCTGTTCCACCTGTTGCTTAACCGAAACTAAATAATTCGTTAATTTTCTGCTCTTAGCTTTTACAACTGAAACAGTATGCTCTTTTTGTTTAGCTAGTTTTCTCTTTTGTGCACCACTTAACTGAACACGTTTCATCTTGGGGTCTGAATCTGAAAAAAGTATGTGAAAAGCTGTAAATGAAAAATTAATAAATAATATAATCAATATAAGTGGGTATGCTAAGGTATCATTTTCCGATTATTCATAATTCATTTTTTTAAACGAAAATGTATTTACATAAATATTAGAAAATTATGCAAAATAAGGCTAAGGAATAATATACTTAGGCCCCTATCAATAATTGCTTTATCAAAATCGATAAAAGCACATTTAAAGCGCAGTAATGAACTCCTTCAACACTAACTACCACTAGACGTCTAATAACATTTTTTCTGTCAAACAGAAAGCAAGTAGTACCATACAATAAATCTCTGTCCCAAACCACTACCTTCAATACTGGAGTACCGCAAGGCTCTATTCTTGGCCCTCTATTATTCGCCATATATATTAATGATCTACCTTTGCATCTTTCGTCGTCCTGCGATCTATTTGCAGACGACTGTACAGTGTATACAAACGCTGAAAGCAGTAATTTGTTGGAGTCGTCTTTGCAACAAGAATTAAATAATGTAGTTAGGTGGAGTTATGCGAACCGTATGCAAATTAACATCACTAAAACAAAATCTATGTTATTAACAACCAAACAAAGACTTCAGACTCTAAATTCACACAGATCACTTCAACTTCACATCGATAACATGCCAGTAGAAAGTGTAATTGAGCACAAAACATTAGGCCTCATCATTGATAGAAACCTAACCTTTAATCCTCACGTTCAAGCGCTCACTAAACAAACAGCGAAAAAAGTCTACCAACTCGCCAAAATTAAAAATTTCCTTGATGAGGACACAAGGAAAATATTCTATACGTCTCACATACAGACACATTTTGACTACTGCTCTACAGTCTGGGACGGTTGTTCCAATTCAAGCACCAAGCGACTTTACTCACTCCAGAAACGGGGCATGAGATTAATTTATAGCAAACATTTAACTGACAATCCTAGCCTGCATAAACGCCTTCAGTTACTACCACTCCGAAAACGTCTGCTTTTCAATAAGGCCAAACTAATTCACAAAATCCTACATCGGAATGCCCCAAACTACCTTTGGCCATTGTTTGAATATAATGCTAGACACAGTAAACGATTAATTATATTACACCTTCCGAAGCCTAGGATAGACTTATACAAAACAAGCTTAACGTACTCTGCAGCTAAGCTGTGGAACAATCTTCCACATGAAATAAAAGACATCATCAATCCCTATACATATAATCGCAAATTATTTGAACACTATCTCAGTACGGATTACCTTCCCCCTTAATAATAGAAGTAATAATATAATAAAACCCTAGTATAACAGCCAGTCCCCTTTTGGTAGGCCAGTATATTCCACATAGCTAATAAATGCCACACCAGTTATTACTATTACTGAGTCGTGTAGTATTTATTTTTAATTTTTCCAGATGCCTTTATAATGCATATCTTTTATATTGTTGCTGTTTTCAGTTAGCCTTGAATGATGTGTGAATGGTATAATGTATGAAAGAGAGTGATAAAACGGCAGAATGTTAGACGGGCCTGCGTGTCCAATTCTTAACCCTTTCAAAATAAAGTTTTGTTGTTGTTGTTGTATATATATATATATATATATATATATATATATATATATATATATATATATATATATATATATATATATATATATGTGTGTGTGTGTGTGTGTGTGTGTGTGTGTATTAGATTTTTTAGAATTAAAAACCCTTAGATGAAAACGAAAACGAAAGTAAAATGTGTAACCGTTAACCGTACCTTCATCTATAATGAGGAAAGAGATCCAGTCACTTGTGAATGCGGGACTCATCAGTGAGGCCACTGCAAAAATGCTCACACCACGTGGCTCGCACACTCCTCAGATGTACGGTCTACCCAAACTTCACAAGCCCGGCATCCCGCTAAGACCTATCCTGTCCATGGTTAACTCTGCACAACACCGAATGGCGAGATGGCTAGCCAAAATGTTAAAGCCAGTACGACAGTCCTTCGATCCAAAAATACTCAGAGATACATTCCAACTGGTGGAATTATTGGATACTATGGACATAAATAACAAACACATGGCATCCATGGATATAGCCTCCCTATTCACTAACGTTCCGTTAGAGGAGACAGTGTAAATAATAAGGGAACGCATTGAAGACAAACAACTAAAATTAGGCATACCAACACCTATTCTGGAGAGGCTACTACTACTATGTACCGCCAACATACAATTTAATTTTCTAACTAAGTCATACCGCCAAATTGACGGAGTGGCCATGGGGAGTCCTCTTGGTCCTATTCTAGCGGACATCTTCATGGCACATTTAGAAGAAAAGAGATCCTCAGACATCAACAACTTGGCCTTTTACCGTCGTTATGTGGACGATATACTAATTATCACCACAGACGAGCTACAAGCAACATCGTTTCAGGCCACAATGAACAAGACGCATAAAAACATCTCTCTATCTATGGAACACGAACACAACGAAGCGTTACCGTTCCTAGATATTCTAATGAGACGTAGAGCAGACGGCACAATTCAAAGATCGGTGTATCGCAAAGGAACATGGACTGGCCAATACCTAAATTTTCAGAGCTTCACACCTGACCAGTACAAACGGGGCTTAGTACGGACCTTGTTTGACCGTGCTAGAAAGATATGCACCCAGGACACACTGACAGAGGAATTTGAAACTCTGAAGAATGTCTTAAACCTGAATGGGTACTCCACAGGATTTATAAAGCGCCACTGCCAACAGCCCAAACCCAAAGCAGACATAACTACAGTCCCTAAACTCAAGGTATTCATCCAGCTAACCTTTCGAGGGGATGACGTAATGCAACGTCTACAAGACCGGCTTACTACAGCAGTAGGCCGAACATTCTGTGCGGCAACTCCAGTCATTAGATACAAAACCGTACCGATTCCTACACCAGCAGTCAAAGAGCCTGTTCCTCTGTACGCCACAAACAATTGTATTTACCAATTCACATGTAGATGCCAGGCCTTCTACATTGGTAGAACAGAGAGACAGCTTAACAAACGGGTGTCAGAACACATACCTCAATGGGTCAACAAGATACAACACACAGGAGATGCTAGCCTCGTGGGGCCGACACACCGGAAGCTCCCGGCGTCTTCAATCGGGAGGCACATTGTCGAAAGTGGCCATGTGGTGGCCAGAGACATTGCATTTCGCGTGTTGTTTAACACACAAAATACTCGCTTGTTAAAATTTGCAGAAGCAATTATGATCTATCAACGCAAGCCAGAATTGTGCAAACAGAAAGACATGTTAGTCAGCTTAAAATTACCGTGGTAGATAATTGACATTACTGTGCGAAATTGTGTATATTTCAACTTGAAGGATTTATCTAGTTAATTCACGTAAGTTGTGTGATTTCTGCAGTATGTACCTGACGAGATGCAGCGAAATATGCCAGGCAATAAATCGTGCAATCTATTGTTTGTGTCTTCGTTATTCAAACCTTACCTTCGTCAAATCAAGTTTTGCTGTGTAAGCTAAATTAGTAATATCTACATCAGTAAGTAGTTTATACAAATGTTCGAAAATGCAAAGTAGTTCTAAGCCGTTATGCAAATGTACAGTCATTCAATGACACGTCGACAAATTAGCACTATTCACAATTGTTTTCACTAGCAGACCAAAACGGAAGTGAATTTGTCGCTACGCATTAGTGCGTTACGTAGCACAAACATATCCCAGAAAAGTAAAAAAAAATAGCACAAAAAAACCTTGAAGAAAAATAACAAAAAATAGCAAAAAAAAAAAAAAAAAAAAACTGGGTGGGGGTTATTTTACCCCCGGGTTGTGGGACCAAGGTTAAATAATGTGCGATTCAATATTACATTTGCGATTTGCTTATGCCATGCAATTACGCTACCGGGACAATATACACATTTTTCTTGAGGACTTGTGGTGCCCCCCAAATGCTTGGTGCCCTAGGCACGTGTCTTGTTTGCCTAATGGTTAATCCATCCCTGCACCCAGTGTAGGTCAGCATGGCCGAATGAATAAGAACGCGTGTTCTTAAACATCCGGTGTGCTGATTGCCGAGGTAAGGGGGTTCAACTACTACACCGGACAGTTGGACTAAAATGTTAACCTATCGTTCTTGACTTGGGGACGTTAATTACAAGTACTTCTGTAGTCGGAGTGGGTTCGACTGATGGCGAGGGACACTGTTAATAGGAAAAGATAATCCATACGCAAAATTCAGTCCAGCTCTACTAGTAGTGGTGTGCTACGACTACGCGTAAGTTCAAAGCGAGCGAGCGCAATATATATATATATATATATATATATATATATATATATATATATATATATATATATATATATATATATATATATATATATATATATATATATATATTAAAGTCAGGTCTTAGTCAGATATGACTGAGCTACCGTATGACAGTAGACGGTACTACCTGCTTTCTGTCAGCGCCGAATGTTGGGCGGCGCTTACCAAACCCGACACCCCACATTGTGCTAACGGCTTCGGGCGGAAGAGCGCAATTGGGAGGGTACAAGCCTTACCCTGGTGCGAGGAAATGCAACCCGAAGACAAAATAAGTCATGGCAGGGCAGACCAGGCCCTAAGCCTTGGTTGGCAGCTGGTCTGGGATCGAAGCTCCGACAGGCGGACAGTTAGAGCATTGCTTTGCTGATTCGGCAGCTTCTGCAGCTTGTCTTGTTCCAGATTATAGGTGTCAACTTTCCTCTACAGTGATCTAGGCAGGCCGAGAGAGGGATCATGCTGCATGGGCAACACATGGTTTCTTTATTTTAGCCCAGGCTTTGTGCTATGGAGAGGCAATAACTCCATCCCTGGTCTTAACCGGTCTCGGAATCAAAGCGAGAGGCAACTGTTACGGGTTATAAGTATGTCACAAGGTGCACATGGTGTACCATCAATCTTTATTGACGACGCCGAACTGGAGATAGTAGACCATTTTACATATCTAGGATCAGAGGTAAATAGCAAATTATCCCTCGATCAGGAAATCAACATCAGGAATGGCAAGGCAGCAACAACAATGAACATGTTAGCAAAAAGAGTCTGGGAGAACAGGAAGCTTACTGCCAAAACAAAAGTCCTCGTCTACCAAGCCTGTGTCCTTAGTACACTTCTTTATGGCAGTGAAACCTGGACAACTTACTCACGCCAAGAGAAACGCTTAAACAGCTTTCATATGCGGTGTCTGCGAAGAATACTTGGTATTAAGTGGCAAGACAAAATCACAAATACTGAAATATTGGAAAGATCAGGTTGTGTGACGGTGTATTCCATGCTCAGTCTTCGTAGACTTAGATGGATAGGACACGTTAGGAGGATGGATGATGGTAGAATACCAAAGGACATCTTTTTTGGTGAATTACAGACGGGTAGGAGATCTCAGGGTCGGCCTCTATTACGATACAAAGATGTGTGTAAGCGGGACATGATTGATACAGGCATTGATAATGCACATTGGGAGCACGTCGCCACTGAACGTGTTGCATGGACGGCAACTATCAGAAATGGAATAAAGACAAAGGAGAAAATGATTGCAGATAAAGCACACACAGAGCGTGAGAGACGTAAGATGGTGCAAAATGGTGGAAGTGACCACGTTTTCACATGCACCTACTGTGGGCAAACATTTGCAGCAAGAATTGGCCTTACCAGCCAACTCGCCACCGCCATGGGTCGTAGTTATTAAGCCTTTTTGAAGCACAATGTAACAAACTATCGTCTGTCAAGACGGAAAGGTGCCAATGTATATATATATATATATATACCCAGTCTGCATATGGCCTACAAATGGGCTTCACCTCTGTCGTTCTGTATTTAATGTTAGCAGAACCAAGATAAAGGATTACAGGACAAATAATAAAAGGTAACACGGATAGTTTAAACCAATGGTTCCATCCTCTTTCAATCCCAACCATCGTGTAATGTGTTCTTTGACTTTTTACATTTGATCAGCGGATACTGAAGAAATCTGGCTGTCTCGGTGGTCTTGTTTCTTTTCCATTGATTACTTAGCATCTTTAAAAACGTGTACCTGTGACTTTTCATAGTGTTTATTTCTCCGCTTAGACTTCTGGCGGCGTCAATGGTGAAAAGGTACCGATCGCCATTTACAATAACGCATACAGCATTCGATATCAGCTGCACTTGATTTGGAAGCAAGCAGCATTGTGGTGATTTGTAACAGAAGTATGAGTTTATGTTGTTCAGAAAGACAAGAAAAAGTTAGTTGCATATCCTTTACAGGACGTCGCAGTTTGTTGTTTGTGATTTTCGTGGCGAGTTTACATTCAGTAGTTTGCCATTGCTTTCTGAACGACCGTCACTGATACCATTTTATGAAAATAAACACACGCCGGTCTGCTGCCTAATCGCCCGCAGCTGTGTTTCGAACGTGGTATGCGGGATTACAAATTGCGTCGGTAAATCCTTCGCTGCAGAGCTGGCAGAAAGCAATTCAAAAAGAAAGAACGAAATAAAGAAGAAAGAAAGAAAGAAAGAAAGAACGAAAAAACGGGAGACTTGTCTAGTTAATCACAGACGGGCCAAATAAATGCTGCAGTTGACTGCGACGTCTTGTAAAGGACTTAGAACTAACCTTTGAAACATAGACGATTGATACGAAACTGTCTGAGACGAAACAAGCTAGACAGCTTTTTCAAATAAAAAATATATACGACACGAAATGTAACTTTGCTCTCGCCATACCGAATTTCTCTCTCTCTCTCTCTCTCTCTCTCTCTCTCTCTCTCTCTCTCTCTCTCTCTCTCATACACACATGTACGTACACACACACACGTACACACACACACGTACACACACACACACACACGTCGAATAGTCATTAACTGATAAAATGGAGCAGAAATCCGTCACTGTCCTGATATCCCCCCTTTGACACTTCTCCTGATATCCCCCCTTTGACACTTATCCTGATATTCCCAGTTTGACACTTCTCCTGATATTCCCAGTTTGACACTTCTCCTGATATCCCCCCTTTGACACTTCTCCTGATATCCCCCCTCTGACACTTCTCCTGATATCCTCCCTTTGACACTTCTGATATCCCCCCTTTGACACTTCTCCTGATATCCCCCCTCTGACACTTCTCCTGATATCCCCCCTTTGACACTTGCCATCTTCACACCTGAGGCCAGTGACATTGTTTGAGAAACACTTCAGTCTTTTGGAGCCGCGTTGGCTCAGTGGATAAAACGCTTGCCTGCCGATCCGATGGTCATGTTTTCGAATCCACATCGAGCCGGTGTCTTAACATTGTCGTGGGCTTCCAGGTCCACCCAGCTTAAAATGGATGCCGGGAGTAAAGGCGGAGGGCGTGGGATTGAACACACCCTTGTCGAGTGTCGATTGGTTGATAGAAATATGGGGCTAGCACCATATACCCAATAGTCTGTAAAAGGGTCCTATTTATTTAGTTTTAGGGGAGCTCCATGGCGAAGTGGTCAAGAAGTTTGACTTCGTCTCCAAAGGTTGTGGGTTTGATTTCGGACCGCGTCCTTGGGTTCACGAGTGCATTTTTTCTGAGACTCCTGAGGGTCGTGGCTGAAGCTATGGAGTTCGTGCTTTGTGCGACGCTTTCCGCGCTGCGGAACGAGACTGAGCCATATGGGATAAAAACCCGGTGCAATGAAGACGATCCTGTCGACTTTTAAACGACTTTTTTTTTTTGCAAACTGAGTACATACATGAACAGAACATAGCATGCTGGACAAGAGGAACGGGTATAAACAGAAGCGAGTGATACATGGTTGTGTGGTAATATAAAGTTAAAGATCAAACCAACCTAAAACGCACACCTGGTCCTTAAAAGCAGAACCCAATGGGACGTACGCCATGGCTAATTTTGAATTTGACATGATCCACCTGCAGGTTGCGGGCGAGCTAAGGCCTTGGATCAACAGTGTTATGTGGAAACCTGTTTATATTCACCAGAATGAACATGTGTTGGCTAATCCACAAGGCTAGACTTAAAGGCATACCGATCTTCTGCCCTACACTCGCAGAATCACCTGTTGTTAATCCAGCGCCCTGCAAATGCGTGATAGTCGGAAACATGGCGAAATGAAAGATCCCAGGAAAGTGGCCGGGGGCGGGGGAAGTTGGCACGGAATTGCATGAAAACCCGGCGCAGGAAGGTCATCAACATCAAACTTGCCAGATTTATCAGTATGAAATGTCAATTTATATACTTTGTTATGTTAAGTACAACATGCAGAATTCGTATCTGTTCTTACAATCTTCCGACAGAAAACGGAGAACAGAAACGTGGTGAAAAGTAATGGTTTGGAGGTATATTTGCACAGGTAAAGGGAGGGGGGATGGGAACAACATAACTTTAACCCATTTGAAAATATACGCTTGCAAAACAGAGACAGACAAACCACAAAGGTCTCTCTGACGTCTGGTACAGTTTGCTCCGTCTGAAGGTGAAAGTCAATATATACAAGCTTACGTAAGGCATTTTTAAAAAAGGGGGAAATCACTGCATCTTTCCAAACAAAATACGCTTGCTGCGTCAGTGAGGGAGAATGTTCCGTTTCCTTTCATTACTGTCCTGGCCCTCATTTGTAGTATCCGAACTCACAGGACCTCTGGATCCGAGTCTACACAGATGGGTCGGCACAAAATGCTGTTCGAAATGGAGGAACGATAGTGTACATAGAATACCCAAATAATACTAGGGACACAGCCAGAGTACCCACAGGAAAGTACTGCCATAACTATGATGCTGAAATTGAGGTAATCAAGATAGCAACAGAGAAATTACTAAATACCAGCAATGGTACACAACATGTGGTGCTACTGACAGATGCAAAATCAGTATTCGAGGCGCTCCTGTCTGAGAAATTGCCAGTACTAAGGACACTACTTTCTGAACTTAGCAGTCAGCATAAGGTCACCATACAGTGGATACCATCCCACTGTAGAGTACTCGGAAACGACAGAGCTGATAAATTGGCTAAGGAAGGAGCAAAAGAAGCCTGATGTGCCCCTTGCATACCACCAAAAGAAAAGAATGATCAAATCAGTCAAAAAGCCACAAAAACCTGCTCAAGATGACGTACCACGTTATGGGCAGACTGGAACAAGTCATTATTCTGCGCCTCAGAACAGGACACAATAGATTACGCAACCACATGTATAGAAAATTCAAGATTGGTGAAACAGCCATGTGCACATGTGGATTGGCGTCGCAAACAGCAGAGCACATACTCCATGACTGCCCAAACTATAACATATCTAGGCAAACCGTCTGGCCTAGAGAGACGACAGTGGGAGATAAACTCTATGGACCGCTGTGTGAACTAAAAAAGACAGTTAAATTCATACAAGAGACAACATTGCAGTTATAGACATATTTCAAGCGAACGAAAGAAGAAGAAGAAGAAGAAGAAGAAGAAGAAGAAGAAGAAGAAGAAGAAGAAGAAGAAGAAGAAGAAGAGGAAGAACAAGAAGAAGAAGAAGAAGAAGAAGAAGAAGAAGAAGAAGAAGAAGAAGAAGAAGAAGAAGAAGAAGAAGAAGAAGAAGAAGAAGAAGAAGAAGAAGAAGAATCCGAACTTAATTTAACTCTTTTTGTTAGAGACAGTTTTAAAAAAAAATGTAATTCAAACTGCAACAAGCAACACAACATGAGAAGACTTGCACGATATGCTTTTCTTAACCCGTTTCGTTTCATTCAGTTGATGCATTAACCCACTGTATCACAACTCTTTCTTTCTGTCCCCTGTTTATAGTGTTAAACCATGAAGGTTGAAACGTGTTGCTTCCTGGTTTCAAGATGGTGGCGGGCGGTTGTGTTGTCATGAAACCGCTCCATTTTTCATGTAGGGGATGGATAATTTCATCTCGTGTGTGTGATTTCTGCGCTAGGATGTAAACCAGGAGGTTCCTCTCAAGATTGTCGCCGGTGCTACGGAGTTTCGTGCATCTGATCGAACAAATCCTTGAGTGTTTTTCGCTGGGGAGACTTTATTCTAAAACAACGCTCTCTAATATAGAAGATATAGACGTCATGTGACCAGCCCTTTTTGGGAACAATCACTTCGTTTCCGTAGCGTGTTGGGTTACTGTTTTGTTTTTCCGGTTTCTTCAAAATGGACCAGCCTTTGGGCCCCATATATAGGGTAATCAAACTGATTCTTCTTCTTCTTCTTCTTCTTCTTCTTCTTCTTCTTCTTCTTCTTCTTCTTCTTCTTCTTCTTCTTCTTCTTCTTCTTCTTCTTCTTCTTCTTCTTCTTCTGCGTTCATCCGGATTTTTTTTTCGGATGTGACTGCGTTGTGCCTGTTTACAGCAGAGCTGCGTTCTTGCGCCGTTAGGCCGACACATCCGACTTCTGCGGGCATTTGTTGACCGGATTAACCTTCCCGGGGGTTTCTTAGGACGTTTGAATCTCACTGTTGTGGTGTTATCCCCCATCCTAGCTGGCCCATATAGAACAGCCAAAGACATCCTGGTCAACCCTCAAGGGAAGGCAGGGGCAGACCATGGGCATTCCCCGCCATCCAAGGAGGCTTCCATACTTGCAGAGCCATCACACAGCGCTCTGGTACTGGGCTCACCCAAGGAATCGTCACGTCCTGCACATGGCTGCTTAGCCTCACTTCCGTATATTGGGCCTTCCGTTCACCATAGGCTGTTCCTCCGGAAACCAGAAGAATGCAGTCTGCAGATGACATCCACACAGTGAGCTTTCGATTAAGACTTTCCACATAATGGATTTGCTATCCAAGCAATATTCCATTTCGTGCCACTAGGACACTTTTTCCACCTTTTATGAAGCCCACACAGTGAGCTTTCGATTCGGACTTTTCACGTAATGGATTTGCTATCCAAGCAATATTCCATTTCGTGTCACTAGGACACTTTTTCCACCATTTACGAAGCCCACACAGTGAGCTTTTGATTCGGACTTTCCACGTAATGGATGTGCTATCCAAGCAATATTCCATTTCATGCCTCTGGGATGCTTTTGTAACCGACATACCTGTGGTATGAAGTGTGGCAGTCTAAATACATCTTCATGCACCTTTAGATGTCAATCTGAATGTAGTTAAAGTAAGCTGTAGTCAACTTGAGCTTGTTGATATCTCCATAGAGCTTGTTCTCAAATGAAGCTGGTGTGGGCCAAAATATCTTTCTCTGTTCTGCATATATTGGCCACTCCTGCAGCAAATGTTTAGCTGTCATTTTACCAGTTCCACAATTACATTCATCGGTATCTCCTATCTTTAGTTTATTGAACAAGTGGTGTTTCAGCCTGTTATGTCCTGTGCGGAGTCTGAAGATTGCTACTTGTTCTCTTCGGTCGAGTTTGTAATATGCATCATCCTTCTGGTGACCTGGATGCTCTGATTCCCATTTGGTTCTATAAGTGCTTTTTATAAACCTTTTTGCCTCATTATAGGTTATGTCTATGTCAGGCTGTGGTAATCGTCCACCCTCTTTTGCTAGTCTGTCAGCCTCTTCATTTCCAGGTATACTGCAATGTGATGGGATCCACTGTATTACAACTTTTTTGGATTTCTGGCATAGACCATGCAGTGCTGCTCTTAGGTCAGCTAGTTCTGTGCTGTTTTTGCTCTTCAGTATTGAGACAGCTGACTTTGCATCTGTGAAGATAGCTATTTGCTTCTCTTTATTTTCCTCCATCAAGAGCATTTCTGCTGCAGTTCTCAAAGCCTCTACCTCCGCTTTAAAGTTACTTGAAAACTTTCCAGTTGCCACTGACTGTGTTTTTATCACTCCATTTTTTAAATTAAGGAGAATTCTTCCTCCTCCATTTTTAATTTAATCTTTGGCTGATCCATCTGTATATGCATGGGTCCAATTGCTGCTTGGGTAATGTTCTTTTATGTAGTTGAGGGTTATTTTTCTTCTTTCGGTTTCATTCTGAGTGTTCTTTTTCTCAATACCAGGAATGTTTTCTATCATCTCAGGCAGTTGCTGCTGTCTCCAAGCTGGGAAGTTGTGTGCATTGTAAATGGGCTTGACTGTTGATATGTTAAGTATGGGATCTGCCCTAATCTTTCGTTTTGCAGTTTCTACAAAGTTGCTGCGCTTCAGTCTTCCTTTTCCAAAACCATTAAACCTGTTATACATAGGGTGGTCTGTCAATCTTCTAAATTTTTCTGCTTGTTGCTGGGCTCTGCTATCTCTTCTGTCCTGCATTGGTTGTAAACAAGTGATCTTTTCTAGTTCATTAATAGGCGTTGTCTTCAGGCTTCCAGTTATGATTCACATTCCTTGGTTTTGGACTCTACTTATTTTGTTAAAGTTTGACTTAGCTGCTGTTGCCCAAGCTGCAATGCCATATTCCAGTACTGGCCTCACCCGTCCAGTATATAACTTCTTGAGAACTTTCTCATCTGCTCCCCACGTTGTACCAGCAAGCTTTTTCATGATTGCCATTCTCTGCCTTGCTCTTGTTCGATTTTTCTCAACCTGTGTCTTCCATGTCAGGCGACGATCAAAGGTGACTCCTAGATAGTTTGGATTTTCTTCATGGCGCAATATTTTTCCATTCAATATCAGCTTAGGTTGCTGAGTTTTATTTGAGAGGGAGAACACTGTGCATGTTGTTTTCTCCTCACTTATCTTCACTAGCCATGATTTTGACCAGTCCTCTAGCGCTAATAAGGCTTGCCGTATTCTGCTGTTAGCTGTACTAATATATTCTTCAGATGTCCATATGGCTAGGTAATCTGCAAAGGAGGATGTGTGTACTCTGGCTGGAAAATTTTCTGTGATGTCATTTATATATGCTAGGAATAATGTTGGTGAAAGAACTCCTCCTTGGGGGACACCTTGCTCCAACAGCATCATTTTGCTTGTTTGTCCTTGTACTTTTGTCCTGGCAGTTCTGTTCTCAAGGTAGTGGCTGATCCATTTATACATTTTCCCACAAACATGCATGTTTTGCAGTTTTACTTTGGTCCTTCCTTCCATACTTTATCAAATGCTTTTTCTAAATCTACCCAGACTGCTAGTGTGTGCTTTTTCTTTTGGAAGGCATCCTCTATTTCCTGAGCTATATAGGTTATTTGATCTTCAGTGGATCTTTACTTTCTGAATCCTGCTTGGTGTGGTGTTAAGAGTTTGTTTTCTTCCAGATACCATGTTAGCCTGCCATTGATAATGCGTTCCATTAATTTTCCTACACAGCTAAGTAGACTGATAGGTCGATAGCCATTTGGTTCTTCCAGGTCTTTTCCTTTCTTTGGGACTGGTACTAGTATAGCTTCCTTCCATGCCTGTGGGACTATTCCTCTCTTCCAGCTGTTATTTAGGACTGCTAGTAGTTTCTTCTTTGCATTGGTGCCTAGTCCTATTAGCATTTCATTTGTGATTCCATCCTTTCCTGTTGATTTCTTCTTTTTTAGGGTATTCCATTGCCTGTTCCATTTCTTCCATTGTTAGATTTGCCATATTATATATTCTGCTGCTGTCTCTGTATTTCTATGATGTATCTGTTTGTCTTTGATTGCTTTCTTCTGTTCGGTTGTAATATCAATGTGGTTTGCATTTGCGTAGTGTTCCATTAGTGCATTTGCAGCCTTTTTTCCTGTAAGCAAGGCATTTCCTTGTTTAATCGATTCGACGGCGCGGTCCACGACGTAAGCGACACAGACGGGCCGGCGCCAGGCGCTTCAGACGCAAATGCTACGGACTGGGTCTCAAGTACACGCGTATTCTATATTGGAATTGTGCCAGCGTTAAACAACGAGGCCCCATTTTGGAAAGCCTGGTATACAGGAACGGTATAGTATAATTGCGCTTCAGGAGACGAGACTGGGCGTTAATAATACACTCCACATAGCCGGCTTCAAATGTTTTTACAACAGGCGACACCTGGGAATGGTGATTCTGATTCGAGACAGTATTGTGGTTTCAGAGCTGGACATTTCCAGGTGGGACAGTGACGAAATACAAGTACAGGCTGTTAGAGTTCACTCAGGTCTATCATTCATGGTTGTGAATGTTTATTCCTGCAACACGAGTGTTAATTCCCAGAGAGGTCAGTGTTTGAGTGACATATTGTGTCAGAAGAGGAATGCCATTTTATGTGGCGATTTCAACGCTAAGGACAAATCATAAGGTAAAATTTCTTACAACACACAGGGGGAGGAGCTCGAGACGGAACTTAAAACCAGTGACCATTTTTGCATCAACAGTGGCTGTGTCACCAGGACAGCAAGTCGTTCTGGTGACGAGAACAGTGTTATTGACCTGGCACTGGTGTCTCCGTCACTCACTACGGTGTGTAGATGGGGTGTCCTAGGGCACCATGGCAGCGACCACCACCCTTGCAGTATATTGGTGGAGAACGGCAGAACCAGGCAGCACAAGTCAACAGTCAAGACCTTTAAGTATGACAGTTCAGGGCAAGATGTGGTGAGTAAAATAAGGCGTGGCAAGCGCAGGAATCATTGTGGCAGGAAAAAAAAAGCTGGGAACAACCACCTTGGTGGAATTGCGAGATGGAGAAGACCTGGGTGGATAAGCGGGGTGCTGTAAGGAAATGGCAAAACGCCAAGAAGAACAGAGTTGCCCATCCTAGTCTTATAGTGCACTTGGAAAGAGATATGGACACCAAAGTTAGCTATTTAAAAAAAAAAAAACTGGTTAAAGTGGTTAAAACTGAAAAAAAATGGGCAGACTTGTGCCAAAGAATAAGTGCAGACAAGTCACTGAAATTGTTCTGGCGACTACATAAAAGCATGAAGTAGTCAAGAATAAGAGTGTTCCCGACTTCCATAGTGCTGGCCTTATCTGCAGAGGTCGGACAAGAATAAGGGCAAAGCCCTTTCTGAACGCTATCTAGAGCAGAGCAACCAGACAGACATGAGATGCCGAAATTTTTGCCAAAGCGGTTACCTCAGATAGGTGTAAGGCCCAGAACATTGCAGTTGAAAATACTGTGACAGCGAAAGAGATCAGGGCTGAGCTTCGACGAACAAGAAACAGCTCACTAGGGCCAGATGGTATAAGGTATGACGACATCAGTATGTGTACCGACAACGAGCTAGAGGAACTAGCAGATATGTACAACAACAGCATAGGGATTGCTAGCATCAAGGAGGAGTGATTACACAGCTATCTGATTCCCTTGCGGAAGCCTGGCAAAGACCACGCAAAAATTCAGGGATACCAGGTAATAACCATGCAAAATACAATAGGCAAGCTGCTGGAGAAGTTAATTGCCAGAAAAATATCAAGCCAGCTAGAGAGGCAAGGTTATTTCCAACCAACCCTTGGAGGGTACCGTCCAAACAGAGAAACCTGGACCAACGCAGCAGTTTTTGCCCATGACGTCTATGAAGGTTTCCACTCAGGCATTCAAAACATGTGCTGCGGCGATTGATCTTGAGGATGCGTACAACAGAGTACCGTCCTCTTCCTCTTCTTCTTCTTCTTCTTCTTCTTCTTCTTCTTCTTCTTCTTCTTCTTCTTCTTCTTCTTCTTCTTCTTCTTCTTCTTCTTCTTCTTCTTCTTCTTCTTCTTCTTCTTCTTCTAGAAGCCAATGCGATTCTAGATGATATTTCTGGTGTTGAGTCCCCTGTAGATGTCATTTTGCTTTCTAGGTATGTAAAGCTGTTGACTTTTTCAAGAACGTAGCTGTTCAATTTGGTGTCATCTGAACTGTTGGTAAGATCAATAGTCTTTGTTTTTGTGGTGTTAATTTGATGACCAATTTGCCCTGAAACATTTTGGAGGTGGTTTATTTTCTCTTGGGCATCCGGGTGTGTTGAACTCAAAAGCACTATGTCGTCGGCAAAGTCCAGGTCTTCTAGAATTTTGTCAACCCAATGGATACCCATGTTTGTGTGGTTTGTGCATTTGCGCATGACCCAATCGATAGCTATTCCAAAAAGCATTACAGAATTGCTGCGGGAAAAACAATCACAGTGTTCTCATTGATTACAATTTTCATTTAAATTACGAATCTACAATATCCAGGTTTTGTAATGAGCATTTTGTTTGATGGAGCACAATTTTCTGGCATCCTGGTGTCGTATATTCTTCTTCTTCTTCTTCTTCTTCTTCTTCTTCTTCTTCTTCTTCTTCTTCTTCTTCTTCTTCTTCTTCTTCTTCTTCTTCTTCTTCTTCTTCTTCTTCTTCTTCTTCTTCTTCTTCTTCTTCTTCTTCTTCTTCAGCGTTCCGAGCCATTGAGGTTCTTTGCTGCAGATACAACCCGTCTCCATTCGTCTCTCTGGTTGACCCTCTCTTGCCTGTCGTTGATTCCAAGTGCTTGTAAGTCTGTATATATATTATCTCTCCACCGTCTTCTTGGTCTACCTCGGGGTCTACGGTCATTTATTTCCTGAGTTTAAGCGAGTTTTGTTTCCCTATTATCTCCTATTCTTTCTATATGCCCCAGCCATTGTAGTCTATTAGCCTTCATGATACCAGTGATTAGCGGGGACTTAAACAGATCATAAATGTCTTTGTTACTTCTTCTTTTCCACTCTCCACTTTGTGTATCCCTAATGGGTCCGAAGATGCGTCTTAAAACTTTGTTCTCAAAGGTTTGTAGCAAGGCTTCGTCTCCTTTCGTTGTCCTCCAGGTTTCAGAGCCATACAGCACAACTGGTCTGATCAGTGTTTTGTATATTGTGATCTTGGTGTTACAAGATAGCGCTTTTGATTTTAGTAGATGTTGTAGTGCAGTGTTTCTCAACCTTTTTTGGCCCGTTCCCCCCTTCACCATATTTTCAGAACGTCACCCCCCCCCCCCTGTCACGAGATCGCCATGAGTTAACCAGATAATGATAATACCGACGTTTGCTTGGCGTATATTTTCTAGGCCACAACAGTCGTACTAACAGAGTAAACACAGCTGCACGGGTTACATCGGGGCAGCCCATACACACATTTGGTGGTGAGTGAGAAGGAATGGATACACCGCGTTGGCAGTTCATAAACAGTTAGAATCACATAGCCCTGCCCGCTCAGGATATGGAATAGTTCCGTCTGTCATCTATAGTTCCGGACATCAGACGGAATGGCGGTTTTGACTGTCACCACATGACAGAAAGTTGAGGGCTTGTTATTGGAAACAGTTGATCACCTGTCGGACAAAATTAACAGTGGCAGATGTATAGAGGAAGTGAGTGCGCTGAATCATACATCGCTTTGACAAGTCAATAACATATCAGATGGAAAACGGAAGTACTCAGCACGGAAGTAAACAGTACCTCTGTCAATTCTTAGTTTCCGGAACATCAAGAAGACTGGCAGCTTGTTGGGAAAAACTGTTGTTGGGATCATACAGTAACTCGTTAGTTTGTTGGGGGAGTCGAAACAAGTGATGACAACTTTGACAGTGACTAGGCAGGAGGAAATCGATTCTTGACAATGGATGATATGAGCAAATAACACCTGCAGGACGTCACCCATATCACGTGACCAATTTTAGGTTTTGCCATAAACCATGATTGGGAGAAAAGGAGTTGACCAAAACCGTGGATTATGATGGACGTGTTTGTGGGAGAGCTCTACAGTGTTAGATTTATTTAAGATTAACTAGCATGTGCCGTTATGGCAAAGTGTAGTAGCCATCCCGGGAATGAGGCGGTTTTGCATAAGGTAGTCAATATAGTCTATTAGTTCTAATTAATATAGACTGTAGCCTTGTTAAAACTTAAGTGTGATGATTAGCACTGTTAGTGGAAACTAGTTAGAGTAGAATAGTGATATTAGCTCTGCTAGTTAAGAATAGAGTAGGGTAGTGGTGATAAGCTATGCTAGTTAAGAATCGAGTAATGATGGATAATTGGGAGACGGGGGAATTGCCCGCTGGGGTTTTGCACTCTGTATGGGTCTTTCCTTGTCATAGCCTGATTCGGCCCTAGGTGGGTAGCTAATCTGCTCTATGACAAAGTTTAGTTAGCTAAAGATCATTAAGCAAGGCAATAGGCTTACACTCAGCCGGTAGGATCAGTGACTAGTACTATCACCAGATGTGTTGTTTCTATCCTAGGTTCCCTACCAGATCCGAGGAAACTCAACAAGTTTTTAGGAAAGGTTCAAATCCCATTCGGAAGAACACCAGTGGAACAGTCAATAAAGTTTCGTACAGAACGTAACTAAAGCTAGAAGGAAGATGATTCACCAAAGACGGGTGATGATTGTTGATGCACCACACAGCATCAGACAGTAGTAACTAACCGAGAACATTAATTATAATAGTTACCTAGTGTGATATAATCTCGTGTAATAGAACACAAGACATGATACTTGAGGCTAGATAGACACGAGTGAGGATCAAGTACATTAACAATTAACATTAATAACTGTGTACACACTACAAAGGACTTGTGCATTTTTTAGGAACGATAGGAACTGACATTGTGTAGGGTGCAACCGGTCCATGATTAACTGTTAATACCACCGGTGTCTATTTCGGAAGATCATGAAATGGGATTTCCAGAGGTCTACAGAGGCAAGTCAGTATCCGGCAAGATGGGGTCGGCACTGGGTGAGATGTACCTGTTCTGACGTAACGTGCTGTGGTCTATCCTTGCTAGGATCAGCTGACTGGGTTGTTGTCTGAGAGTCCGATTCTACACACTTTATAGAACACGTCACACATTTTCTTCGCATACACGTCTCATATACGTTACACTTTTCTTTTAATAAATTAAGCTGTATTAATTTTTAGAAGCAAGAGTTGTTGAATACGTTGCGTTGGGGAAGTATGAGAAGGGGGCATAGTACGACAGTGAGAGAGAGTGATAGGAAAAGGTGTCCATAGGCTGATGGAGTGTGTTGGACGGAAGCTGGTGGATTCTCCAGAATATTGAGAGGAAAAAAATATTATAATGTGAGTGTCGACTCTCTTCACTCCAGAGACGACACTGTAAAGGAGGACACGACACCCCCCCCCCCTCCAACTTTCCAAAATTGTCAGGCTCAAAAGGTGCATTAAAAATAACATGCCTATAATAGTGAAAATATTCATTTTCTTCCATAGTTGTACATACCTTCACATGTAAAGATAAATTTTATAGTGTAGCTTTCTACAGTTAATAGCAAATGAATATGCTGATGGATATTAAAACTTAAATAGAAGCAATACTTTATTAAAACACCACATTAATCATACTACAATAAACAAACAGTTAAAATGTCAAAGAATTGTAGCTTAATATACGACACCAGGATGCCAGAAAATTGTGCTCCATCAAACAAAATGCTCATTACAAAACCTGGATATTGTAGATTCGTAATTTAAATGAAAATTGTAATCAATTAGAACACTGTGATTGTTTTTCCCGCAGCAATTCTGTAATGCTTTTTGGAATAGCTATCGATTGGGTCATGCGCAAATGCACAAACAACACAAATATGGGTATCCATTGGGTTGACAAAATTCTAGAAGACCTGGACTTTGCCGACGACATAGTGCTTTTGAGTTCAACACACCCGGATGCCCAAGAGAAAATAAACCACCTCCAAAATGTTTCAGGCAAATTGGTCTCCAAATTAACACCACAAAAACAAAGACTATTGATCTTACCAACAGTTCAGATGACACCAAATTGAACAGCTACGTTCTTGAAAAAGTCAACAGCTTTACATACCTAGGAAGCAAAATGACATCTACAGGGGACTCAACACCAGAAATATCATCTAGAATCGCACTGGCATCTAGTGCCTTCAATAAACTGTCAAACATCTGGAAGTCAAAGACACTCAGCAAACACACAAAACTTAAAACCTTCAACTCTTGTGTGATTCCAGTATTAACGTATGGATGTGAAAGTTGGAAATCAACGGTAGATTTAGATAAAAAATTAGACAATTTTGAGAACAAATGTCTTAGAAGACTTCTAAACATCCACTGGACAGACTTCGGAACCAATTCGCAAATAAGACAAGAGACTAAGCAAGATATAGTATCCAATTTCACAAGAAGACGCCGTTGGAACTACATCGGCCATGTACTCAGAATGGACAAGTCAAGACTCCCCTAGTTAGTTAGTTAGTTAGTCGACAGATCATCCTCGCTGCACATCGAACCATTCAGTCCATAAGTGCTCGGATCCCCTCCTCAGCAAATCCCGCAGCGTGTAGCGGCTAACGACGCCAGTTCTGTGTTGGTTTATCAATCTTCTTTGGCTTCCTGCGTAGTGTTCTTGTTTGGCCACACCTCTTTTAATTTGATGCTCTAGCAGTCTGGCCATTGTTGTAGATTCACAGTCATCACTTGGTTCTCGCAAAAGTCTCACATCACGTAGAGCATTCAGAATGTCAGCCTGGTCCATGGCGCGTCCGCCCTCCACAGTAGCCTCACCTGCGAGCTTGTCAGCCCGCTCATTTCCTTGTACTCCCGCATGCCCTGGCACGAAGATGAAACTAATCTTTGCCAGCCGAGACCGCTTCAGAGGCAGCAACCATTCTCTTCGGATCGACCCCTCCTCTATCCTCTTGATCATGTTCATTGAGTCGCTAAGGAAACAAGCCCTGGTGAATGTCTGTGTCTCGAGCCATGTTATTGCTTTACTTACTGCCATGACTTCCATGGTCAGGCTACTTGTGGTTTCAGTGAAAGCACCAGAGTCCTCCTTCACAATTCTCCCTCCGGCCCGAGCTGTAAAGGCCCATGAGCTTCTCACATGTCGGACGACCGACCCATCTGTGTAGATGACCGCGTCACCGTCTAGCGAATTCTCGAAAATCAACGCTTGTACTTCAGCCTCAACAGCAGCCGGATTTTCTTGTCTGCATTTTCTATCTAATTGGATGCAAACTGAAAAGGATGTGCAGAAGTCTGTTGGCACTTGCACCCACTCCTCGCCAGGTTCTAAGTCCTCAAGTGAACACACCTGTTGAAGAATGTCTTCGGCTTGACCCATCCACGACCGTCCTCTTTTTAACCTGCTGCCCTTCACCTTCCTAATTTCACTATGCAGTGGATGTTGTGTGTTTGCGTTAATTCTGAGGTAGGCGCGTGCCCTGCAAACTTGTATTCTCTCTTCAATGGTTGGAAAATCAAGAAGGTAGCGCATCGCCCTGCATGCTGTATCTCTTGTACATCCAAGAATAATGCGCATAGCTTCATTCTGTATCCTTTCCATCCTTTCTATCTGCTTATGGCTGAGAGTCAAGATTGCCATTGCATACTCCAAAACAGACATGACCAGCCCCTCGTACAGAAGACATAGATGGCGCTGCTCACAGTTTGCTGCCGCCATCACCCGCATCGCTGCCAAACCCCGCTTGGCCTTTGTTATCACCTGGTCTATGTGCACATTATAAGCAAGGCTTCGATCAAACCGTATCCCCAGGTAATTCATTGCCTGCGTTCTTTCCACCGTCTCTGAACACAGCATTACAGTTGGTGTTGGATTGTTGACAATATGATTATTCAACGAGAACCAAGTCACTGTTGCCTTTGTTGGGTTAACCATTGCCCCAGCTTCATCACACCAAGTACTTATGCGATTGAGTTCGGTTTGTAGTTCCCCAGCAACCTCCTCTCTATCCTTACCCTGACGATACACTAAAACATCATCGGCATATGACAATGTCCTGCCAGGTCCAGTGATCTGCTCACTGGTGATTCTCACTGTGTAGGCGTTGAACAGTACCGGAGATAATGGTGATCCCTGTGGTAGGCCAGGATATATTGTTGTTGGTTCCGAAGTCCAACTGCCACATCTAAAAACTACTTTCCGTTGGAAGAGGGCTGCAGCGATCCAACTAAGGAGGAATGGACTTACGTTTAGTTCAAGAAGCTGAAACATTAAAAAATCCAGTGGTACTCTGTTGTATGCGTCCTCAAGATCAATCGCTGCAGCAACGGTTTCAGTGCCTGAGTGGAAACCTTCATAGACATCCTGTGCAAAGACTGCTGCATTGGTCCAGGTTTCTCTTTTTGGACGGTACCCACCCAGGGTAGGTGGGAAAACACCTTGCCTCTCTAGTTGGCTTGATATTTTCCTGGCAATTACCTTCTCCAGCAGCTTGCCTATTGTATTCTGCATGGTTATAATTCGATATCCCTGAATTTTTTTGTGGTCTTTATCAGGCTTCGGCAAGGGAATCAGATAGCTGTGTAACCATTCCTCCTTGATGCTAGCACTCCCTATACTGTTGTTGTACATGTCTGCTAGTTTCTCTAGCTCATTGTCGGTACACCTATTTATGTCGTCGTATCTTATGCCATCAGGACCTGGAGCACTGTTTTTTGATCGTCGAAGCACAGCCTTGATTTCTTTCACTGTCACTGTGTCTTCATCCGGAGTGTTCTGGGCCTTGCATCTGTCTGAGGTGACCTCCTTGGCCAGATTTCGACCTCCCATGTCTGTCTGGTTGCCCTGCTCAAGGTAGCGTTCAAAGAGGGCTTTGCCCTTGTCTTCGTCAGTCCTCTGCCAGATGAGGTCAGCACCTTGGAAGTCAGAAATGCTCTTATTCTTGACTACACCACTCATGCTTTTATGTAGTCGCCAGAACAATTTCAGTGACTTGTCTGTGCTTACCCTTTGACACACCTCTGCCCATTTTTCCCTTTTAACCACCGTGACCAGTTTTTTGAAATAGCTTACTTTTGTGTGCATCTCTCTTTCTAAGTGCAAGCAGGGACTAGGATGACCAGCTCTGTTCTTCTTGGCATTTTGCCATCTCCTTACAGCACTACGCTTATCCACCCACGCCTTATCCACCTCGAAACTCCACCACGGTGGCTGCTCCCAGCTTTTTTTCCTGCCCTGAAACGTTCTGCGCTTGTCACGTCTTATTTTACTCACCACATCTTGCCCTGTACTGTCATACTGGAACGTCTTTACCTTTAGCTTGTGCTGCCTGGTTCTGCCTTTCTCCACCAATATGCTGCAAGGGTGGTGGTCGCTGCCATGGTGTCCTAGGACACCCCATCTACACACTGTAGTGAGTAAAGGTGAAACTAGCGCCAGATCAATAGCACTGTCCTCATCGCCTGGACGGCTTGCTGTCCTGGTGACACAGCCACTGTTGATACAAACCAGGTCGATGGTTTCCAGTGCAGTCTCGAGCTCCTCCCCTTGTGTATTGGAGGAAGTGTTTCCCCATGATCTGCCTTTAGCGTTGAAGTCACCACAGAAAATAACATTCCTCTCGTGGCCTAATATGCCACTTAAGCACTGCCACTTCTGGGCGTCCATACTCCCATTGCGGGCATAAACATTCACCAACACGAATGGTACACTGGAATGAACTCTCAACGCCTGTATTTGTATATCGTCACTGTCCCAACTGGACATGTCTAGCTCTGACGCCACCATGCTGTCGCGAACGAGAATCGCCGTTCCCAGATGTCGTCTGTTGTAGAAACATTTGAAGCCGGCAATTCGGAGTGGCTGATCGCCCAGTCTCGTCTCCTGGAGTGCTACAATGTCGTTCCTGTAAACTAGGGTTTCTAAAATAGAGCCCCGTTGTTTTACACTGGCACAGTTCCAATATAGAATACGGATGTTCCTGAGTCCTAGACGGTGACACTTGAGTCTAAAACGCCTCAAACCACCGCGCTTACCTTGTTTCTTCCTCCCTGCGCGGCTACCACGCCGCTTCGTTATGTTGACTGCTGAACCCTCGGAAAACACACGTTGTTCCGCCATGTTGAAAAAACGTAAACACAGACTGCTGAGAACCATACACGCTGCTGAAAATTCACTCAAGGAAGGCTTCGCTCGATGCACGAACTCCGTAGCACCCGCGCAGATCTTGAGTATAAACTCCTGGTTTTACATCCTGGCACACCAATTACACGCAAGAGATGAATAAATCCATCCCCTACGCGAAAAAGTTAACGAACACAAAACAACACGACCGTCCGTCGCCATCTTGAAGCCGGAAGACTCCCCTACCAAGCCCTCATATGGTCACAAGTAGGGAAAAGAAAACGGGGAAGACCAAGAGAGACCCTGCGTAGAACCATCATTAGAGAAGGCTCATTCAATGGCCAAGTAAATATCAAAGAACTACAACAGGTAGCAGCGAACCGCCAAGCATGGAGAGACAGGACTTCTGCCCTATGCGCCGCCTTAGGCTCAAGAGGAAAGACTAACTAACTAACTAATTCTGTAATACGCGGAGGAGTGCTTGAAAGGGCGCAACGGAGATCGTTTTTAACATCTAATCTGTTGCGTCGTTTCGTTTTAATTTCTAGCAGAGCTGAAAAGCCTGACTCACAAAGATATGTTGACGCAAATGGAAGCAATGCACAGAGTGCTTTTTCTGCCACTTTTGGGTATGAACCGCACATTAAAGGCCAAAATTCCGTGATTGGTTTCTCACTGAACACATCCCTTGCCCCCGAATCATTTTTCAGCTCCAGAAATTCATCTTGACAATCATCAGAAACTTTTTCAACTGATAATTTGAATGGGTTTCGCACCAAATCCAGCTCATCATCACTAAGTTCAGGAAAATATCGCTCAAATTCATTTTCTAGCGCTGTAAAATGCTGCACAATTTCATTTTTTGCAAATTGTGGAAGTACTTGGTCTTTACCATCAACAACGAGAACGGATGACAGCTTCTCAAACATTGCAACATTTGTCATATTGACCTTTCTTTTCCAGTTTTCCAGCTTGCTCATAAAAGCTCTCAAGGCATCCACAAATTGTATGATATTTGTATTCCTTCTTGCATCTGAAGATTGAGTTTATTCAACTGCTCAAAAATATCAACTAAATAGGCAAGGCGCATGATTCATTCCTCATCATTCAGCCAGGCGAAAAAGTCCATCTTACTCTGAACTTCAAAAAATAATTTGAGCTCGTCTCTCAGCTCATATACTCGCGCAGTTACATTTCCTCTTGACAGCCATCGAACATGTGTGTGGAAAAGAAGCAAATGGTGGCCTGCATCCATGTCAACGCATAACTGCTTAAAAAGCCGTGAGTTGAGAGCTCCTCCTTTGATAAAATTCACTATCTGAACGGTTTGATCCAAAACCTTCCCCAAAGGAGCTGGAAGTGTTTTGGAGGCCAGTGCTTGACGATGGATCATGCAATGAATGCCTTTCACTTTTGGGGCACGTTTCTTCACACTCCTTGAAATCCTGATTTGGTCCCCAATATAGCTGGTGCTCCATCTGTACAGCACCCACACATATTATCCCATAAAAGTTTTCTGATTCAAGGAAATATGAAACCTTTTCCAAAATATCAGAGGCCATGGTAGTTGTTTCAAGAGGAGAACAAAAAAGAAGTTCTTCTTTAAATGATCCTGAATGCATATACCTTGCAAACACTATCAACTGAGAACACGATGCCACATCAGTCGATTCATCAATTTGAATTGAATAGAGCCCAAATGCTACAGGCTTGATCTCTTGCACAACTTGATCCTTGATGTCATTGGCCATATTGCTGATTCTCCTTTGAACAGTGTCGTTTGATAGTGAAACCGCTGCAAGTTTTTTCTCTGATTCATTTCCCAACACAATTTCTACCATCTTGAGACAACAAGGTTTGATCAAAGATTACCCGATTGTATGTGGTTTTTTCTGCTTTGCTATCTCCAGTGCTACGACATAGGAAGCTTCAGTAACCTTTTGGTTTGTTTCTTGGAATACCCCTGTTAAATCCAGTCTCATCCTTTTGACAGCATTCCCAAGACGTTCAAAATAGGTTTTGTCCTTGTCCTTGTATTGAGGATGAACATTCAACAAATGATTCCTCAACTGTGTCGGTTTCATAGAATCATTTGACAAACTTTTACTACAAATAACACACTGAGGTCGTTCTTCTCCGTTGATGACGATATTTGTGAATCCATATTTCAAATAAGACAGGTCATACTTTCGTTTCTTGACACTCATCATGGGCTTCAGATTCTATAATTATAAAACTATAAAGTCAAGATCAACACACATAAACACCCACAGACGTGTATACACACCCACTCGCACATATATACGCACACACACACACACACACACACACACACACAATTATATTGCATATCCTATTTACAGTACATCGCTGTCAACACCAGCATTTTACTGCTGTTGTTGCTGTCTGGGCAGGTTTTACGTTCAGTAGTTTGTCATTGATTTCTGAACGACCGGCTCCAATACCAACACGCTAAAACCCCAGAACGATGTGGTCTGCTGTTAAATCGGTCACCGCTGGCAAGCCTTTAGGCCACGGAGACGGTGGTATATATATATATATATATATATATATATATATATATATATATATATATATATATATATATATATATATATATATATATATATATATATACTCATACAAACACACGCACACTCATATATATATATATATATATATATATATATATATATATATATATATATAATATATATATATATATATATATGCCAGTCTCCCTGATGAAGTAGTTAAGGACGCAGTTCGTAATCCCGTATACCCAGGTACGAAACACAGCTGCGCGAGATTCGCCAGCGGATCGCATTGCATCAGTTTCTTATGGAAAAGTATGTAAGCCGGACGTTCAGAAAGCAATAGCAAACCACTGAACATAAAACTTGCCAAGAAATCAACAGCAGCTGTAAAATGCTGGTGTTGACTGCAATGCCCTGTAAATAGGATATGCAATGTGTATATACATATATATATATATATATATATATATATATATATATATATATATATATATATATATATATATATATATATATATATCCACGAGTCAACTTACGTCTTAAAAAGACAAGTCTCCTTACCTCCGCAAGAATAATAATTTGAAAAGCTGAGACGTGTAGATTCGTAAACAATGGAGGGATCTCGGTAATCGGTTTCTGTTTTAATGCGATCTTGAAATAATCGGGAAATTTAACATGATGAGTACTCTAAACCTCATTAAAACGGAGAAGCAATAACAAAAACTACGTAAGTTACCGCAAATAAAATCTCTGGTAAAATACGGAACCTAAATTATAGAGGCTAGGTAGAAGGAAAAGAACCGTATATTATGGAGGGAAAACAATATCAAGTAATCGGTTCTTGTATTAACGCGATCTTGAAATAATCGGGGGATTTAACGTCACGAGTACGCTTAATATCCCGATCATGTTTTGTGTGGTCCTGAAGCCAATTTGACAATGTCTTCATTCCGCCCCCACCTGAAAATCCTCAAATACCCCCCTGGGGGCGGGGGAATTCCCCACCGGTTGAGAACCACTGTTGTAGTGCATAGTATATCTTATTTCCAGAATTGATTCTAGTTTGTATTTCTTCCCTTATGATGTTGGAGCAGTTGAAGATTGTACCCAGGTATTTGTATGTTTCCGTTCTTTTAATGGTCATATTATCTATTTGTATGTGGCCATAGTTTTTAGCCATTCCTTCTCTTGAAATTACCATATATTCTGTCTTATCTTGGTTGATAACCAGCCCCATCTGTTGGGCTTTTTCGTTTAAGTGAGTCAATATTTCCAATGTCTTTTGTTCATTTTCCCCTATAATATCTATATCATTTGCATAACCAAGCAGCTTGGATGTTCCTCCAATATCACATTCCTCCTTTACCCTCCTTACAACTTTCTCTAGAGCCAGATTGAAGAGTAGCGGCGATAGTGCATCACCCTGTTTCAAGCCAGATGTTATTTGGAAAGGATCTGATTTCCTGCCTTTATATGTTACTATATTATAAGTATCTTCCATGCATAGTCTGGTCTTGTTGATTAACTTCCTTGGTATTCCAAATTCCTGCATAGCATTCCGTAGACTATTCCTATGAACACTATCAAAAGCCTTTTTAAAATCCACAAAAATGTTATGGAGATCTCTTTTATATTCCCAATTTTTCTCGGCTATTTGTCGTAAAATAAATATGTGATCTATTGTTGATCTGTTTTGTCTAAAACCCGCCTGGTAGTCACCTAATATGTATTCTGAATATGGTTTTAGTCTATTTAGTAATACTGCGGAGAGTATCTTATAGCTTATGGACAGTAATTCCTCTATAATTTTCACACTGGAACTTGTCTCCTTTCTTAAAGATAGGTATCAATAATGACTCTTTCCAGTCATGGGGTAATTCTTCAGTCCTCCAGATTTTTATTATTAGTTCGTATAGCTTTAGATATAATGCATGGCCACCCGCCTTTATAAATTCAGCAGCAATTCCATCAGCCCCAGTTGCCTTATTGTTTTTAAGTCGTGTGATTACATATAGGATTTCTTCAAATGCAGGTTCTTCAATTTGTGGTTCACACGTTAGAACCTCTTCCTGTGGGAAAGTGTTATTTGGAGCTTCACAATTTAGTAATTCAACAAAGTATTCTTGCCATGTGTTGCACATTTCCTCATTGGTATTTATCATATTCCCATTTTTGTCTTTTAAACCATATGTGTTGTGTTGGTGCCCTCGTTTCATTGACTTCAGTTCTTTAAAAAACTTTCTGGATTCGTTTTTCTGGTGATTAGTTTCCATATCTTTGATTACATTACTCATATATTCTCGCTTCTGCTGTCGAACTATTTTTGTAGCCTCTTTACATTCATTTCTATATTGCTCTTCCTTTTGGATGTTGTTGATGTCATTTAGCCATAGCTGTCTGGCATTCTTTTTCCTAATGACTGCTTCTTCACATTTTGGATTGAACCATCTGTTCTTTCTATGCGTGGTTAACACACCGAGACATTCTTCTGCGGTAGATTGAATTGTATTCTTGATGTTCAACCAAGTTTGGTCAATGCTTTCCTCCAACGGGTTTTGTAGAATTTCAAGTTTATATTTTATTTCATCTGCAAATTTCTATTTGACTGTAATTTCTTGTAGTTTTTCTGTTATATGTTGGGTGTAACCTTTATAGTTTAGCATAGAAAGCTCTCTTAAGTTTTATTTTAAATATTGCCCCAATGAGGAAGTGGTCGCTGTGGCACTCAGCTCTTCTATAGCTTCTAACTTGTTGTATGTTTGATGCATTTTTGTTGTTAATTAAAATGTGATCTATTTGATTATAGGTTCTCTTGTCACATTATTTCCAAGTTTGTTTATGTATATCCTTTCTTTGCAGTCTGGTACTGCTGATCTGCAGTCCATTGGCTTCTGCTAGGTTGATGACTCTCCATCCATTATCATTTGAAGTTGTATGTAGGCTTTCCATACCGGCAACATTTTATGAGTTTGCTCTCTGCCTACCGTTGGATTGTTTAATATTTCAGCTTCTTGAACTCAAGATAAGTCCATTCCTCCTTAGTTGGATCGCAGAAGCCGTCTTCCAACGGAAAGTAGTTTTTAAGATGTGGCAGTTGGACTTCTGAACCAGCAACAATATATCCAGCCCTGCCACAGGGATCACCATTTTCTCCGGTGCTTTTCAACGCCTACACTGTTAGAATTACCAGCGAGCAGATCACTGAACCGGGGAGGACATTGCTATATGCCGACGATGTGTTAGTGTATCGTCAGGGTAAGGATAGAGATCGGGTTGCTGTGGACCTACAAACAGAGCTAAATCGCATAAGCACTTGGTGTGTGGAATCTGGGGCAATGGTCAACCCAATGAAGGCAGCAGTGACATTGTTCTCTTTGAATAACCATATTGTCAACGCTCCAACACCAACTGTAAATCTGGGTTCAGAGATTGTGGAAAGAACGCAGGCAATGAATTACCTGGGGATACGTTTTGATCGAAGCCTTGGTTATTATGATCACATAGACCAGGTGATAACAAAGGCCAAGCGGGGTTTGGCTGCGATGCGGGTGATGGCGGCAGCAAACTGTGAGCAGCGCCATCTATGTCTTTTACACGAGGGTCCGGTCATGTCTGTTTTTAAGTATACGATGACGATCCTGACTTTCAGCCGTAAGCAGATGGAAAGGGTACAGAACGAAGCTATGCGTATTATTCTTGGATGTACAAGAGATACAGCATGCATGGCGAAGCGCTATCTTCTTGATTTTCCAACTATTGGTGACAGAATACAAATTTGCAGAGAACGTGCCTACCTTAGAGTCAAAGGAAACACCAACGTCCACTCATTCAGTAGCATGTCTTTTGCAGAACCTCGCTCCCATAACAACCTTCCGGAAAACCTCTCGATCATAAGCAAGATGTCACGCGTCTGATACACCCATCTGGAGATCATCCACCACATCCTGCACCCATCTTCTCTTTGGCCTTCCTCTTCCTCTCTTCCCAGGCATATACCCTTCCATTATTGTTCTCTTCAAACTTTCGTGACGTTTCAAGTGACCGACATATTTCAATTTTCTTTGTTTTATCGTCTTTAATAGCCAACCTTCTTTAATAGCCAACCTTCTTCAATATTCAACTCTTGAAGTATGGATGCATTTGTTCTTTTCTTTACCCAAGATATTCTTAGCACTCGTCTATAACATTTATATTCAAAGGCGTTTATGCGCTGTTCAGCTTGTTTAGCAAGTGTCCATGTCTTACAGGCGTATGTTGCAACATCCATTGCATAGTGAAATTAAGAAGGTAAAGAGTAGCAGGTTAAAAAGAGGAAGGTCGTGGATGGGTCAAGCCGCAGACATTCTTCAATAGATGTGTTCACTTGAGGCCTTAGAACCTGATGAGGAGTGGGTACAAGTGCCAACAGATTTCTGTACGTCCTTTTCAGTTTGCATACAACTAGACAGAAAATGCAGACAAGAAAATCTGGCTGCTGTGGAGGTGGAAGTACAAGCGTTGATCTTCTAGAATTCGTCAGACGGTGATGCTATTATTTACACGGATTGGTCGGTCGTTCGACGAGTGAGAAGTTCATGGGCCTTTACGGTTCAGGTCGGAGGGAGAATTGGGAAGAAAGATTCTGGTGCTTTTGCTTTGACCACAAGTAGCCTGACTATGGAAGTCATGGCAGTAAGTAAAGCAATAACATGGCTCGAGACACAGACATTCACTAGGGCATGTTTCCTTAGCGACTCAATGAGTGAGCATGCTCTAGAACAGTGGTTCTCAACCGGTGGGGAATCCCCCCCCCCCAGGGGGGACTTTTAGGGTTTCCAGGGGGGGGGGGGGAATGAAGACCATTTCAAGATCGCGTTAATACAAGAACCGATTACTTGATATTGTTTTTACCTTCATACTTTACAGTTAAGTACGTCTCATCCTTCTAAAATTCATTTTATGAAGTCAGTAGACTCACAAATCATGTTTTATGTGGATGTCTAGACTTGTTTTAGTATGTGCTATTAAATTTACCTTACATTTTTACGTATACTGTGTAGGGGTGGGGTGTTTTCAGATAGGAAATATGAAAAGGGGGGGGGGGGGGAATGACGTTCTGAAAATGTAGTGAATGGAGGGCACGGGCCAAATTTTTGATAGGAAGGAGGGGGGATGACGTTCTGAAAATATAGTGAAAGGGGGGGGGGGGCACGGGCCAAAAAAGATTGAGAACCACTGCTCTAGAAGATAAAGATGGGGTGGATCCGAAGAGAGTGGTTGCTGTCTCTGGAGCGGTCTCGGCTGGCAAATATTAGTTTCATTTTCGTGCCAGGGCATGCGGGTGTACAAGGAAATGAACGGGCTGACAAGCTCGCAGGTAAGGCTACTGTGGAGGGCGGACGCGTCATGGACCAGGCTGGCATTCTGAATGCTTTACGAGAAGTGAGTCGTTCGCAAGAACCAAGTGATGACTGTGAATCTACAACCATGGTCAGGATGCGAGAACAGCAAATTGAAAGAGATGTGGCCAAACAAGAACACTACGCAGAAAGCTAAAGAAGATTAATAAACCAACACAGAACTGGTGTCGTTAGCGGCTACACGCTGCGGGATATACTGAGGAGAGTATCCGAGCACTTGTGGACTGAATGGTTCGATGTGCAATGTGGATGATCTGTCAACCAACCAACCAACCAACCAACCAACCAACCAACCAACCAACCAACCAACCAACCAACCAACTAACTAACTAACTAACTAACTAACTAACTAACTAACTAACTAACTAACTAACTAACTAACTAACTAACTAACTAACTAACTAAACGAACTAAACTAACTAACTAACTAACTAACATGTGTTGCCTAATAGTATTACTGTTCTTTCTTAGGATAGAAAGCAAACTGGTGAAATAATTGTTTCTTCTTCTTCTTTTATTCGCTTGAAGTATGTCTATAACTGCAATGTTGTCTCTTGTATGGATTTAACTGTCTTTTTTAGTTCACTCGGCGGTCCATAGAGTTTATCTTCCACCGTCGTATCTCTAGGTCAGAAAGTTTGCCTAGACGTGTTGTAGTTTGGGCAGTCCTGGAGTATGTGCTCTGTTGTCTGCGACGCCAATCCACATGTGCATATGGCTGATTTACCAATCTTGAATTTTGTATACATGTGGTTGCGTAATCTATTGTGTCCTGTTCTGAAGCGCAGAATAATGACTTGTTCTGGTCTGTCCATAATGTGGTAGTCGTCTTGAACGAGGCATAGTTCCCCTCCTCAGTGCAGACGGGGGAACATTGGTCACCGATAAGAAAGAAATCCTTCAACGCTGGGCAGAGCATTTCAGCAAAATCTTAAATGCAACTTCCTTCTTCGATGATGAAACCATCAACTGCCTTCCTCAAGTTCCCACCAATGAGACACTTGGTGACCTGCCAACCATAGTGGAAATAAACAAAGCCATCCAGCAACTCTCCAGCGGCAAGGCACCTGGTCCTGACTCCATCCCAGCAGAGATATACAAGGCAGGTGGGCCGGTCCTAACAGAGCAGCTTCACCAAGTCTTCACAAACATATGGATGAACGAGACCATGCCACAAGATTTTAAGGACGCGTCAATAGTCCACCTTTACAAACGTAAAGGAAACCGCCAATCCTGTGACAACCACCGAGGCATCTCCTTGCTTTCAATTGCAGGGAAGATACTCGCCAGAATTCTTCTCAATCGCCTCACAGCCCATCTCGATCAAGGTCTTCTTCCTGAGAGTCAATGTGGCTTCAGAAAAGAACGTGGAACTGTTGACATGATTTTCGCTGCAAGGCAGCTGCAAGAGAAATGTCAGGAGCAGAACTGCGAAATGTTCTCCACTTTCATTGACCTTACCAAGGCTTTTGATACAGTCAGCAGAGATGGATTGTGGAAGATTATGGCTAAATATGGCTGTCCACGAAAGTTTGTCCAAATAGTGCGCTATTTCATGACGGCATGCAGGCAAGAGTACAGGAAAATGGTGAACTGTCTGAACCCTTTCCTGTAACCAATGGAGTGAAGCAAGGATGTGTCCTGGCACCAACACTGTTCAGCCTCATGTTTTCAGCCATGCTGATGAATGCCTTCGAGAACGACGACATTGGAATAGACATCAACTACCGTATGGATGGAAAGTTATTCAATCTCAGAAGGCTGAAAGCTAAAACCAAAATTGACAGCGGCACCATCAGAGAGCTCCTGTTTGCTGATGATTGCGCTCTATACGCCAACTCAGAGGCGGACATGCAACATAATGTTTCAGCTTTCTCACATGCCTGTGCCAACTTTGGGCTCAATATCAACTTGGAGAAGACTGTAGTTATGTACCAGCCAGCTCCAGGGAATAATCACACTGTGCCGAATATCAAAGTGAATGATCATAGACTAAGTGTTGTGGACAAATTCCCCTATCTTGGCAGCACTGTGTCACAAGCTGCCACAATCGATGACGAAGTGAATGCAAGAATCTCCAAGGCCAGTGCAGCCTTTGGCAGACTGTACAAGAATGTATGGGACAAAACTGGAATAAGCCTGCAAACAAGGCTAAAAGTCTACAAAGCAGTTGTATTAACCACACTGCTATATGCTTGTGAAACCTGGACTGTTTATCAGCGACACGCTAGGAAATTAAACCACTTCCACACAGTCTGCCTAAGGAAGCTACTGAAGATTAAATGGCAAGACAAGATTCCAGACACTGAAGTCCTAGAAAGAGCATCCATGCCCAGTATCCACACTCTACTGATGAAGAATCAGATTCGCTGGGCTGGTCACTTGACCCGCATGCCAGATCACAGGCTCCCTAAACGAATTTTCTACAGCGAACTGCGTTGTGGTAAACGCTCCCAAGGTGGCCAGAGGAAACGTTTTAAAGACACTCTGAAAATTTCACTGAATGCTTTTGGAATTCATCATGACACCTGGGAGGCTGCAGCCAGAGACTGAAATTCGTGGCGTGCATCATTGCGCAAAGGTGCAGTCATACGTGAGGAAACCAGGACTGCAAGAGCTGTGAAGAAAAGGCAGGACAGAAAAACCACTGCAGGAAATCCTCCTCCAGAAACGTCAAGCATTCTTTGCCCACATTGTCAAAGAACATTTCGAGCCAAAATAGGCCTTATCAGCCATCTTAGAACCCACGGCTCCACACCTTCAACCCCACTGGATGAAATGAATGGTCGTCATCATTCTTGATGGACAAACAACACAACAGTCGTCTTGAGCAGGGTTTGGTGGCTTTCTGACTGATTTGATCGTTCTTTTCTTATGGTGGTATGTAACAGGCACATTCAGGCTGTTCTTCTTTTGTCCCTTCCTTAGCCAATCGATCAGCTCTGTCGTATCCACTGTATGGTTACCTTATGCTGACTGCTAAGTTCAGAAAGTAGTACTTAGTACTGGCAATTTCCCAGACAAGAGCGTTGAGTACTAATTTTGTATCTGTCAATAGCACCACGGGTTGTGTACCAAGGCTGGTATTTAGTAATCTCTCTGTTGCTATCTTGATTGCCTCAATTTCAGCATCATATTTATGGCAGGGTCTCTCTGGCCGAGAGGTTACACGACTTTCTCCGTAATCCCGTTATCCACGCAGGGTAACGCAGCGAACGAGAATTGGAAGCTGTTCTACTCGCGCTGGCGACTTGCGGGATAATGAGCCGGCCGCTCAGAAAGCAATGGCAAACTACTGAGCGTAATATTGCCAAGAAATCAACAATCAGCTGAAAGATGCTGATGTTGACAGCGATGTCCTGTAAAGGATATGCAAATTAAAACAAAAAAGAAGTTATGGCAGTACTTTCCTGTTGGTACTCTGGCCGGGTCCCTAGTATTATTTGGGTATTCTATGTACACTCCCGCTCCTCCATTTCGAACAGCATTTTGTGCTGACCCATCTGGTAGACTCGGATCCAAAGATCCTGTGGGTATTCTTCATCAAGGAAGCTGAGAGTGGTTGTTCTGCGCTGTACACTGTTCTGTCCTTCCTTGTCAAATATTCCTCTCACTTTTGTCTAAATTTGTAGTGATAGTCTATGTTCATCTTTCCATTGAGTTCGCTCTGGTAAAGTTTTCAGGGGGATACCATCTGTGGGTAGATCGGTGGTTTCTCTGCAGAGTCGTTTGGCCTGGTGGATAAAACTGCTTCTTTTTAATCGCCCCATAGCTAGGTTTTCAAATCTCTCCTTCATAAGGTGGCCTGGCAAGCTGAGGAACTATTCTGCTTGTATTAGCGTTTGTGTATTTCTGCGCTCTCTCAGTGCTTGTGTATCCCCATCTTCTCCGTCTCCACTATAGGGGTTGATCTCATCCCTCCTGTGGCGACTCTAAGTGCTTGATTTTGCACCTTGTCCAGCTCTTGTAGTGTGGTTTTTGATGCTGAACACCACGCAGTTGACCCGTATTCCAGGTGTGGTCGTATGCTTTGTTGATAGACTTTGCTAAGTATTTTCTCACTGGCTCCCCATGTGGTTCCACTTAGTTTTCTCAGGATGGCTATTTTCCTTCTGGATTTTGCTACTGCTTTGTTGATGTACTTTCACCATGTCAGCCTGTCATCAAATGTTACTCTAAGGTATGTTGGTTCTTTATCTTCTCTAAGGGGTATTCAATTTATCTGGATGATCCCTGCGTTTTGTTTTGGAGAGAGGGTAAATAGAGTGGTGCTGCACTTGTCAGTGTTTATGCTGACACACCATTTATTTTCCCATGCAACAAATGCATCTACAGCTCTTTGTAGCGATCTGGTGGCTGATGATGCATGTTCATTAAAAAAGTCGACAGGGTCGACTTATTGCACCGGGTATTATCCCATATGGCTCGGTCTCTTTCCGCAGCACGGAAAGCGTCGCACAAAGCACGAACTCCGTAGCTTTTAGCGACGACCCACAGGAGTCTCCAAAACATTTAACTCGTAAACCGAAGGACAAGTCCCGGAATCGAACCCACAACCTTCGGAGCACGAGTCAAACGGCTTGACCACTTCGCCACAGAGACTCCGGCATCAGAACCAGGTCATCAGCGTACATTGCAGCTTTAATTCCATGCGGTAGATTAGCAACAAAATCATTTATGAAGATTAGAAAAAGTGTGGGGGGGGGGGGGGGAAAGACACCACCTTGGGGAACACCGTGGCGCAGTAGTAAAAAAATAATAATTAGTAGTAAAATAATAAGCAGTAGTAAAAAAAATAATTGTTTGAATCATACAGAGGAAAACTAATACATTACTGAGATACGAATTGGAGTCTTAAATATGGCACTGTGAGCTTAACTAAATTACACTAATTATGAGACAGGAAGAAAGAGATACATATCTGAGATAAGAATTCATCACCGTGTGCCATGCCGATAAGCGTGGGCGGTCATGTTTCGCCATCTCACACGATCACCAGAGTCGTGGATCAGCTCGGTGTTCTTGTTTCAACCATACCACGTGGCCAAGTCATCCAGGTATTTACTTTATGTCTTCCCCTTGTTATCCCCCACCTCCCTTCCAATCTTACCAGTTGTTATAAAGTTCTCCAATGTATTTCTTCACATAACGTGTCCAAAATCTCTTGACTGTCTACGTCTAATTCCTCAAATCATTTTACGGTTTTCATTTGTTTCTTGTAGGGCTTGGTTGGTCAATGGTTTTTCTGTCTGCCCATAGTATTCTTTGCATTTTCTTCAGAAACTACATTTCCACAGCCATAAGATGTTTTTCAACTTGTTTGCTCATTGTCCACGCTTTACATCCATACAAAAGTACAGGTTCTATGTAGCACCTCAACACTCTTCGGAGATGAGAATTACAGAACTAAATGTGGCATTGTGAGATTAACTAAACTAAGCTAATTTTACGAGACAAAACTGTAAGTGATACATGTCTGAGATAGAAATTACGGAAGTAAATGTGGCATTGTGAGCTTAAAAAAGTGATAACTATGAGATAGTTAATTAAAACACAGAAGCCATAAACAATATGTTGCGCGATTTATTGCCTGGCATATTTCGCTGCATCGCGTCAGGTGCATACTGCAAAGTTATATATCATGTGAAGTGAATACATGAATAATACTTGAGCTGAAACCATTACAATACATAGTCACGGGTATTGTTGGAATATCGAGCATCTAGAACTCACTCTCTACAGAGTTAATTAAGTCAACGTATTCCAAAAACATGCTAAATCTTGATTGGATACTCCACACATATCTTCCACTAGCGCCGTATCTGAGGCCAGAATTTCAGTCTTCTCTGTCATGTGACATTTTAATTTATTTTTTTTCGTTCGCTCGCTTTGAACTCAAGCGTAGTCCATATACGTGCTACTATTTCTAGTGCACTGGACTGATTTTTGCCTGTGGATTAGCTTTCCCTGACACCAGCGTCCCTCGCCATCAGGCGAAACTACAACAACTTCTGAGGTACTTGTAATTTACGTCCCCAAGTCAAGGACAAGAAATCAAAATTTTAGTACAAAAGACATGTGTAATGGTTAAACCGGCTACCTCGGCATCAACACACCGGTTATTTAAGAACGAGCCCTTTTATCCATTCTGCCATGTTAACCTCCTAGAAACTATCATGCAGACGGTATTGTTTATATTAGTACGTGCTGACCGGCGGTTTGAGCTTTCCACAGACACCTGTCTCCGACTTGCCCTGCGTCTCTTGTTTAGTATTTTCTCACAGAGAACTAATTTCTTTATTTCATCTTTTCTGTTGACGTGCACCATAAATTGTATGCGCCATTTTCTTGTGGTTTTGATGATGAATTCAGCAAGACTTCAAGTCTGAGTAGCAAGAAAATAGATGAAATGGTATTACAATGAAAATCGTATACCCAAATGCAATACCAAAGTGAATGGAATCAATCTGAAACAAGTCAATGTATTTAAGTGTTTGGATATTTTGATAACAACAGATGGAAACTAAACGCAGAATGGCAGAAGGAAAAGTGGCATTTCCCATATTGCAGTCTATCCTGTGCATTTTATCTTGTATATCGAGGTGAGAAAAAGAGTTCTCAAGAGCTACTTTGAGCCATTCCTGATGTATGGAAGCGAATCATTGACAATTAGCGGACAAGTGGGGAATTATGTCGAAGCTGTGGGGATTTAGTTTAATGGAAGAATGACGAGAACACCGAAGACAGACACAAAGAGCAATGAAAACATCTTAAAATAAGTTAACTCACAAAGAGAAGTACTACTCTCATCAGAAAGAGACAGTCCACATTTTTTGTGTGCTGTGAAGAGGCAAGCTGGAGTATGTTGTCACAACTTGAAAGTTGCAGAGGAAGAGAGGCAGAGGCAGACCAAGAGAAAAAATGCTGGACAGTTTGACATCATGGCATGGAGGACCGTCGGTATCAGAAATGATAGGAAGCAGAAGAGACTGTAGGGCATGGATAGACATGATCACCAACGCCACACATTATGAACTATATGAAGAAGAATAATAATCGTGTTTTAAAGTAAATGTAATTAAAAGATCTTTTCACTCGCGTTAAGGCGTATTGGGCATGTAGTCTTAAACCCACATTGTTATAGACATTCGGCACTACATGAGTGATGTGATCAGTATTACACAGATCGCCTTGACTTCCCAAGACATTTCCTGGTACTTATTTTAGGCTGGGTCTACGTGAGAGCCAAGGACAATGTTATAAATCCGCCTCGATGCTGATTCGTACCCACGGCCATCGGGCCAGCACGTAGGCGTCTGCCGCTGCTGCGACTTCTACGTGTAGGAAAGTCATTTAGTGTGGCAGTGGCAGCCTCGATCTCCGTTCTCATGCCGGATCTTGTTAGTTGATACTCTCCGCGCTGCTCAGTAATGGGAGCCGCGGTAGTGCAGTGGCTAGAGGCTGGCACGCTTGCCTGCCGGTAGGTGGTCAAGCGTTCGAATCCACTTCCAAGCGATGATGGAAACAAACAAGAAACTTGATATGGGCTACTAGGAATGATACCAGGAAGTGACCCGGAAAGTGACGGTGGCTGGCGTTATATTCACCATATCACCCATGGAGTGTCGTCTGGTCTACATGGTGATTAGCACCAATTGCCCAATACACCCCAAGACGTGGAAATAGTCTTTACTTTACCATTTGTAAAATGTAGCTTTGTAATGTATCTGCCCCCATCTATGGTGCCCCATGTAGCTGGGGTCCCGTGGGAACGTATTCTTAGCGTGGAATAACACATAAATCACCACGACATAGACAGAATCGTACCGCAGGGAGTGACCAGAAGATATGGCTGATACTCAGTACAGTACTGCAAGGAAAGTTCAGAGGACACATAATCACATTGCAACGGGTCCAATTAGTATTGGGACTCTTCGCTGGCTGTTGAAGTTGGGGGGGGGGGAGTATATGAATGTCCTGAGTGCAGCAAAGTCGGTTCTTAGTTCATCTCAATTGTCTGACCTATAATTGCTGTCATAACCCACCCTGTCCTATTCAATGCTTGTCTTAGCCCACTCTACAGTATACAGTTGTCTCAGTCCTTTCTGCCCTTTACATTGGTTGTTTTAACATTCTCTGTTCTATACATCGCTTGTCTTAATCCTCTCTGTTCTATACATTGGCTGTCTTTTAACCCATTCTACACTATACAGTTGTTGTCTTAACCTCTCTGTTCTATACATTGGTTGTCTTAACCCTCTCTGTTCTATTCCATTCTTGTGTTAACACACTCTGTTCTATTCAGCTGTTGTCTTAACCCAATGTGTCCTACACATTGGTTGTCTTAACCCACTCTGTTCTATTCAGCTGTTGTCTTAACCCACTCTGTCCCATTCAGCTGTTGTCTTAATCCACTCTGTCCGAATCAGCTGTTGTCTTAACCCACACTGCCCTATTCAGTTGTTGTCTTCATCCACTCTGCCCTATACAGTTGCTATCTTAACCAATCTTAAAACATTGTTACGTAGTCCTCTTCAGTTCCAGTGGTTGACTGGTTGGTTGTGAAACCTCTTGGGGACTGTTGAGTTTCAACTTTCTAAGTGAATGCATTAATTAGAGTTCATGTCGTTTGCGCTCTAACAGGGTCTAGTATCTATTGGCGTTAGGATGGGGCACAGGCTTTTCTCCTGACCTCATTCCAAGCTCAAAGATCAGTTGGGTGTGCAAAGGTAGTACTGAAATTTCACATCTACAAGAGACATGCTAGGATGTCTGTTGCAAGCCTTTTCAGTGTTTATCAGAGCTTTTCCTGCCTGTTGCTGAGTCTTATCTGTCTAGTCTAGCACATTTGATTTCTTCTCATTTCTGTATTCTTTGGACTGTATCAGAGTGCCAAGTGAGTTCCCGCTCGATGTGGCGAATAGGCGGGCAATTCGTCAAGGTCTTGGCGTGTTTATACTTCTGGCTACTGTTTACTTACGTATTTTCCTCGTTTTGGACTTCTAGTGCATGGTTCTGTCGTCCAGCTACTGAGCTTAGTGCTTGGTGCGACATTGTGAGCTGTAAATTTCACGTGGAATGCTTGTCCACAAGTTAGCTGCATATCCTTTACAGGACGTTACAGTCAACCCCAGTATTGTTTACTGTTTGTTATTTCTTGGCAAGTTTACAACGTTCAGTAGTTTGCCATTGCTTTCTGAACAACCGGCACTCATACCATTATATAAAAACCAATGCAAGGTAGTCTACTGCCAAATCGCCCGCAGCTATGTTTCGAACGCGGTGTGCGGGATTACGATATGTGCCCGTAACCACTTCGCCACAGAACAGTTAGGATGCAACCAGGTCATAGATCACCACAGCACATACCGACTGTCTGAGGGTTTTTTTTTTTTTTTTTTTTTTTTTTCGCATTTCCTTTACAGGACATCGCTGTCAACATCAGCATATTTCAGCTGATTGTTGATTTCTTGGCTCAGTAGTTTGCCATTGCTTTCTGAGCGACCGGCTCACATACCCCGTAAGTTACCAACGCGGCGAGAACCGCTCCCGATTCTCGCGCAGGTTACGTTCCTCACGTGGATTTTACAGAGAAAGACTCTAAACCCTAGGCCAGGGAGATCCAGGTTGGTCATGTTTAATCCGGAGGTTTCATGTAGTTGTTGCCAACAGACCCCAGCCCAGTGAACAGAGGGAGGCCGGGAGTTAATGCTTTCACTTCTTATTGATGAAATCATGTATTACTATAAAGACAATTACTCCATACTGTAACAGCAACGCTATAAAGCAGCAATTACACTATAAGGTGAAAATTACACTAAAAGTAACAACTTTATAAACAGGGTAACAAGACGTCCCGGTTTTACCCATGTTAGATGCCGTGTCTCAGTGTCCCAAAAACTTTTCGCTCCCATGGCTAAGTTTTGGGGTAATTTTGTATCGCTAATGTGGATTTCTCGTTCAGAAAACAATGGCAAACTACTGAACGTAAAATTGCGTAATAAATAAACCTGAGGTTGGGGTTGATCGCAACGTTCTGCAAAGGACATGCAAATTAAAAATGTGTGTCTCGGTTTATTTCCAAACTCTGGTCACCCTGATTATAAAATAACAACTACCCTATATAGCAAGAAGAACAGAAATCAAGAAATGAAAGCATTGTGAGTTTCTTCGAACAGATTGAGCGAAAATAATAATAACTAAAATAAAAACCTTTATGATAAAACGAGTTAACTGATTCAGTGCCGAAGGATAATATATTGCCAAATGTGATCCTGCATTTGAACAGAAGGACCTTTTATCGCCATACTAGTGGGAGGGTATGTGTGTGTGTGATGGGGTCATCGTGGTATTCGTTTTCTCAATTGCAATACTCAGTGGATATTTTACATTAGAATACTTGCTCATTTGATTGTATATCATGTTTGGTCCAAACTTACCTTTTGTTTGGCACTGAATGAGTAAGAAGCAACCGCCTAGTATATATATATATATATATATATATATATATATATATATATATATATATATATATATATATATATATATATATATATATATATATATCTTATATATAAATTAGGATGTGCGTATTTATGTATCTCTGTATGTATGTATGTATGTCCTTTATTTGTTCGCGAACGGCCCATCCGATTGAGATGAAATTTTCTACACGCCTTCCTTTCATTCCAGAGCTGTCAACTGTGATATTTTGTTAGTGTGAAATCGCCTGCTTACTCAGTATTATTTCATTTTTCATTTTTCATCATAATTTCATATATCTCAGGGGACCTATCTCTGTAAAAGTTATTTCAAGGGGCATAACTTTTCTGTATAACTTATAGTCATATTGTGGCATCGTTTTCAAAGATTTATAAACTCTTTGTCCATAGTTATGTACCGGCATATGAGTTATAATAAATAATGATACAATCTGTAAGGCATTTTCAAAGTTTTCATAAAAATGATGCACAATGCATAACATTGTAACTCATCTTTTTTTGCTTAAGAAGTTACTGTAGTCATGCAGGTGATTAGAAAGAGTTTTCATTAAAAATAATGGATGGTGTGTGGTAGAACGTTCTTTTAAGTTACATTTTTTTTTGTTGTATGAATTTAATGAAGCCGGACAGGGTCAGGCAGACAGATAGACAGACAGACAGACAGATAGACAGTCGGGAACAGGAACTTATATGACTACTTATATAAATTAAATGAGATGCTTCACACCAGGAGCTGGGCGATGTCGGGCCGGGTCAGACAGACAGACAGACAGACAGACAGACAGACAGATAGTCGGTAACGGGAACGGGAACTTATATGACTACTTATATGAATTAAATGAGATGCTTCCCACCAGAGACTGGGCGAAGCCGGGCAGGGTCAGCTAGTATATATATATATATATATATATATATATATATATATATATATATATATATATATATATATATATATATATTGCATATTCCTTACAGGACGTTGCAGTCAACACCAGCATTTTTTAGCTGCTGTTGATGTACCAGGCAAGATTACGCTTAGTATTTAGCGACTGCTTTCTGAACGACCGGCTCACTTACCCCGTAAGTTACCAACGCGGCGAGAACCGCTACCGATTCTCGCGCAGGTTACGTTACTCATGAGAATATACGGGATTACGGAGAAAGATGTTAACACCTAGGCCAGGGAGACCGGCAGTCAATATAGAGCTAATATAAAAACCTGATCGGACAGGAGTTAATCAGTTTCGTTCTTTGTCTCAATATCCTCAGTCTCAGTTTCCGTGCAGCGCACACAGTGTCTTGCAAGTATTCGTTCCCAAAGGATTCGCCCTTCGCACAGAAGTTCCATGTTCCCGTAATAAACTCAACGGAAATGTTCTACCGTGACTTTTACTCTTCTTCATCAACAATTTACTGTCTGTTCGCCATTTTCTCAAACCATGACGTCCCACACGTTTACCCCAGCATTAAATTGCAGGCACGTTTTCCTGATGGCAGGTTCAGGCCTGGGTTACTAGGGCAATCGGTGATGTAGGCACCTCTTGTGGTATATATGCCATGACAAGGCAATTAGCAGGCTCTTCTTATTTTATTATGCTCTCGGAAAATGAAATGCGCTGGCAATAATAAAAGAAGCCGGAGTTCAGAAAGAACTGTAATTGATTGCGAGGTTACTGGAAGAAGAGATAAGTAAGTCGAAATACATGAAAGATATGTTGGGCATGAAAATACACGAGGCATGGGAACTTAGCAAAGGAATGAGGGTTGTATGGCGGGCTGTGGTAGAAGTGACGTTCTGCAAAAGGATCTGTGACATAAAGATTATGAATGATTTTCAATGACAGTATGTATAGCATAGCTCAGTAGGAGTCTGTGGACTAGGGGTAGTGAACTCAGTTTCACAATACCAAAACACTGGGTGTCGAAGCCAGCCGCATGCAGTTTGGAAGCAGATGGATGTTCACACTGTTGTGAGCGTCGGTCGTTCAGAAAGCTATGGCAAACTACTGAACATAAAATTGCCTAGAAAATAACGTCTTGGTAAAGGGCATGCAAATAACTCTGTTTCAAAAATAAATATATCCCAAGCCGTTAGAGGTAGCACACATTTCTTGTCATGATAATTGGGAATGGCCCACAGACGTAACCAAATATAATATTCTTTTATTTAACTATTTCAGTACATAATACTCACATGAGTCGAGATACTCGCTTACCTGGAATAAAACAGAAGTGAAAGACTAGGGTACGTCACGATATTCATTTTGCAAGAATAGGTTTATGGGCAGTAAAGGGTTAGATTTATGACTGAGTGAAAAGAATAAGAGGAGGGGGGAAGAAAGAAGAAGAAAAAGAAAAAGACGATGATGATAATGATGAAAAAGAAGATGAGACTTTCGAAAAACTTTAGTCTTTGGACTAAATAGCGTGAAATAGTGAAATACAATGCAAACATTTATTGGCAAACCGGTTTTAGGGTTATGTTTCGGTGACGTTACCTGACAGATGATATAGGAGGTATTACGTCAACCGCCCTGGTAAACACCATGATCATCTTGTGCCATGCCGGTAATTTGCCATCTCGCTGGATCAAATGAGTCGTGGATCAGTTCAGTGTTCTTGTCTCGACCATACAACGTGGCCAAGCCATCCAGGTATTTACTTCTCTGCCCTCCCCTTGTTCTCTTCCCCTCGATCTTGCCAGTTGTCACCACGTTCTCCAATTTATTTCTTCTCATAACGTGACCAAAAAATTGTGACTGTCTACGTCTAATTTCTCTAATCAGTTTACGGTTTTCATTTGTTTCCTGTAGGATTTGGTCATTGGTTTTTCTGTATGTCCAAGATATTCTTTGCATTTTCCTCAGAAACCACATTTCCACAGCCATCACGTGTTTTTCAGCTTGTCTGTTCATAGTCCATACAAAAGCACAGGTTCTATGAAGCACATTAATACTCTTCTTCTCCTTGCAAACGATATCTTTTTATTGGTCAGTATGTTTTTCATCTTGAAAAAGGCTGCCTTCACCATGGCAATTCTTGTTCTAATCTCTTCAAGGCATCTCCCATCAGATGTTAAGATTGTTCCGAGATAATTGTACCGATTCACTTGTGTAAGAATATCCCCATTTACTTGTATATTACGTTGTGGTATTTCCTTCTTCTTAGTGACGACCATGACTGTGTCTTCTTACAATTTAATTCTAACCCAAGTTGTTCACTGTGTGCAACAATCACATCTACTAAATGTTGCAGATCCTGCTCATTGTCTGCAACCCATACTGTAAACTCCGCATATCTAATGTTATTGATGTTATGTCCTCCAATGATGATTCCTTTCATATCGTAACATTTCTGAAAATATTTTCACTGTACAGGGAAAAAAAGATCTGGAGACATTACACATCAGTGTCTCGCACCTCTCTTAAGAGGCTGATATTGACCTACTTCATTATAAATCTTTATGGTAAACATTTAGTCCCCATTTATTGAGGCTATGTCAATGTATCTGTATGGAAGAAAATCATGGAACACGAATGAGCAAATTAAGAAGACTTGTTTTTATTCCCACGGATATACTCAAAAACTATATAATAAATACTTATTGAGTTTCTCAGTGCTCTCTATTCTGGTCCCCAATAAATACACACAGCTTATTTCTCTTCTGGCCAAGAGTTTAATTCGGTGAGCCATAATATGGGCAAAATATGGGAAGGTGGTGTTTTGATTGTACAGTAGTCAATAGTCTTAACTATTTATGTCACAGAAATTTTCATCTTCAAAGTCTTGGTAAGCAGGAGACTGATAAATAACAGCATCTGGCATAAACTGTTTAAGTAAGACAGGATTAACAAAGTTAACAAAGTTTAGGTGAAAGTAGACACTGAACTACTGACGACTGATGTGAAGTGTCCGCACGGTATTGCGACGTAGAATGGCACATCCCCTCCATTAAAATAACAAATTGCTGTATGCTTCTAATACCCGAACACATGGAACGATTTCTTATTGAGTGCAGCTGGGGCTGTCACCTTAAAGGTTACAGGTGAAAGCAAGCATGTATCTCCAGCAGTACCTAATCCCAGTCAGTCCGTACGTGCTGGGCTCACTCATGACCGGGTTAGTTACATCCTAACTATGCTTCTCTGCGGATGGGAAGTTCCAGTACCAGTCTTGCACACCCCACTGCATTGTGAACCTGGAGAGGGGAAGGAGAGGTTTGCAGCACAGTCCCCATAAAGATGGCACTTGGGCACCAGGTTGGGAGGAAAGTCTCTACACCAGCCTCTCCCGGATAGAGACAAGTCCTTTGATGGGCTCACGCGACCAGAACATAACAGTTTTGGACTTACTTGCATATTCTTTACTGGACGTCGCAGTCAACACCGGCATGTTTTTGCTGTTGTGATCTCTTGGCAACATTACGTTCAGTAGTTTGCCATTGCTTTCTGAACGACCAACAGCCATATGATTTCGTAAAACACCAACGCAAGGTGGTCTGCTGTCAAATCACCCACAGCTGTGTTTCAAACACAGGTATACGGGATTACAAACTGCATCCTTAACTCCTTCGCCAAGGAACCGGCTTTGGACTTACAGGTAAGAACTAAAAAGTTCCAGAGGATTCGCCAATCAAACAACATCCTGGCATCATGAGCCTGAAACCCACAGCAATTGCACTAAATTATAACCAGTGCTTTCATTTCTGCAGAACATCCCTCTTATCACCACAACCAGGCGGAAAGATTCTAGATCTGTGGCCTGTTCTTCTGCTTCATACCTTTGAATGTCCAGGGTATCATTGATGTCCTATGTCCACTGATGTGTTGGTGGACCCCTGATCTTTCTTCCAGTGACCATGCCCTCCATTACTGTTCTTTCTGAACTAATTGTCATGTTCAATATGGTCAACATAATTTATTTCTGAGACATAATGCTGTTTGTGAACTAGTTTCCCTCAAAGTTCAGATCTTCTAAACTTTTATTCTTGCGCACATATAAGATAGAGGAAAGAAATAGAAACCCGAAAATTGACTAGACACAGACAATTTTTTTAAGTTATGGGAACATTTGCTGTAAGTGTAAATCAATACTTGCATGTTTATTAGTCATACCACTTCAATGACTTAAAGAGTTCAGTGGTGACTGATAGTTTTGTGTAGGCAAAGGAGGTAATCAGTTTTATACCCATTAGTTTAAGCAACCTTTATTTATTAACATGACTTCTCCAGGATCAGAATTGTTTTTTTTTTTAAGCGACTTCTCCAGGATCAGAATGGCTTGCAACTGATAACTGTGAAAGAAAACCGCCTGGATGTGCTGGGAAGAATCCAAACAAAAGGAACTGTGGGTAATGGGAACTTGGAAGCACCATCATGATAACGTAATCGCCCATTTATCACAATTGATTCCAACTTTCTTGGGCAAATATTCACCTGGACTCATTCACCTGGTTCAGCAGGCACATCTCCCGACATGGCTCATTGTGATTTTTGGCCAAACTGAAAATTAACAGGTCTGACACTCAAAAAGACATTATTAAGAATATGACAACCATGTTGTACCCCACTTACAAAATGGCTTTTCTGCAACGCTTCTAACAATGGTGGGAGAGACGGGAGAAGTGTGCACAGCCTCACGGAGGTTACTATGAAGGGGATTAGGGTTCAGATCTCCAAGTGAGTAATTGCATTTTTTCCGACCAAAGATCCAATACTTTTTGAACATACTTGTATGTTGCTGTAACTCAAACACTCTCTCACACAGTGTCTCTCTCTGTGGGTCAATGTCCAAATGGGCATATGCCAAATGGGGGATCAGGCCCCTGAAATAAATTACACATGTATCCTTCTCCTTCCTCTTTCAGATGTCAATCTGAATATATTTAAAGAAAGTGGCAGTCAAACTGAGGTTGCTGATATCTTCAGTGAGTTTGTCCTAAAATGCACAGGCATTGACTGATGCTCATAGTGAGGAAAGAAAATATAGAGATCTGAAGACACATTGGACAATATGTCAATCTTGCAGGATACGTCTGACTGTCTGTTTTGTCAAATGTGCAGACAGAGATGATGATACCAATGTCAGCCTGTTTGCTATAGTTTAGCTTGTAAACCATAATTTTCATTACAAAGTGCACATACTCCGAACTTTTGAGGTTTCAAAGTGTGTAAACCTGAATTACACTTACTATACATACCTTTTGTGGGTACGTTTACTAGTTATGAAATCTGGGCAGCTAACAATTTGACCTACTATTTTCTATTTACGATTGCCGAGGGATTTTAATGCCTGCAATGTGTGGCACACAGGTCTTGCTAGCTTTCTGCCATTATTTAAGAAGACTAGGTTTGATCCACTACACAGGATCCGAGGGAGCATAACAATTTTGATTGTCATATTTTGTAAAATCCCATACCATCCAAACTCAATCTTACAGTCTGCTCCAGTTAGAGGCGGACATCAAACCTTGAATCCACTTCGTCCCCATTAATCTCAATCAATGTGAACATGAACAGTCACTTAATCCCAATATTTGTGAACATGGCACAATAAACTGAACAGTCACACAATTTCAATCTATGTGAACACGACAAAATAGACTGAACAGTAAGACAATCTCAGTGTGCGTGACTTTTCAGTCTGTTGTGTCATAATCTGGTATATAATAGGATCAGCTTTTTTGAGATCTTAAGATAGTGATCATATTTCTTTGTTGGCCAGTATTTTTTTAAAGGCCTTGAAAAGGCTTTTTTTTTCATGGAAGATTTTGGTCCTGTGTCATTCTATCTCTAGCTAGCATGTCTTCTTCTTCTTCAGCGTTCCGAGCCATTGAGGTTCTTTGCTGCAGATACAATCCGTCTCCATTCGTCTCTCTGGTTGACCTTCTCTTGCCAGTCGTTGATTCCAACTAAAAAGTCTCCATAGAACATCAAAACACTGTTCTGCTTATATGCTGCTGCCCTTGAGTTATGAGAGTGTAGGTTAAACAGGTGAGAAGATCAACTTCATTGTGACGGGTTTACCCCAATTTGGCTCAGTCTTTCGCCACAGCAAACAGCATGCCAAGAACCAATGGTGCTGCACAAACATCTAAGTTCTAGTCAAGACCCATCCCCTCCCCACAGGGGTCTCCGGAAAAACTGCACTCATGGTCTGTGCAGCATTCTCTTAACAGCTTATGAGTGTATTTCTTGGTTGATTAAAGTGAACCAGTAATAATTACTGACAATGACCCATACATTGTTGCTGTCAAAAGAATTTGAGCAATCAAAAACAATATTTTTTGGTAGAATTGAACAAGGCTACAGATAATCTTGGCAATTAAAAATAGCCGTTTGATTTATTGTCAATGTGTATGATATTGTTTAATGTTTAAAAAATTCATATGTATGCTCTTTCATTTACTCATATACCACAGTGAAATGAAATTGATGGCAGCAATACTTTTCTGTTGCTATTTACTTCAATAAGAAAATGAAAACATAACAAATAACATGTGTGAAAAACCAAAGGCAAAAGCTAGATTAAGACATGTTTTATATCAGAAGGAGCTGTGGTGCCATAATTGTTAGGACACTAGCCTGCCAAGACAGAGGTCCAGGATCAATACCCAGCAGAGGCAGGATTATTTTTCCAACAAGTATGGTGCTGAGGTCACACCAGTCTTATAAATAGGGGTACCAGAAAACTTCCAGAATTTTCTGAGAATTGTCTGGGAAGGAAAGTTAACGAGAAAGGGAAATGGCCACCTCACTTATTTACTGTAGCTAGAATACACAAAGGTCTAACACTTCAAACTCCAATGGCAGTGTCTGCTAATTACCTTTGATTTTTTTTTCAGCAAAAAAATACATGCAACATAGGAATAGTAATGAAAATGCAAATTTGTTCTAATGCAACACTTAGATATATTCTTCAAACACTTACATATATTCTTCAAAACCTGTTGTTCACTTTACAAACAATTGTCTACATTTGTTTTATTAAATAATAATATTCTATTCAACTTTTTATTGCATCATAATAGAAATATTTAGTGTATATTATTTTAGATAATGGATATTTTGCTTGCTTATTACACAAGTGGTCTTGATTTCATGCACAATCAAACATTCTCACCTTCATCTACGATCAATAAATTTTATCTCAGAAGCCACAGTAAGGAATGATTACTGCTGGCACAGAGGTCGTGTGTTTGAATCCCCTTTAAGGCAGGGATTCTTTTCATTGACCAGGGCTCCAAGGTCAACATACCCTAAAATAGGTATCAGGACATTTCCTGGAAGTGCCCACTAATATCAGAATTTGAGGCTCGATCCCTATACCCAACACACCTCATGGCATGAAAAGGGCTCCCTTGCTTCAATTACATATTCTCATCTCTGTTTGTATACATTATCAATCAAAGATTCTCAATATGTATTATCAAACAAACAAGTTCACAAATGCCCTTATACATTATCAATTAAACACACTCACCCTTGTCTACATACAATATGAATCAAACATTCACACTAAGAACATAAGTTTTATTCATCACAGTCAGATACATATTCAAAGAACAACAACAAGACTCCAATGTTACTTCAACATTGGACAGTGAAGATGATAAGTTTAGTCAATCTCATCCATCATGTAGTAGCTTTTCCTGCGCAGAACCTTCTCCCCATAAATCTTCAGACATTTTTCTCTATCACAAGCCAGATGTCCTGCCTCTGTTGCTGTCATATGTTAATCATTTATCACATCTTGAATCCATCTATGATGTGGTCTTGGTCATTTCTGCTTCTCCACTACGCCTTTCTCAATAATTATCTTTTCCAGACATTCATGTAATTTTACATGTTCAAAATATTTCCCTTTCTTCAATGTTTATTTGCTGTAGAAACCAATCTTCTTCAATGCTGAGTTCTTGCTGGATAGATATATTTATGTTTTTTTCTGTCCAATGAATTAATATTCTTTTGTACTACTTATGGTCCACTTCTTCTTCTGCGTTCATCCAGAGTTTTTTCGGATGTAATTGCGTTGTGCCTGATTATAGCAGAGCTGCGATACTTGCGCCTTTAGGCTGACACATCCGACTTCTGTGAGTACTACTTACATTCAAACACGCATACATTGCTTTTCAGCAGATTTGCTAAATGTTTCAATTTCACAGCTAGTCTCTACTTCCTCCTCTTCACCTTGATGAGTGCCAAACAATACTATACATGTTTATTTATGAACAATTTCACGCATGTATATTACCATAGGAAATGTGCATGCTCTTAGTACTCTGGCTTTTGCTGTGCTGTTTCATTCCATGCAGGTTTTAAATGTTTAGCTTTTACAAAGCAGCGATTGTTCTGATAATTTCTGACACCTCATTTCATCACCCTTGAGCAGTGAACCTAGATATTCAGAACTGCACACTTGTTGCCAGTCAATCTAACAACTCCAATATGTTATACAGTTTCATTCTGACCCTTCTCCATGACACTCTGTAGCCTCTGCATTCTTGCATCCTGCGTGGAGACTGGGTTGCCAGCAAAACTGCGATGGTAGAGACTAATCAACTGCTGGTACTCGTTCAGAGTAAACTGAGGGCCTTTTTCTGCCACTGAGTTTAGGATATCCTGCAGACAACAATGAGTGGAATGATAGTTATGTACTACACTGAAGAAAAAGTAACAATTGAGAGTTAAATCATAAAGAACTGCAAAACATTCAAAACAGAGTTACTTATAACTTTTGATTATATATGACTGGCACCTTGCCGTCTTGACAGACGATAGTTTGTATGATAGTTTGTAAAATGGAGTTATACCTCTCCATAACACAAAGCCTGGGCTGAATTTAGAGACCATGTGTTGCCCATGCAGCATGATCCCTCTCTCGGCCTGTCTAGTGTACTCCAGGTAAAAGGTAACACCGATACGCCTGGAACAAGACAAGCTGCAGAAGCTGCCAGATAAGTAAAGCAATGCTCTAACTGTCCGCCTATCGAAGCTTCGATACTAGACCAGTTGCCAACCAAGGCTTAGGGTCTGATTATATATATATATATATATATATATATATATATATATATATATATATATATATATATATATATATATAATGAATAATTATAGAAACTGATACATATTCAACATTCATCAGCATGTTTTGGAAGTTTTGCAACTGATTTATGAGAGAGACATCGTCCCTATATCAGGGAATAATTCTTCTTCTTCTGCTGCGTTCATTCAGAGTTTTTTTTTGGGACGTGATTGCATTGTGCCTGTTTACAGCAGAGCTGCGTTCTTGCGCCGTTAGGCCGACACTGCGGGCATTTGTTGACCGGGTTAACCTTCCCGGATCAGAGAACACAATTGTAACTCAATTCACTTAAATAAAACACCAGAAATGTAATAACTGCGTAACAAATACAACATTTCAATTCAAACTGAAAATTAAACACAATTTCCAGACATTTAGTGAAAGGTAAACAGCAATAAATGTTATGTTATGTCAAATGGGACAATAGACTTGCTGAGATAAGACTTTTTCTTCCCCCGGAAAAGAAACATCGAGGACTCTTTTTTTTTTACTTACATCACACTGGTTCTTGAACTAAATAATTAACAAATGAATCATGAACATGTGTGGATATCTCAACAAAACTCAGTCAGATATACATGTAAGTAACATAAGGTATTCCATGCCTTAAGTTGTACTGGGTATGTGATACAAGACCCAGATTTGAACCGATCAATCAGCACTCAATGGTTAATGTGATCAATATCACACCAACCTCCTTTACTTCCCAGAACATTTCCTATGACAAAGTTTAGCTGGGTTGAGCACAGGTCAATTTAAAAAATTCTCGTCTTAAATGGAGATTTGAACACATGACTACAGGGCCACCTGGCAAGTGTGCTAGCTACTGAAGCTCCCAGTGTGAGTGTAGATGGAGGTTATTACAGGCAAAAACGTATGATGGTACTGGGTTTTGGATCTCAGTGAGTGCAGCAGGGATATTTTTTGTCATCAACTGCTCTTGCATCATTTTGTCAGTATTACACAATATTAATCCCTCTGTATTTTTAATACATTTTGACTCTCTCTACATTCAGTATTCTACACTTTTCATTTCAATTATATATTCTGTTGAGAAAAATGTCAATATATAAACAGTACAGCTATAAAAGAAATGTATGTCACATGGTAGCTCTTAGGATAACTATACATATCAGGACAAGGCAATCATCATTATTTGCTGGGACATTGGTAATAGGGAAAGCAAATCCAAATGCATTAGTCCAGTGCACCCCCGGGAAGGTTAACCCAGTCAACAAATGCCAGCAGAAGTCGGATGTGTCGGCCTAATGGCGCAAGAACGCAGCTCTGCTGTAAACAGGCACAACGCAGTCACATCCAAAAAAAAAATCCGGATGAACGCAGAAGAAGAAGAAGAAGTCCAGTGCACTAGAGGTAGTAACACATACACTGACTATGCTTGAATTCAAAGTGAGCGAGTGCACCCCCCCCCCCCCCCCCCCCAAAAAAAAAAACCCAACAACAACAAACAAACAAAATGAAAAAATGATTGTTTGCTAACATGAGACAAGAGGGTTAGAAGATGGTTGTTATAAATGAGAACATCGAGGGTGTTAGAGGCTGACAGAGAGAGAAAATACTGGATGGGTTGGCAAAATGACTCAGAAAACATTTGACAGTCAAATTTGTCATACACACAGAGAACAGATTTTTGTGGAGGAAGATGATGGCTTACATGATGATGATTGGCAACACGTGGTTATTTATTGCTCAACAAAACAAAAACTTACATCAGGGTTCAGGTACAGCATTTCATAAAAATGGCGGGCTCTGTCTAGATCAGACTCGCGGGTGAGAGTAATGTTCGTCAGGTTCTGCTGGATTGCCAGGATATTGCGGCACCTGTAAACACATCAACAGAAACACCTTACTTCTTGCTGACGTTGAACTCAGCAACATCTTACGAAGCATCAACAGATAAATGTGACAGAAGGCACAGGTAACAACAACATAGGGCACAGGTAAAAATGACACAAGGCACAGGTAAATGTGACAGAAGGTACAGGTAAAAAAAGATGAAGTCATGACTGGCCTGATTGGGCACAGGTTCAGAAAATTACCTCTGACTCCTAGTGGTGATTCTGAAAATGGGCTGCTTTAGTTTAATCTGGTTGGTATAAAATTTACACAGCAAACCAGACCCAAATATGCTATCCTGAAATTGAATGTCTCGGCCAAATTGACTCAAACATCACAGTTTTGCTGCAAATGGGCACAGGACAATGGACACCCCTTTCAGAACAAATGAGGATGGGCATGAATTCATAAACGATTTGTTTTAAAACGTTATTTGTATTTATTCTTTCTCTTGTTAACAGAAATTATTGCCTTAACAATTAAACAAAAATAAAAAATAAAAAAAACAACCTACAACTGCCATATACCAACTGAGCAACATATGTTATGTTGTTTGTCCATCAAGAATGATGATGACCATTCATTTCATCCAGTGGGGTTGAAAGTATGGAGCTGTGAGTTCTAAGATGGCTGATAAGGCCTATTTTGGCTCAAAATGTTCTTTGACAATGTGGGCAAAGAATGCTTGACGTTCCAGGAGGAGGATCTCCTGCAGTGGTTTTTTGTCCAGCCTCTTCTTCACAGTTCTTGCAGTCCTGGTTGCTTCACAAGTGACTGTACCCTTGTGTAATGATGTACGACACGAATTTCGGTCTTTGGCAGCAGTCTCCCAGGTGTCAAGATGAATTCCAAAAGCTTTCAGTGAGATTTTCAGTGTCTTTAAAGTGTTTCCTCTGGCCGCCTTGGGAGCGTTTACCACAACGCAGCTCGCCATAAAGTGATCTGGCATGCGAGTTAAGTGACCAGCCCAGCGAATCTGATTCTTCATTCATAGAGTGTGGATACTGGGCATGGACGCTCTTTCTAGAACTTCAGCGTCTGGGATCTTGTCTTACCATTTAATCTTCAATAGCTTCCTAAGGCAGACTGTGTTGAAGTGGTTTTATTTCCTAGCGTGTCGCTGATACACAGTCCAGGTTTCACAAGCATATAGCAGTGTGGATAATACAACTGCTTTGTAGACTTTTAGCCTTGTTTGCAGGATTATTCCATTTCTGTCCCATACATTCTTGTACAGTCTGCCAAAGGCCGCGCTGGCCTTGAAAATTATTGCAATCACTTCGTCGTCAATTGTGGCAGCTTGTGACACAGTGCTGTCAAGATAGGTGAATTTGTCCACTACACTTAGTCTATGACCATTCACCTTGATATTCGGCATGCTCAGTCGCTCAGGGTCCTGCTGAATCCCACTGCTGCTCCGGTCAGCAGAAGATGACCATATGGCCTGAGCCGCTTGTGTGCAGGTCTGGGACTACAGCTGCCAGCGTACCCATGCCTGCTGCTTCGCCGCTCGCCCATCACCACAGTGCTTGAAGGTGATATATGAAGTTGGATGAAGAATGACTTGTGCAATGAATTGGATTAAAGTGAAGAAGAGTTGCCCTCACTCTCTTGCCCGAGTCCATCTGAGTCCAGTGGCAAGACAAGTCAAGACGACTGGAGACGATTACAGGTGCAGTGGATGACCTGGGTGCTCTAGTGCCTTGCCGCGCTCATTACATTCTACAGCGCTTTGCAGGCAAACGCAGTCTTGTCCGTTGAATCAACAATGATTTCTTCCGCGCAATTTGCTGAGTCATGTCTTCACATGCTGGGTAGGTATACCCTAGTTCACTGATTGGTTTGACACCAAATCAGCTACTCACGACTGGTTTAGCCAGCCTGCCACACCTGCTGCCCGGGGTGTGGCCGCTGTCGCATGCCGACAGCTACTAGGAGCCACAGGCGTGAGCTGGATGTCAGGTTTGGACCAGTGGGGGTTGTGCTCTGAAAAAAGCGTGACAGTCATCCTTACCAATGGTACTACCAATGCCTGACACCCCGTACCCCCCAAAGGAAACTATACCAGAAATAGAGAAGACTGCAAAGAAAAAATGGATGACTGAATAAATTCTACAACAAATTGACATCAGAAGAAAAATAAATAAAATCAAGATGATTATTACAGAATACACAGAGAAACAGTACGAAAATGTAAGACAGTGAGAGAAACCTGGCTAAATAGTCAGTGCAAGGATACTGATGAACAACAAGAAGACACAAAATCTGTGTACAGAACGATACATGAATTATCGGACATTAGAATGCATACAGCAAGTATTTATCTGAAAACAAAAGAAGGTAAAATATTAACAGAGTAAGAAAAGATAACCGATGGACAGAATATATATAAAAATAGTTATACAATTATGATGATGACAGATCAGAAACAAATAATTATCATCAATGTGAATGAAGTACCTCCAGTACTGCAAGCAGAAGATATACAACAGATGAAGAAAGGTACATCTTTGGGGCCAGATAAAACATTGAGCAACATATACCAATTAGAGCACATTCCCATAGTGTTTGTTTGTCAACTGCTGCTATGTCTTGTTTGGCTGTTAGAATATTTAACCTTGCTGTTATATAACTTATGTTGCTGTTATATTCTTTGTTGCTGTTACTCCTTTCATTACTGTTGTTAAATCTTATGTTGCTGATGTTATACTGGAAGATGTTGTTGTTACATCAACTACAGCTTCATTTCACATTTAGCGTACTCTCTCACATTCAGTTTATTAGCTCAGTGGTGATTTTTTAAAACCCATTCTTAACCATTTTCAAATGTACCATCTGTACATTCTTCTACTTTGCTCTGTATTTCGTAAAATACTCCCTTCTTCCAATTCAGCCAGAAGCTTTCAGTCAGTATTCTAGACAACTAAGATACTCCAGCAAGATTCTTGATCTTTCTTCCAATCCACAAATATAGGTGTCTTATTTTGCCTAGGAGATTGTTGAGTACTACTCCGTGTTGCAAAAAATATACTTGTCCCTTGCCAGCATTTAAGATTCTCCCAATGTAATTACTGTATATTTCTGAACGTTGTCTCTTACACAACTTTAGTCTTGACCATTTTCTTTGAAACAAAAGTGTAAATGGGAATGAAATAAAATAAAATTATAATATCAAAATGCAGTTTTATATGAGAAATGTGAGGCAATCTTTAAAAAAAAAAACAATTGTAACATATAAAAATACTTACATCTTCTTGATTCCATTTTCATTGATTTTCTTGAGGAACTGCACGCTATTGATAAGTATGGAGGCAACCAGGTAGCCCAGGCTCTCAAATATGTACCTGTAAGACAGACAATAATACCAGCCAGGACACAATACACCAGAATTAAGGTCAGCATTGCCAGAATGGATAGGAGTGCTCGTTCTTCAACATCTGGCGTGCTGATGCTGAGATAGCGGGTTAGTTGGACTAAAATGTTGACTTCTCGTCCTTGACTTGGAGATGTATATTACAAGTAACTATGAAGTCGGGTTCACCTGAGGGCAAGGGACTGTGATTGTTAGGGGGCTGTGTGGTCTCGAGGTATGGTGTCTGCCTCGAGTGCTGGAGGTCCCGGGTTCAAGCCCCGGTGAGGACCGGGATTTTTTTCACGTGGACTTCTAGTAAGAACATTTCCCCTGGTCTCTGGGTAGTGAGATTGGACGCCTGTGTGTATTGTTGCGCATGGAGAAAATCCCTTGGCAGTTGGAAATCGAAAAAGAGTAGCCTAACGGCGCTGCCTGGGCAAAATTTCGAGTTAAAAATCTACCCAAAGTATTTCAGGATCCTCACCAGTGCTACGGAGTTTGTGCACTGAGCTGAGTTTATCCAGACTCAGGTTTGAGTTAGGAGGAGAATGGAACACTCATGGGTTACACCCGTGTGCCGTGATGTTGATCTATCGACTAAACTAAACTAAACTAAGCGACACTTGTAATAAGGAAAACTAATCCACACACAAAATTCAGTCGAGTGCTACTAGTAGTAGTGTGTATGGACTACACTTGAGAGAGCGAGATTAGAAAAAAAAAAGATGCCAGAATAACTACATCCAAAAACAAAAACAACCACTATACACTTTATTTCTTTTTCTGTCTGTCATCTTCCATTGGAGGATAGGCTCTCAACCACTCACACAGAGCTCTATTTGTTGACTGGTTGATGGTTGGTTAAATTTTGCAGCTAAAGTTTCCTACATGATAAGGTAGCCAGCCTCATGCCAACCCCCTTTAGTCACCTCCTATGATACACATGGTAGGTTACAGTGTTACTGTTCTTTGCTTCCCTTGCAGGCCCCAGTGACACACGGGGGAGCACATTATTTGATGAAGTGGATAATTTACTTACAACTACAACTCTATGAAATGTTGGCTTTAACCAGAAGGAGAAGCAGAGACATAAAAAACATGAGACATATGCGGCAAATGAAACTGGAAAAATTCACAAGCAACTCAGGAAGACAGATAGACTAATTAGACTACAATATGATAGAGATAGCAGCTATTATTGTTGTTGTATGCACCAGATAATTTGAATGTTGGACAATAATAAACAAATGTTTAATACTTGATATACTAAGGCATGTGTATTATGAAGAGATAATAACATGTTAAGCTTCATGATAAGACAATCACAACACATATTAAATTAACTATGTTAATTTGCCCAAGGAGGAGTGGTTGACCGAGTGGCTAGAATGCCGGATTCTCCTTTGGGAGATCTGGGTTCGATTCCTCGGTAAAGTGTGGGATTTTTTTCTGTCGGGGGCAAAAAGAAATTCCTAACCTGCACAGTTTGCGGCAACTACACTAGCCGGGCGGCCTTAATTCCTCAGGCTTAAATACCCCGCCTGCCATACACTGCAAAGTACTATATTGGCAGTAAATGACAGTTGACAATGACAATTTGCCCAAGTTAAATAAATAAAGATAAAAGGTCTGTGATGTTCCATTCACATACAGACATATGTCCATCGCTAACATGGCTGGTTAGATTCCAGACCATTGTACAGATCTCGGTCTCTGGTGTTCTGGATCAACACTGTTGATGATATTCCTCCATGCCACCATCCAAGTCCATCCAGCATAATTTTGCTTGGTCGGACTCTGCCTCTCTTCCCCTCGATCTTTCCAGTTGTCACGATGTTCTCCAATGCCTCTCTTCTCATCACAGACCAAAAAAGCTGTCCGTCTCTGTCTTATTGTTGTATATAATGTTCTATTTTCATTAGCCTCTTTCTGCCAATAACATACACTCGAGGGGTCATATGGTCAATATCATGTTGTAGATAATGTTCTAGTTTCATTAGTCTCTGTCAGGCAATAACATTCACTTGAGGGGTCGTGTGGTCAATATCATGTTGTAGATAATGTTCTAGTTTCATTAGCCTCTGTCAGGCAATAACATTCACTTGAGGGGTCGTGTGGTCAATATCATGTTGAAGATAATGTTCTAGTTTCATTAGCCTCTATCAGGCAATAACATACACTTGAGGGGTCGTGTGGTCAATATCATGTTGTAGATAATGTTCTAGTTTCATTAGCCTCTGTCAGGCAATAACATTCACTTGAGGGGTCGTGTGGTCAATATCATGTTGAAGATAATGTTCTAGTTTCATTAGCATCTGTCAGGCAATAACATACACTTCAAGGGTCATGTGGTCAATATCATGTTGTAGATAATGTTCTAGTTTCATTAGTCTCTGTCAGGCAATAACATTCACTTGAGGGGTCGTGTGGTCAATATCATGTTGAAGATAATGTTCTAGTTTCATTAGCCTCTTTCAGGCAATAACATACACTTGAGGGGTCATGTGGTCAATATCATGTTGTAGATAATGTTTTAGTTTCTTCTTCTTCTTCTTCTTCTTCGTTCATCCAGAGTTTTTTTTTCGGATGTGATTGCGTTGTGCCTGTTTACAGCAGAGCTGCGTTCTTGCGCCGTTAGGCCGACACATTCGACTTCTGCGGGCATTTGTTGACAGGGTTAACCTTCTCGGTTCTAGTTTCATTAGCCTCTGTCAGGCAATAACATACACTTCAAGGGTCATGTGGTCAATATCATGTTGTAGATAATGTTCTAGTTTCATTAGCCTCTGTCAGGCAATAACATTCACTTGAGGGGTCATGTGGTCAATATCATGTTGAAGATAATGTTCTAGTTTCATGAGCCTCTTTCAGGCAATAACATACACTTCAAGGGTCATGTGGTGAATATCATGTTGAAGATAATGTTCTAGTTTCATTAGCCTCTTTCAGGCAATAACATACACTTCAAGGGTCATGTGGTCAATATTATGTTGAAGATAATGTTCTAGTTTCATTAGCCTCTTTCAGGCAATAACATACACTTCAAGGGTCATGTGGTCAATATTATGTTGAAGATAATGTTCTAGTTTCATTAGCCTCTTTCAGGCAATAACATACACTTCAAGGGTCATGTGGTCAATATCATGTTGTAGATAATGTTCTAACTTCATTAGCCTCTGTCAGGCAATAACATACACTTCAAGGGTCATGTGGTCAATATCATGTTGTAAATAATATTCTAGTTTCATTAGCCTCTTTCAGGCAATAACATTCACTTGAGGGGTCATGTGGTCAATATTATGTCAACCACATTGACCAAACTACTGAACTTAAACTTGCCAATAAATCAGCAGCAGCAAAACATGCTGGTGTTGACTGCAAACATCCTGTAAAGAATATGCAATTAATTTAACGTTGACCTCACAAGACATTAAAAAAAATATCTGCCTGGATGTGAATTCAACACTGATGATGTATTAAGTAGAACAGACTCACTTAAACTTTTTAGGCTGCAAGCTCTGGGTCATGATCTCCTCCATGCTGCTCAAGTCTTTGTTCAACTTCAAAACATTTGAATCTGGATCCAGATCATCAATGGGGCCGGCATAGTTGGACTACAACACAAGGTTTCACAACAAAACTGGGTGAGTTCTTGCGAAGTTTAGCATTCACATAATAAAACCAGATAAAGGTATTCCCACAGCAGAGACAGCCTGTGGGGTGTCAAGTTCTAGGCCTTCACATATGATGTGGGGTGTCAAGTGCTGGGTCTTCACATATGATGTGGGGTGTCAAGTTCTAGGCCTTCAATATGATGTGAGGTGTCAAGTTCTAGGCCTTCAATATGATGTGGGGTGTCAAGTTCTAGGCCTTCACATGTGATGTGGGATGTCAAGTGCTGGGTCTTCACATATGATGTGGGGTGTCAAGTTCTAGGTCTTCACATATGATGTGGGGTGTCAAGTTCTAGGTCTTCACATATGATGTGGGGTGTCAAGTTCTAGGTCTTCACATATGATGTGGGGTGTCAAGTTCTAGGTCTTCACATATGATGTGGGTTGTCAAGTTCTAGGTCTTCACATATGATGTGGGGTGTCAAATGCTGGGTCTTCACATATGATGTGGGGTGTCAAATGCTGGGTCATCACATATGATGTGGGGTGTCAAATGCTGGGTCATAACATATGATGTGGGGTGCAAGTGATGAGTCTTCACATATGATATGGGGTGTCAAATGCTGGGTCTTCACATATGATGTGGGGTGTCAAATGCTGGGTCTTCACATGTGATGTGGGATGTCAAGTTCTAGGTCTTCACATATGATGTGGGGTGTCAAGTTCTAGGTCTTCACATATGATGTGGGGTGTCAAATGCTGGGTCTTCACATATGATGTGGGGTGTCAAATGCTGGGTCTTCACATATGATGTGGGGTGTCAAGTTCTAGGTCTTCACATATGATGTGGGGTGTCAAGTTCTAGGTCTTCACATATGATGTGGGGTGTCAAATGCTGGGTCTTTACATATGATGTGGGGTGTCAAGTTCTAGCCCTTCACATGTGATGTGGGGTGTCAAGTTCTAGCCCTTCACATATGATGTGGGGTGTCAAGTTCTAGGTCTTCACATATGATGTGGGGTGTCAAGTTCTAGGTCTTCACATATGATGTGGGGTGTCAAATGCTGGGTCATCACATATGATGTGGGGTGTCAAGTGCTGGGTCTTCACATATGACGTGGGGTGGCCATTTCCCTTCCTCATCACTTTGTCTTCCCAATTACCAGAATAATGTCTGCTACCCACGTTTATGAGACTTCACATAATAAACTGCAATTAAAATTATATTAACAAAATGGCCAAAGAGAGGTTGATGGCTTATCCACTATGCCATTTACTATGTGACCTCATTAGGTGATCAAATATTCCAATATACCAAAGCACTTGTAAACATGTATTCCTTCCTGTCTTATCATGTGAGTAGGGGATAGACAAATAAAAAGCAGCAAGTAGGAAACTGGTCAACCTCATATTTTAAAGTAAAACAGTAAAATAAGGCCAATGCCTTTGAGACTTGCAGGAGGTAAGGAGTGAACCTTGATCACATTTCTGTTTATGTTCACAAGGAGCATATCTGAGCTATGGAGATAGGCAATAATGAGTCTACAAGAGGCAGTAATGAGTCTACAAGATCCTCTGCCCTTCATCTCACAGTTCACTTGTACAGGTTTCTTCAGTCCATCTCTTGACAATGTTTACCCATATTTAATACTGTTTTCCTCTTGCAAGCTTCCCTCCACTTTTCCCTCAAGCACATTCTTTAACAGGGAGCAGTCTCTCTTTAAATGGCCAAAGTAGCTTAATAGCCGGATCTGTGGCGAAGGGGTTAAAGACGCAGTTTGTTATCTCGCATACCGCGCTAAAAACACAGCTGTGGGCGATTTGGCAGCAGAACGCCTTGTGTTAGTTTTTATAAAAATGGTAAGAGCACCGGTCTTTCAGAAAGCAATGACAAACTACTGAATGTAAACTTGCCAAGAAATGACAAACAGCCAAAAAATGCTGGGTTTGACTGCAATGTCCTGTAAAGGATATGCAACTAACTAACCTTAATTGTCTGACCATTGATCTTATTCTGTAATGTTTTCTTCAATCCCAGTTGTGATACTTCTTTGTGTATTATCTTCTCCTGCCTGGATTTTCCTCCCATCTGTCCCAAGGAGTGTATTGGGGAGTTGTATTTTTCAATCTTTTTCTTATAATCCGTGTCGTGTAGCATTGGCAATGTCTGTTCACAGCTTTCTGTCTCATGTACTGCCAACAATTTCTGGTACTGTTGTTCCTCCATGTCATTACGCCAAACTGTCCAGCATCTACTCTTTTAATCTCCTTCTGCCTCCCCTCCCATTCAACTTTCTCACTGTCACTGCATACTCTAACTTTCCCCATCTCATGGCATGCTCGAAGAGTGTGGACTATCTTCTCCTCATGTTATCTTTGTGAGTTAACTTCTTTCAAGATATCTTCATTACTCTTTCTTTATGTCACTAGTGTTCTCATCATTATTTTATAAAACCACATCTCCAAAGCCACCATATAATTCCTCACGTGTCTGCTAATTTTCCATGTTGATCTTTAACCAAATATGTTATCTATAAATCCTTGAGTGTGTGTAGCATATCCTTCTGTGAATCTTATGCAACCATAACACAACAGATCTGCATTGTACAAGACATGTCCTACCTGTTTTGCTACTGGAAGCAAATAATAGAAGCAGTGAACTCTGACTTCCAAATGCAGCAGAAGTAAACAGATTTCTGCAAGGTCTTTGAAATCCTGAACTAACAACTTGAGAGATCTGAGAGAACAACAACAGAAATCAGTGAAAACAACAACAAATGTCAGACAAGTGTGAAGTATACACAGGTTATGAACATGGGAGTCACGGCAGCACAGTGGCTAGATGCTTGCCTCTCCGGGAAGGTTAACCTGATCAACAAATGCCCACAGAAGTCGGATGTGTCGGCCTAAAGGCGCAAGTACTGCAGCTCTGCTGTAAATAGGGCGCAATGCAATTACGTCAACAAAAAAACCCACTCCGGATGAACGCAGAAGAAGAAGATGCTAGCCTGCTACTGGTGGTCAAGGATTCAAATCTGTGAAGTCAGTTAACTTCTTTCAAGATATCTTCATTACTCTTTCTCTATGTCCGTGGTAATTTTTTTTTTTTTTTATAAGACCACATCTCCAAAGGTACCGTATAATTCCTCACACATCTGCTAATATTTAAAATTAACCTGGACTCTCAGGCTGGCCCAACCTAAAATGGGAACCAGGAAATGTCCTGGGAAGTAAAGGGGGCCGGAGTGATACCGACCACATCACCCACTGAGTGCTGATTGGTCTAAACAAATATGGGTCTAGTACCGTGTGTATAAACATCTTAAGATGTGTAAAAGGTTTCTTTATTTTTGCTTGTTTTACTATGCTTTACAATAAACATTGTTTCTATCAAGGAGAGGCTAATGAGGGTGTCAAAGCGGACCATGTCCACACAGTGAACATCTTAGGGATGTCTCAGGTGGTAACTTTACAGATAGTTCTACAAGTTAATTCTAATGACTGGGTTTATTATCATATATACATATCATGTGCCCTGCCAACCGCCTAGGCTATATTGTCTTTTCACATATCTCTGTTTCTGTATTCTTTCCCCCGGGAAGGTTGACCTGATCAACAAATGCCCACAGAAGTCGGATGTGTCGGCCTAACGGCGCAAGAGCGCAGCTCTGCTGTAAACAGGCACAACGCAATCACGTCCACAAAAAAAAACACTCTCTGGATGAATGCAGAAGAAGAAGTATTCTTTCTATTCGTCTGTAGTGTTATCTTCATTCTTCTATAAAACCCTATATCCCTTTATCTACGGCCTGCACATAAGCCTTTGCCTGTCTGCTAATTGTCCATGATTTGCTTCTGTACATCTGGATTAGCTTGAAACAGCTAGTAAGAACTGTCTTTTTTCCCACCTTGATTGACAAAGATATAGTGCAGAGAATTTTCTTTACCTTGTGAAATGCTGCTATTTTTGGGCTATTCTAAATTTTACTTCTTAATACATCTTCAACCTATTGTTATTAAAGTAACCAAATACTTATTACAATATCTTGTTTCAGACCTGTTCTATTCAATTTGATGGTGAATTTGGCTAAACATTTTGACTTGGTAATGACCATTACTTCTTTTTTTTTCTTCTGTTATTACATATGGGATTAATATGTGTGCGTGATTAATGGCCAGTATTCATAGTGAATATAACATTTTAGGTCAGAGTTAGAAAAAAAGTTTTGTGAGAGGAAAAAAGTAAAGATTAGAGGTCACAATGAATAATAGCTGGGTACAAATTCTATCCATATTCCACAGTTGTTGATTCAGGTGAATGATAACCTGATTAATAAAGACACGTTTTAGTGGGTGTCTAGTAGTCTACGTGTTGAAGTGCACTGGTCACTTCAGTGAGAAGCTGTCATCATTTGGAGGTGGTAGGTTCTTATCCTTGTGTGACCACACTAAAACTTCAATGTTTCTATAGTCTAGCGTGAAATCAATAGCGGATGATTTCGAAGCAGTCAGCTTTACATTGATTCTGATGGTATGAGACATCTGCCGTTCAGAAAACAATGGTAAACTGCTGAACTAAAACTGCCTAGCAAATCACTCATCATCATCATCATCATCATCACCATCATCATCATCATCCAGTGTCTTGCCGGTTGGCATGGGTGTCCATGCTTCTCCACAAATTGTGATTTCCGTCATGGATCAATTCGTGTGTTGACTCCTTTCCGTGCCTTGATACAAGACTGTCAAGGATTTTCTCACACTGTCTTCCTCTATTTCTCTTTCCACAAATCTTTTCGGTTGTTGCAACATGTTCCAGTTTTTTTGTCATATAATAATTTGGTTAAAATAATTATGACTGCTTCTTTCTAATGTTTGTGATAAGTTGTCTTTGCGATTTAGCTTCCCTCAAAATGTCTAGATTGCTCATTTTGGCTGTCCAATTAATTTTCAACATTCTTCTATAAAACTATCTCCAACGCTCCCAGGGATTTTTTCGCCTGTTTACTATTTGTCCAAGATTCGCAGCCGTATGTTAAAACTGGTTCTATGTAACATGCAAGAAATCCTTTTCTAAGTTTAAAGGACAAGGACTTTTTGCAGAAAATGTTCTTCATTTGATTGAATGCAGTTTTTGCTTGTCCTATTATGTTCTTTATCTCTGTGGTGCATCTTCCATCTGATGTTATCCATGTGCCTAGGTATCTGAATTTCTGCACATATCCCAAAATAATGTTATTTACTTTAATTGCACATTTAGGCACAATCTGTTTCTTTGGATTTGTTCTTTGACTCACCAATGACCAATACATGCTGGGGTGATTGCAACATCCTGTAAAGGACATGCAACTAACTTTTAGTGCACCCTCTAATCTCTACTTCTTTCCTATACTTCAATGAATGCATATCAATCCTGTCAATTTATTTCTCCTGAGAAAGAAGACACAAGACTACACTTGAACATCATAAAAACATTGCCATAACCAAGTTTGCCAGGTACATGTTCTGTTGTAACTGCAAACATCGAAATGTCACTGCTGATAAGACAAAAAGTTAACTTTCAAAGAGAACTGGCTATTTGCACCCAAAGAAAGTACGTTACATTCTTTGGGCATGTAATAAGAAGTGGAAAGCTGAAGTGTTTCATCACAATGGGAAAATTGGAGGGGAAGAGAGGCAGGGGGAGACCAAGAGAGATGATGCTAGACAGTTTGACATCATGGCGTGGAAGAATATCATATCAGAAATGACTGGCAGCAAGCGAGACAGAGTGCTTCAGACAGACATGATCACCAATGCTACACAGCAAGAAGAAGAGGAATAAAACAAACAGCAAAAAAAAAACAAACACATACACACAAAAATATTCAATGTACAGGTAAAATAAACTTACTGCAATGTTTTCTCTGAAATTGGTGGCATTTCCTGCAGACAGGTAATAAAAACAAGTTCATGCTAAAGGTCAAACATGTGTCAATACATTAAAAAATATCCTGATGACATTTAGACCGATTGCAACATATCATACTTTTGTTTTATTTTCACCTGCCTAGATGTGTTACCAGATTTAGGATCAAACAATTTGTCTTCAGAGGAAATCAATCTCTGAGCTAAGAATAGCTAAGTGCAGACAGACTGCCGTCTTTCTTATCAACTTAACAATGCACCAAAGAATACCTGGCTGCACTTGCTTGAAATGAAAACCTGACTTACAGTCGGAAACTCTTCTTGCACTGGGTTCAAGCTGTTCTGTGGGATCAAGCTGGCAGAAAACTGGTCTAGACGATCGGCAAACCATTCCTGACGGAAACATTTCATACACATTTTTATACATATATATATCTTACAGTGCATGCATATACATGAAAATAACATGTTGGCATTGAAAGTGGTTATTTCGCTAAAATGATAAATATGGATTTTAGTGGGTCATCGGGCATGTAACTAGTGTTGTAGATATTGTTTAGAAATATTGCTATTATTATGATTCCAGCATCTCTCAAGGTCACTATTGTTTTCTAAACTAATGTTCTCTGGACCAGGTGATAACTACTACATGTTTGTTCATCATGTTGAGTTGAGCTGAGCTAAGAATCAACATCACTGCACTCAGAACATTCCCATACGTGCTTTGTTCGTTCATTCAACAGCCAGTGAAGAGTCTTACTACTAATCGTTCCCACAGCTATCTGATTGAAAGTTCTTCTGTTCTTCCCTCTCAGTTTTGAGATTCTTCCAGAGCCCCTGCTTATCCCCTGCCATATCATTCTTTCCACATATGGGTTCTCAATCTGTACCCTGCGTTCTCCACCTGGTCCCACAGGTGCACGACCATCTCCCCCTTGTTCATAGGTAATATACCACCAAGATGTGCATTCCCTGCCAGCCTATTAGCCTGTTCACCCCCCCCCCCCCCTCCCCCCGCATGACCAGGACAAAAAATTCACACAATTCTCACAATCTGTGACCTCTGAAGCAAGGATAGCCATTCCACATGAAACATTCCCTTCTCCACCTTACTAAGCATGCTCCTTGAGTCCATAATGAATGCAATGTGTGTTGCAGTGGTCTCCTCTAACCAACGGAATGTCACTGTGACTGCTTCCACCTCCATTCTCATGCTGGAGGTTTTAGTCTCACATGCCAGACTCTCCTTTTTCAAGCAAGGATGGGAACAGTAGTGAGGAATAGAGCTGGCCATCTCACATCATGTAGCCATATATGCAGAGCCTGTAAGTTGACATACCCACACGACTGTATCAGCTTGGTCTTTCCCTTAAACATTCAAAAACAAATGCATGTTTCCTGACTCTCACACAGACAGACACACAACAGTACAGGATAATATGCATGAACAAGTTTTAAATCGTTACATTAAGGTAAACTTGATGGGAAAAGAGCAAGGGAAAGACGAAGAGACAAATAGCAGGATAGCTTGGCTGACGTGATGCTACTTAGGTTCAGGGGTCAAGGCTTTGGCCACACGTCATAATCAGGACAAGAGCACAGAACTCATCCAAGGCTATATACCATGCTGATCAGCACGTGCATGATGATGATTAAGGATAGATTAAAATTAAACACATAAGTAAAATACAGTATTGATTGCAGACAATGAACAGGATCTGTGTTTATTGTACACAGTGAACAACTAGGATTAGAATTAAATTGTAAGAAGACACAGATTATGGTCATCACTAGGAACAATGTAATATACAGGTAAATGAGAATACTATTAAACAAGTGGAATCGGTATAACTATCTCAGAACGGTCATAACATCTGGTGGGAGATGCCTTGAAGAGATTAAACAAGAATCATTATGGCAAAGGTAGCCTTTAACAAGATGAAAAACATAACTGGCCAATAAAAAGATGTCAATTGCAATGAGAAAAAGAGTGTTGAAGTGCTACATCATTGGTTCTCAACAGGTGGAGAATTCCCCCCAAGGGGGAATTAAGATTATTTCAAGGTTGCGTTAATACAAGAACCGATTACTTTATATTGTTATTCCCTCCATACTTTACAGTTCTGTACTTCTCGCCCTGCTGAAATTTGTTTTATAATGTAAGTACACGCAAATCACGTTTTATGTAGACGTCTAGACTTGTTCTAGTATTACGTGTTATTAAATTTAGTTTCCATTTTGATGTATACTATGTGTGTGGGGGGGGGGGATTTATAGGGAGGAAATACGAAAGGGGGGAGGGATGACATTCTGAACATATAGTGAAGGGGTGCATGGGCAAAAAAAAAAAAAAGGTTGAGAACCAATGTGCTACATAGAACCTATACTTTTGTATGGATGTGTGACATGGACAATGAGCAGACAAGCTGAAAAACATCTAATGGCTGTGAAAATGTGGCTACTGAGAAAAATACAAAGAATACCACGGACAGACAAAAAATCCAATGAGCAAGTCCTACAAGAAGTAGATGAAAACTGTAAACTGATTAGAGAAATTAGACGTAGACCAGTGGTTCTCAACCTTTTTTGGCCCGTGGCCCCCTTCACCGTATTTTCAGAACGTCATTCCCCCCCTTTCATATTTCCTATCTAAAAATCCCCCCACCCCTATACAGTAAACGTAAAAATGTAAGGTAAATTTAATATCACATACTAAAACATGTCTAGACATCCACATAAAACATGATTTGTGGGTCTACTGACTTTATAAAATGAATTTTAGAAGGATGAGACGTACTTAACTGTAAAGTATGAAGGGAAAACCAATATCAAGAAATCGGTTCTTGTATTAACGCGATCTTGAAATAGTCTTCATTCTCCCCCCCCCTCCCCCTGGAAACCCTAAAATTCCCACCTGGGGAATTCCCCACCGGTTGAGAACCACTGACATATACAGTGAAGATTTTTTGGACACATTATGAGAAGAACTAAACTAGACAGCCTGGTGACAACTAGCAAGATTGAGAGGAAAAGAAGAAGGGGAAGGCAGAGTTATCTGGATGGCTTGGCCAAGTGGCATGGTCGAGACAAGAACGAACACAGAGCTGATCCACGACTCATGGCAAAACATGACTGCCCACACTTATTGGCATGGCATATGATGATAATAATAATGAAAATTCAACCCAATGACATGCCACTGTGACAAACTGGAGACAAGAATCTCATCTTCTGCCTTTCATCTCTGCTCTCAACCTTCCAATAGTCCACAGGTCTTCAACCTACTCAAGTCAGTCCCTATGTAGACTTGTTCATGATTGGCTGGATTTTGTAGCTAAAGTAGGATGAGATAACCAGTCTCATGCCAACCCTCCTTAGTCCCCCTCTTACGCCATGCAAGGTAGGTTACAGTGTGACTATTTTTTGCTTCCTGTATGGGCCTCGGTAAAAAAATAGGTGGGAGATATAATGTTAAACTTACACTGTTTATGAACGAACAACACACACAAGGAATGAAGGACAGTATCAAGCTGGCATCTGTTATTTCAAGAAGAATCTCAGATATCTATTGGTAGAAGTTGGGTCAAACCCCAATTAAAGTATTTGTTATTAAAATATGAATGTGAATTAATTGAGTTAGAGGCATGAACATGAACATAGTCTCTGGAAATGAATTAAACTGCAATACATTTTTTTTTGTTCACTCGCTTTGAACTCAAGTGTAGTCTATACACGTGGTACTATTTCTAGTACAATGTACTGATTTTTGCATGTGGATTAGCTTTCACTATTACCAATATCCTCGCCATCAGACGAACCCAGTCTGGCTTAGAGGTACTTGTAATTTACGTCCCTAAGTCAAGGACGAGAAATTAATTTTAGTCCAACTGACCGGTGTAGAGGATAAACTGGCTACTTCAGCATCAGCACACTGGATGTTTAAGAACGAGTGCTCTTAACAATTCAGCCATGCTGACCTCTGATTGCAATAAATAATAGTATGGACTTACGTAGTCAAGAACCAATTTCTTTGAGGCTTAGTGGATATTTTGTCAAAATGGGGGGGGGGGGGGGGGGGGGGGGGGGTATGGGGTGTCAGGTATTGGTAGCACCTTTGGTAAGGATGACTCTCATGTCCTTTTCAGGACCCGTCCCCCACTGGTCCAAGCCTGACACCCAGCTCACGCCTGTGGCTCCTAGTAGCTGTCAGCATGCGACAGCGGCCACCCCCCAGGCAACAGCTGTGAGAGGCTGGCTAAACCAGGCGTGGGTAGCCGATTTGGTGTCAAACCAAGCGGTAATGTAGGGTATGCCTACCCAGCATGTGAAGACAGGATCCGACAGACTGCGCGGAAGAAATCATTCCTGATTCAACGGGCAAGACGGCGTTTTCCTGCAAAGCGTTGTGGAACGTAATGAGCACGGCAAGGCACGTAGAGCATCCTGGTCATCCACTGCACCTGTATTCGTCTCCAGTCGTCTTGACTTGTCTTGCCACTGGACTCAGATGGACTCAGGCGAGAGAGTGAGGTTGACGAATTGCGCAACTCTTCCTCACTTTAATCCAATTCATCGCGCAAGTCATTCTTCATTCAACATTTTGTCAATTGAGCTGGTCCTATATTTTTTATAGACCAATCGGTACCCAAGAGGTGATATGGTCAATATCAGACTGATTGTTTTTACTTTCCTTAACATTTCTTGGCTCTCATACCTGACTGGGTTGACCTGGGAGCCCAAGTAAATTTTTTTAAAATTTCTCAATGGAGATTCGAAAACATAACAACCAGGCTGGTATGCAAGCAGGATAGTCACAGCATTACTGCGACTCACATGCCTTGATGTAGAGAAGAAATATTTTACTCATCATATATATAAATAATAGTAACATGTAAATACATCTGTTATTTATTTTTTTAATGATAACTCAATAGGCCAGATTTCCTACTATACAAATATTACCCTTTCTCTACAAACTGCTATAAAATAATACAAAAGTATTTACCAGACTCTCATGGACATTTGCTACAGTTCTCATCTGAGAAATGTCTGTGATGATCTCCTGCTGGGGTATCAAGGATTCATCACTGGACAAATTGCTTATCAGTATTACCGCCTCTTTAGAATTCAAGGCTCGAATCTCCTCCTCTGAGCAGATAGTGCGATCAAGCTCCTTCCCTTGCCGTGGCTGAAGACTGCGCCAGCTTGGCAATGACCTAAAGTAATTAAGAAAATATCTCATAACATTCTGAACTCACTACAAGATTATACAGTTATGCAGGGCTCTGTACGGAATCAACTCAACGATGGCTAAAATGCTTTTGATTAGCGAGGAACAGATAATTTATTATTCTTTTTTTTTAAGGTTGGGACATAAAAAGGGGTCTCCACAGCGCAGTAGTCACATTTTCTACCTCACTCTCTGAAAGCCTTGGGTTTTTTCAGAGTGCATATTTCAGATGAGTTCAATTTTTCTGGAGACTGCTGGGGGTCACAGCTGGAGTTACAGAGTTCATGCTTTGTGCAATGCTCTAAACAGACGTCCTGCCATTCTGCAGACAGTCAATGAAGTCAATACTCTCCAGTAACCTTTAGAGACATAACAAATTGCCAGTTTCCCTCCACCTTTACCTCCAGCACATCCTTTAACAAGGAGTTAAATCTCTTTATATGGCCAAAGAACATTAACTGTGTCATTTTGAACTCATTAAGTAATGATTTCTTCAGTCATAGATTTCATACAACGCCTTAGTTTGCTTTTTTCTCCTGCCATGATATTCTTCCTATTTATATATATATATACTGTTCAAAAAAAGAAACACATTTTTGGTGTTACTTTTATAAAAGACTAGCTGACCCGGCCCGGCTTCGCCCAGGCCCTGGAGGGAATCTATCTATCTATCAGTCTGCTTGTTTGTCTGTCTGTCTGGCTGACCCGGCCCGGCTTCACCCAGTCCCTGGTGGGGAGCATCTCATTTAATTCATATACGTAGTCATATAAGCTCTCCCGTTCCCGACTGTCTGTCTATCTGTCTGTCTGTCCCGGCCCGGCTTCACTCAGTCCCTGGTGGGGAGCATCTCATTTAATTCATATACGTAGTCATATAAGCTCTCCCGTTCCCGACTGTCTGTTTATCTGTCTGTCTGTCTGACCCGGCCCGGCTTCACCCAGTCCCTGGTGGGGAGCATGTCATTTAATTCATTCATATAAGTAGTCAAATAAGCTTCCGTTCCCGACTATCTGTCTATCGATCTGACCCGGCGTGGTTTCGCCCAGCTCCTGGCGCACAGTAACTTAAAAGAATGTCCTTCCACACACCATTCATTATTTTTAATGAAAACTGAACCGACATGACAGTTGATAAGTTTTGTAAGCAGAAAAAGATGGGTTAAAATGTTATGCATAATGCATTATTTTTATGCAAACTTTAAAAATACCTTAAAGATTATATCATTATTTAATATAACTCATATGCCTAAAAATAACTATAGACAAAGAGTTTAACAATAGTGCAGGTAAGTCCAACAATATGACTATAAAGTATATAGAAATGTTATTAAAAGTTATGCCCCTTGAAATAACTTTTCTAGAGTGAAGTCCCCCTGCTATATAAACATTATATAATGAAAATGGAAAAGTAAATGTTATTAAATAAGTAGAAGATTTTACATTAAGAAATTATTATAGTCGGTTGCACAGGAATGAAAGGAAGACGTGTAGAAAATTTCATCTCAATCGGATGTACCGTTATCGAACGCATCCAAGACCCACAAACCCACAAACATACACTCTGTTTTATAGATATAGATATTCGCTGATTTGACATCAGTCAACCTATCGACTGTGTCCATCTGGTCATTAACTTCTCATGGTTACCTGAATTGTACTCACCTCATGATTCATGAGATCATGAAATAGGTCAAGGTCAAAACAACATTTTTGACAATAACTTGTGACAGGCTCGTGATAATCCTGTGAAACTTACTGAACACAAAACTCTCTGACGATATTATTGAATGCCTATAAAAGATTGACTCTCCTAGAATACATCCATTATTTAATGTGCAAGTTTGGCTCATCTCACTACAGAACAACAACTCATCATCATTGGACGTTTACAGGCTGGACAGTCACAAAGTGTAGTAGCCAGAGAATTTAATGTGGTTAGAAGCACCATTAGTCACCTTTGGAGGCGATTTCAAGAAACTGGCTCAGTGGCAGACCGGCCACACATTGGAAGACCCAGAATCACAACTGCTGCCGAAGACCGCTTCATGTGACTGCGTTACCTTAGGATTCGATTTGCATCTGTGTCCTCCACAGTCCAGTCAATGCCAGGAGCTTGTAAAATTTAAGATCAAACGGTCAGGAACCGGCTGCACGAAGCTGGTCTTTGGGCTAGAAGACCCTACAGAGGTCCTGTTCTTACAGACCAGCATCGCCAGTACTGATTGCAGTGGGCGAATCAGCATCATCAATAAAATGTTGGTACAAGTTTGCAATTGAAACCGCAATAATGTTGTGGTTTTTTTTTTTTTGGAACAGTATATATAAAACTACATTTCAAAAGCTTAAATTTTGTCCTCAAATTATTTACTGGCTGTCTATATTTCTGCAACATACAATAATACAGATTAAATGTAAATTTGAATCACTCTTAGTTTTAATTGTTGTGTAGGGTAAAGAGAGAGGGATAGTACCTCACGGTGAGCTGCAGCCATATCCCAAGGGATAGACCAGGATACTATTTGGTTCCCATCTCTTTACCTAGCTCATGTATGGCTCCACGAATACTGCTTGTGTACGGCGGTCGCCACACCACAGGCAACAGTTTTGGCTGACTGGCTAAACTACATGAGTGAAGTAGGGGTAACATCCTACTAAGGAAATGTCCATCCCTAGTACACAAAGACTGGGACGGTGTAGAAAACGGATGAATCTAAATAGATCAATGGCTTCGAAAGCGAAACAGCAGAGTGTGTGGCACACATGAGGCATGTTCAGGACATGATAGTGAACATGGCTGGCCATCGTGGAAGAGTTTGGGGCCTCGCCACGTAATATCCCAAAGACAGCAATGGTAATTCAACAACAAGAAAAAAGCGATACGGGTAATTATTGGCCCGCTAGAGATGAACTTGTTGTAAATATTCTCAGGGAAGAGACAACTCCTATAGTGAATAAGGAAGTGCATAATGACAAATGCATCCCAAATTCTGTTGAAAGGGTGCATTCTGACAATCAATCAATCAATCATGCCGGAAGGAGAAGTCTAAGAATTGGTACGTGGAATGTACACACCCTATATGAAGCAGGGAAGTTTGATAACCTTATTGCCGAAGCAAAAAACATGAATTTAGATATTTTAGGCATTTCTGAAACAAGATGGACAGATATAAGTTATATAAGGAGAGAATATTACATATTCATTAACACAGGAGGAGATCATCATGAGAGAGGAGTCAAAGGTGAAAAAATGTCTCAGTAACACGAAATGGAACACTTGGCTAGCGAATCCATTATGTGGAAGTCCGAAGTAAAAAGCTGCAGAGTGGATGTCATCTGAAGACTAAGGTAGAAAAACATCTTACTAACATGAAATGGAATGCTTGGCTAGTGAATCCATTACGTGGAAGTCTGAAGCGAAAGCTTGCTGAGTGGATGTTATCTGCAGACTGACCGTTCCTGGTCTGTGTGGGGAGCGGCCAGGGACGAACGAAATGCCCAATATATGGAAGTGAGGAATTAAAACAGCCATGACCAGGACATGGCTATTCCTTGAGTTTGCCCAGTCTCAGAGCGCTATGTGCCGGCTCTGCAATTATGGAAGCCTCCCTGGATGGCGGAAAATGCCCATGGACTGTCCCTCCTTCCCTTGAGGGCTGACTGTAAAGTCTTTGACCATTCTAACTTGATCAGCAGAGGGCGGACGACACCACAGCAGTAAGAGTCAAATTTCCCTCGAAACCAAGGGAAGGCAAACCCATTTACCAAATGCCCGCTGAAGTCGGATGTGCTGGCCTAAGGGAGCAAATAAATCAGGCACAATGCAAAAATGTCCTAGTGAAATGTCCCTCGTGCCTGACTAGTATGTATTCCTGCCGGAACAGATCTAACTATCTTGTTTTCTGGCCGGAACAGCTCTGACAATTTAGTCTTTCTGGGACACAACATCCATACAAGCCCGAACCAAAAGCTTGCCAAGTGGAAGTCGTCTGCCCGTTCCTGGTTTGTGATGGGAGCGGCCTGTTGTAAACGAAATGCCTAATACATGGAAGTGAGGAATTAAAGCAGCCATGTGCAGGATGAGGCGATTCCTTGGGTGAGCCCAGCACCAGATCGCTATGTATCGGCTCTGCAATTATGGAAGCCTCCTTGGATGGCGGAAAATGCCCATAGACTGCCCTTGCCTTCCCTTGAGGGCTGACCGTGAAGTCTTCGACCGTTCTAACTTGACCAGCTAGGATGTGGACAGCACGACAACAGTGAGAGTCCCCCAGGAAAGCTAACCTGGTAAAAAATGCACGCTAAAGTCAGATGTGTTGGCCTAAGGGGTGCCTAACCAGCCACACTGCAGTCACGTCTGAAAAAACAATCTGGATGAACGCAGAAGAAGTAGTAGTTCACACACAAAATGGCCCCTACCTGAGGAACCGGCTAATGTCTTCATCTTTTGCCCACATTGCACTAATAATCCTTTTCTCATCAGAACCATGCTGTACAATATCTGGAAAACAGAAACATATATTCAGGAAACAGGATTATAAAAATAAAACAGAAAAATAACAGCACAAAAGAAATAAAAAACAAAAAACCCTCTGTTATAAATACTCATCACTTGTTCAAACAATTCCAAATAAATAAAGATAACACTTCAAATTATATTGAGAAACTGGTTCAATATATAGAGATCGTGAGATGAGAAGTATGATCACCCACAGAAGAGGATAAGGCACCCGATAAAGATAACACTAAGAGTGAAACAACTTTCTTAGGGTAAAAGAAAAAGATGATCATATAAGTGCTCATCACTTGCCTTTATTCGTAGAGTGACACTAGTCCATATAATACCTGAGAACACGGCAAATCATATTGAAAAAACTGTTCTTACGTGGGGAGATCATGAGATGTGGAAAAGTATGATCACTCACACCAAATGGCATGGCATCTGATGATGATGATATGAAGTGACATCTGATGATGATGATGATGATGATGATATGAAGTGACATCTGATGATGATGATGATATGAAGTGACATACCCTTATTTGGGGTTGTGACTATGTCATTGGTAGTAATGTTGTTTGTTGACATGACTCAATTCATGATGATGATGATATGAAGTGACATCTGATGATGATGATGATGATGATATGAAGTGACATCTGATGATGATGATGATATGAAGTGACATACCCTTATTTGGGGTTGTGACTATGTCATTGGTAGTAATGTTGTTTGTTGACATGACTCAATTCATTAGGCTGGGCCATTGCTATATCACAACATGTTCAATTTGGCCTGATGTCTTCATCTTGACGAGTTATTCTATCAAAATGTTATCAATCAGGATCCAGACAGTTGCATTAGAATATGCCTCCTAACACAGTCCAGCTTAGTTTACAATTGGTCGTTGAACATATTATGTATTGGTCTATGATGAGGGCTAAGCCACAGGATTATATTATCAGTTAGCACCATGTCACCTCTACAACTCCAATCACAACAGAAAAAGGTTGTAGTTCATTTACATATAAGTTCATCTTTGAGCGTGTAACACGTTCACATCATCACAAAATATGCTGCTTAAAATAATATTCTCACTCTTGCATTAAAATAAATACAATTAATCTCAAACTACGAAAGGCGGCAGGGTGACTACTGCCATGTCCATTATTCATCTTCTAGCTGGTCCAACTTGAACCATGGTCAAATCTTGAATGAAGCTTGGAGGAGAGTCTTGTCCCCTGCCCACCGACTGCTGGCATGTTCCACGCCGTGTGATGAGTGCTCACAACCGAGTTACTTTTCACATTATCATGCGTGAATATAATGTAACTCTTGAACTGCACCATGACTCTTAAACTGAGTCATGGCATTAAGAATGAAACAACCTTGTTACGGTAAAATAAAAACATGATGATATAAGTGCTCATCACTTACGTCTGTACTTAGAGTGACCCTTGTCCATTATTTCCTGAGAACATTGCAAATCATATTGAAAAACTGTTCTTATATGGGAAGATAGTAAGATGTGGAGAAGTATGATCACCCACGCCAGATGGCATGTCACTTGATAATGATGATTCTACCTGGCTAAGATAAAATAAAAACATGCTGATATAAGTGTCCATCACCTACCTCTGTATGCAGAGTGGCACTTGTCCCTATAATCCCTGAGCACGTTGCAAATCATATTGAGAAACTGGTCGGCATAGTCCGGCAGGTCGTGCATCAACTCCTGTAATTCCTGAATGCTGCTGTCTACTGTAACTGTGCTCTGTGATGTTAAAAAGTGGAACAGGATACAAAATAAAGAAACAATCCAATGAATCGTAACTGATTCAGTGCTGAAGGATAATATATAGCCAGATGTGACCTCCTATTTGGACAGAAGGACGATATATTGCCATAATGGGGTCATTATGTTATTTGTTTCGTTTCATGATATCTTCCACAATTTTAATACTCAGTGAATGGAAATTTTATATTATAATACTTGTTCATTAGATTGTGTATCATGTTTGATCCAAACGTACTTTTTGTTTTGGCACTGAATCAGTTAATAAACACTGCCAGTTTGCAGATAATCTCTATTTAAAAAAAAAACAATAGTAAAAGAAAAGTAAAGAACACTTTTCCACACAGCAAGACCATTGGGTATACGGTGCTAGCCCCATATTTTGACACCAACTGGCACTCGATGGGTGATAAGGTTAACATCTCATCAGTCACCATTATTTTACAGAACATATCCTGGCACCCATTTTTAGGCTGTGTCGACCTGGGAGCCTGGGTCAGTGAAAAAATCCCCATTTCAAAGTGGCTTTGAAAACATGACAACTGGGTTGGCAGGCAAAGCATGCTGGCACTAACATTCCACTCTGAGGCACACTAACATTCCACTCTGAGGCACACTAACATTCCACTCTGAGGCACACTAAGATGTGAAAGAATGTATTAAATTATTATAGATACATTTCTTCGTCTCTTTTTTTTCAATTCTTGGTTACTGAATGACACAGCTATATAATTCAAAATACTTTTACAAAATTAAGCAAGTCAAGTAGATCTAGTGACAGAAGTTAGAAATAGTTAGTTAGTTAGTTAGTCGACAGATCATCCTCATTGCACATCGAACCATTCAGTCCATAAGTGCTCAGATCCCTTCCTCAGTAAATCCCACAGCGTGTAGCGGCTCACGACACCAGTTCTGTGTTGATTTATTGCTCTCCTTTGGCTCCCTGTCTAGTGTTCTTATTTGGCCACGCTTCTTTTAACTTACTGTTCTCGCAGCCTGACCATGGTTGTAGATTCCCAGTCATCGCTTGGTTCTCGTAAATGACTTACTTCTCGTAGAGCATTCAGAATGTCTGCCTGGTCCTTGGCTCGTCCGCCTTCCACAGTAGCCTGTCAGCCTGCTCATTCCCTTGTACATCCACATGCCCTGGCACGAAGATGAAACTAATCTTTGCCAGCCGAGACCGCTCCAGAGACAGCAGCCACTTACTTCGGACCCACCCCATCTCTATCATCCTGAGCATAATCATTGAGTCAGTAAGGACACATGCCCAATTGAGTGTCTGTGTCTCGAGCCATGTTATTGCTTTACTTACTGCCATGACTTCCATAGTCAGGCTGCTCGTAGTCAAAGCAAAAGTGCCAGACTCTTCCTTCACACTTTTCCCTCTGGCCTGGGCCGTAAAGGCCCATGAACTTCTCACTCCTCGGACGACTGACCCATCCGTGTAAATGACAGCATCATCCTCTAATGAATTCTCGAAGATCAGAGCCTGTACTTCCACCTCCACTGCAGCTGGATTTTCTTGTCTGCATTTCCTGTCTAGCTGGATGCACACTGAAAAAGATGTACAGAACTTTGTTGGCACTTGTACCCACTCTTCGTCAGGTTCTAAGTCGTCAAGTGAAACACACCTGCTGAAGAATGTCATCGGCTTGACGCATCCATGATTTTCCTCTTTTTAACCTGCTGCCCTTTACCTTCTTAATCTTGCTGTGCAGTGGATGTTGTGTGTTTGCATTGACTCTGAGATAGACACGTGCTTGGCAAAACTGTATTCTGTCCCTCATGGTTGGAAAATCAAGAAGGTGGCGCATCACCCTGCATGCTGCATCTCTTGTACATCCAAGAATAATGCGCATAGCTTTGTTCTGTATACTTTCCATCCTTTCTTTCTGCTTATGGCTGAGAGTCAGGATCGCCATCGCATACTCCAAAACAGAAAGGACCAGACCCTCGTAAAGAAGACATAGATGGCGCTGCTCTCAGTTTGCTGCCACCATCACTCGCATCGCAGCCAAATCCTGCTTGGCCTTTATTATCACCTGGTCTTCGTGCTCATTATAAGCTAGGCTTCGATCAAATCGTACCCCCAGGTAATTCATCACCTGTGTTCTTTCCACCATCTCTGAACCCAGATTTACAGTTGGCGTTGGGGTGTTGACAATATGGCTATTCAAAGAGAACCATGTCACTGTTGCCTTTGTTGGGTTGACGATTGCCCCATCTTCAATACACCAAGTGCTTATGCGATTAAGTTCGGTTTGTAGTTCCACAGCAATCTCAAGCCACGAACACCTGTAGAGTTACACCTGTTCAAATGTGATCTAGTTAACTGCATGTCCTTTTTGCAGGACGATGCAGTCAACCCCAGCATTTATTGGCTGTTTGAGATTTGCCAAGGAATTTTACATTCAGTAGTTTGTCACTGCTTTCTGACTGGCGACTCTCTTACCAGTGAAATCAACACAATGGGATCTGCTCCCTGACTGGCGACTCTCATACCAGTGAAATCAACACAATGGAATCTGCCCCCTGACTGGAGACTCTCATACCAGTGAAATCAACACAATGGAATCTGCCCCCTGACTGGAGACTCTCATACCAGTGAAATCAACACAATGGAATCTGCCCCCTGACTGGAGACTCTCATACCAGTGAAATCAACACAATGGAATCTGCTCCCTGACTGGCGACTCTCATACCAGTGAAATCAACACAATGGAATCTGCTCCCTGACTGGCGACTCTCACACCAGTGAAATCAACACAATGGAATCTGCTCCCTGACTGGCGACTCTCACACCAGTGAAATCAACACAATGGAATCTGCTCCCTGACTGGCGACTCTCATACCAGTGAAATCAACACAATGGAATCTGCTCCCTGACTGGCGACTCTCATACCAGTGAAATCAACACAATGGGATCTGCTCCCTGACTGGCGACTCTCATACCAGTGAAATCAACACAATGGGATCTGCTCCCTGACTGGCGACTCTCATACCAGTGAAATTAACACAATGGGATCTGCTCCCTGACTGGCGACTCTCATACCAGTGAAATCAACACAATGGAATCTGCTCCCTGACTGGCGACTCTCATACCAGTGAAATCAACACAATGGGATCTGCTCCCTGACTGGCGACTCTCATACCAGTGAAATCAACACAATGGAATCTGCTCCCTGACTGGAGACTCTCATACCAGTGAAATCAACACAATGGAATCTGCTCCCTGACTGGCGACTCTCATACCAGTGAAATCAACACAATGGAATCTGCTCCCTGACTGGCGACTCTCATACCAGTGAAATCAACACAATGGAATCTGCTCCCTGACTGGCGACTCTCATACCAGTGAAATCAACACAATGGGATCTGCTCCCTGACTGGCGACTCTCATACCAGTGAAATCAACACAATGGGATCTGCTCCCTGACTGGCGACTCTCATACCAGTGAAATCAACACAATGGAATCTGCTCCCTGACTGGCGACTCTCATACCAGTGAAATCAACACAATGGGATCTGCTCCCTGACTGGCGACTCTCATACCAGTGAAATCAACACAATGGAATCTGCTCCCTGACTGGAGACTCTCATACCAGTGAAATCAACACAATGGAATCTGCTCCCTGACTGGCGACTCTCATACCAGTGAAATCAACACAATGGACTCTGATCCCTGATTGGCGACTCTCATACCAGTGAAATCAACACAATGGAATCTGCTCCCTGACTGGCGACTCTCATACCAGTGACATCAACACAATGGGATCTGCTCCCTGACTGGCGACTCTCACACCAGTGAAATCAACACAATGGGATCTGCTCCCTGACTGGCGACTCTCATACCAGTGAAATCAACACAATGGGATCTGCTCCCTGACTGGCGACTCTCATACCAGTGAAATCAACACAATGGGATCTGCTCCCTGACTGTCTGTGGCTGATTTCTAACCTTAGACCTGGTAAGACGGGAAACAGTGAATGTAATCTGGAAGATAAAACATATTGATCTCCTCCACAGATGAATTGTCCTGAAACTGACCTGCAGCAGTGGTCTGGGCACACCAAGCTCACGTCTAGTTTTCTCATCTATGACATTTCGTAAGGCATCAAAACCTGGAACAGAAGATGGTAACAATTGATATAAAATAAATGGTATTGTACATTTATTAAAAAGTACATTCTGCAAGTATCTAGTGTAATATTTGTATTGTTATAACAAATCATTAAAAATTGGTAAAAGATGTTAAGGTTTAAGATTTCGATTAAAAAAAAAAAAGAATTATTAAAAATATTATTTTCCGTTATATCAATAAAGTTACAATACTTGTATACTAAAATAAATAGGTTATTGATAACATGTCCTCTAAAGCATTGGAGGCTATGAGAAATGCCAACATATCTCAGCATCATAAAGGGAAATCTTGCATAGTTAAGTTGGCAGCTCTAATCTTGCAGGTGTGGTTTTTACCTAAGGATGATTTGAATTATGCCAAGTTTGACATTGGTAGCAAAGAGGTGGCATTAATACGCTATTTATTGTCTGTCATGTGGTGAAGTTTTAGAACAAGAGTCCATGCCCAGTATCCACACTCTACTAATGAAGAATCAGATTCGCTGGGCTGGTCACTTAACTCGCATGCCAGATCACAGGCTCCCTAATGTTGTGGTAAATGCTCCCAAGACACTTTAAAGACACTCTGTAAATCTCACTGAAAGTTTTGGAATTCATCTTGACACCTGGGAGACTGCTGTCAAAGACCGAAATTTGTGGCATACATCATTACGCAAGGATGCAGTCACTGTGAAGCAACCCGAACTGCAAGAGCTGTGAAGAAAAGGTTGGACAGAAAAACCACTGCAGGAGATTCTCCTCCTGGAATGTCAAGCATTCTTTGCCCACATTGTCAAAGAATATTTCGAGCCAAAATAGACCTTATCAGCCATTTTAGAACTCACGGCTCCATACTTTCAACCCCACTGGATGAAATGAATGGTCATCATCATTCTTGATGGACAAACAACATGTGATGGACATAAGTATGTTAGGGTATTTCAGCATGGGTGATAGTTAATAAAGAAACACACTTGTTTATTTGACATCTAATTTTGGTTTTTCTATCTATTCTGTAATCCTATTGAAGATATTTAGTAATAGTATCCTAAATAAAATAAATCTACAAATACATTTAAAACACAGTAAGATTATCAGTCAAGAACAGTGTTATGACTGTATCCAGCTTCTTTATAACAGTGTTATGACTGTACCCAGCGTATTAATAACAGACGTTATATAACAATGTTTTAACAGTACCCAGTTATTTATAACAGTGTTATGACTATACACAGATTATTTATAACAGACATTATGACTATACCCAGATAATACATAACAATGTTATGATTGTACTCAGCTTATATAATAACAGTGTTATGATTGTACCCAGTTTATTTATAACCCAGCTTGGATGTCAGATAAGCAACTGTGTCACACTTTACTTAGCATGTTTGATTCGACATAAAATAATATATCTTATTTAGAATGTAACCTTTGATTCAACCTTACAACATCTAATCAAGCACTTTTTCTGTTCATTGTGACTAAACAAGAAAATCTACATTTCCTGACCTCTGAAAGGAAACAATTCACAATAAAACCATGAAATATTGGTGGCCGTCAAAATTACAACTCAAAAATGAAATTAACATGTACCTCAATGCTAATAAGTAATTGATACAACAAAACTGCATATTAAAAAACAAACAAAAATCTCCAGAAAATCAACAAAACAAACTCAGAAACAAATCTCTAACAATAACAACATAATTGTTTTACAGTGCTGCATAGAAACCAAAGGTTCGTGTGCAGATATTTAACATACAAAATCAGGTTATAGATGCTGAAAAACACTGATAATACTTCACTATCTAACTAGATTTAAGGAAGTAAATAAAAATGCAGGATGACAAATAAATAATATGAGAGTTAATTGTTTCAGTGCCAAAGGTTAATATATCTCCAAATAGGGGGACACTTTTGGACAGAAGGACAATATATCACCATACTAGAGTCATAATGTTATTTGTTTTGTTTCGTATATCTTCCCCAATTGCAATACTCAGTGAACATAAATGTACACTATAATACTTGTTCATTTGATTGTGTACCATGTCTGGTCCAAATCCGTTGTTTGTTTGGCACTGAATCAGTTAAGTAAAGTAACTAAGGGCAACGTTAACATGCCTTAGGCATAGTGAGTGCCAGATCCATATTGTTATAGACCAACGGACACTGCCGTGGTGATGTGGTCAATATCACGCCAGCTGCCTTTATTTCCTAAGATATTTCTTTAGGCTGGGTCATCCAGGAAACCCAGGTCAAATTTCTAAATCTGTCTTGATGTGAATTCGAACCCAAGACCACCAGGAGGAGCGGCTGGCCGAGTGGCTAGAACGCCGGACTTTCAATCGGGAGACCCGGGTTCGAATCCTCGGTAAGGTGTGGGATTTTTTCTGTCGGGGGCAAAAAGAAATTCCTAACCTGCACAGTTCGCGGCGACTGCACTAGCCAGGCGGCCTTAATTCCTCAGGCTCAAAGACCCCTCTGCCATACACCGCAAGGTACTATATTGGCAGTAAATGACAGTTTTTGACAGTGACCACCAGGTTACTGAGTGCTGAATGGTCTATACACATATGGGTCTAGCACCTTCAGGCATATAAAAGGTTCCTGTGCTTTTGAAAACATTGATTAATATTATCAATTACATCAATATCAAACATTATTTCAGAACATGAGCAAGACATATTACCAATTACAGAAATATTCAACAAGAATGGTGAAACTGCACAAGAGAAATTAACTGGGAAATGGGACAACAAAAATAAACTGGGATCATGAATAAAAGAAGCTGTTATTGTTGACATGCTTTACTGACTAAATTACAGCAATATTCACTATGCATTGGGAATATCAACAAGACAATATTAATAATGACTGTAAAAATACAAGTGTTTAAAAGGCAAGAGGATGGACTTCATTGCACCAGGTTTTATCCCACATGGCTTGGTCTCTTTCCACAGGGCGGCCAGCACAAAGCAACAACTCTGTAGCTCCAGCGATGATCCCCAGGAGTCTCCAAAAAACACTGCACTCGCAAGCCGAACGACATAGCCCTGAATCAAACCTACAACCTTCTGAGCATGAGGGAGGCAGCGTAACAACTTCACCCCAACTCACCAACAACTCCCTTAATAATTACTGTAAGTGTTTACATGAAGTAGCAGACGAGTTGGCGAAATGGATAGGAAGATGCGCTGACAATGGCATGTGCGTGGTCAGACAAAGGTTCGATGCCTGAGCTTACAGTTCGATGCCTGAGCTCATGGTTTGCAAAAGATTGGGCACCTATTCCTCCGTGCATTCAGTCTTACATAATGTGATGGTCCTAGCTCATCATAGACCCATAGCTGACTATTGCTTCGGGACTTCAAACATTTCTTTGTTTACATGAGGTGGGAATTTAAGAAGATGTAATGATATCAATTACCGGAAATTGTTACATGAACTGGGGACAATGAAATGCAACACTGACTGATTAAGCTCACCTTTCATATATGTTGATTTATTCGTTTGAATTATATATGTTTGTAACAAATATAATAATTGTCATAGAAATTTACATTTTTGAAGATCAGATTAATTTATTATGTGTCAAACATTTCACCACATACTGACAATATATTCCTTGTCCCTAACTAAAAGATCTATAATCCCAAATAAGTCAACGTTGTAGAACTATTCTTCAGTGGATCCAATCCCATTGAGGTAAACCAGGAATCGAGTATTGGAACACAAGGGGATATTCCAGTTCCTTTTTCCAAAAAATATCTAATAATAACACACAGAAAGTCACCTTCTCAACAACAGGGTGACTATTACCTATCGGGCATACCTCAGTGTACACATCTTTCATAGCTGAACTTTGGCGCCACCTTCCTAACAATAAAGGATTTGTTTTAATGTTATTAAATTTTCAAATTTCATGTTTTTTGTTTAGATCCATTTGTGTTGTTCCTGATGAAGATTAATATAATCAAAACGTCGATGGTTGTATCATAGTAAACTTATTTTCATTTCACTATTTAAAAAAAAATGTTTTTAAAAATTTCCCCCCTGTGATTTACGTTTCCTGTTGAGTTCATTGCAAGGTAATGTTCGCTGTGTCTATGTTTAATATCTCTCACTTTTTCGCCAGAGTTACACGTACCTAACTGGTTTTATTTCCTATTGTTATATCCTGCTGCAGCCGCTACTTCTTGTATATATTACCTATTGGACAAGACTAGACAAGATAATATCTTTAGACGCAGTATAGACATATAATAGACTCAGTAGCCATAAGCACACAAAGCTAAAGATACTTTCTATAGCAATGTATACATGCAGGTAATCATCTCAAACTGTAGAACAAATGCTACAACACTGTATCAACTGCAGCTAAGAAAGTTTTATGTTATGACGGCATGAAACAATCCTAGGTGCCAAATTCTATGCAAGATCTACAGAAGGCAGAGCAGGAAACATAATTACAGTTATAGTCTGATACGAAAAACATTTTTTTTTTAAGTAAGAAAATTTCTTATCCTACTAATGTACTTCAGTTGTTTTGTGTGAAATGTGTTATACACTTAGAAACCAACGAATATAGAGTGAGTTTCCTGTCTAGCATGAAATGAATTTTAAAATGCCCTATTGTAATTTCTGTTCTACCTATGAGCTCCATATAGTTCCCTGTCTAGCATGAATGAATTTTAAAATGCTTGACTATTGTCGCTGTTCTACATATGATGAACTGTTTGGAATAGAAAGACTAACGTAGCCATTAACATTATCTAGCTACTATAAATAGATTATGAAGCTGATTATGAGAGTATGTTTATTTGACAGAGAATTATGGCCTCTATAGACACAATCCTGTTTCTTTATAAGCCTTTCCCCCTAATGGAGCACAGGCCATCTAACAATTCATGCCAAGCCCTTTGTAGGCTTGTTTATGACTGGCTGGGGTTTGCAGCCAAGTTTTTCTATGTTTATGATTAGCTGGGGTGCACAGTTAATGTTTTCTTTGACTTAAGGTAGGCAGTCTCACGTCAGCCCTCCTTAATGGCCTCTTATGACATGTATGGTAGGTTACAGTGTTACTAATCTCAGCTTCCCTTATGGCCCCTGTAACGCATGGGCTATGCAGACACAATAACATAACATAAATGTTAGCCACATTGCAGAAACAGTTTCTGTCATGACTGAAATACCAGAATATCTGTAATCTAGTACAGGAAGTCCCATAACTGATACTGCCCTGTGGGTATGAAGTGTTAGGCCTTGGTTTATTCTAAACCACTGCAGTATCAATCAATAGTAAATCATGCTAATCCACAAATTAAATGAAGTGATATCAGCACATTATTTGATATATTCTGCTGCAGAACAGAAGCTGTGGCATGAACATCCATGTCAGTTGGCATCGCTCTTGATGATAATGATGACTTATTTAATGAAACTTGGTTGACTCCCAGCGTAATATTGGCCTGACAAAAAGACAAGTCCCAGCGTAATACTGGCCTGACAAAAAGACAAGTTCCATGCTGGCAGTGTTGGTAATTGAGTGTTTGCCCACTATTGATAAATGAGTGCGGACCAACCACTACATTACCACATTTCCTATTTATCTCATTTAAATATTCAAATCCTGTAATAATCAATATCTTTTCCGAGATATAAATGAACTAAGATTTTGTTTGTCATAATAAAAGTATGACATGCCAAACTGGTGCTATTTTCTGTATATAAATACATATGAAGAATACACGTACTATTATCTTGACAACACCATACAAATCTGATAAAAGCTAACACATCAAACACAAATGGGGAATCCTGTGACATATAAAACATTTTGAGGAATTAACCCTAGAACTACCATGGGGTCCAAATGGACACCAGTGTCAACTTTCGCTTTCTCTACTTTTCTTTACTTTTCTTTAATATGTGTATTAAAATTGTCTAGTTTTAACTATAATAAGCGGTGGGGTTTGCATGGATTCCATTGGTATCCAGTGTTACTAAAAATTCCTGGTAGTTCTAGTGTTAAATAGTTCGTTAGTTAGATAGTTAGTTAATTAGTTACTAAAATATCCTGGTAGTTCTAGAGTTAAGTGAAACATCAAAAACATAGGAAATCATATGACATATAAACCATACATAGATAACCAAATAACACATAAATCATAAATAGGGAATTGCATGACACATTAAAAAAAAAACATAAAGAATGTATATGGCTAACAGCAACAAATGTTCAAAAATATTCAGAATAAATAACACTGACACAAATAACAATTTAACTAACAAACAAGTTCTGACATTAGCAAACATCTGAAACAAGTTTACAAGAAATACAGTTTAAAATATAAATGAAGGTGTTCACATCAGTCCAGGATCAGTATTTACAAACCTATAAATAAGGCTTTTGTGCAACTAATACTCAATGTCATTCTTATATTTTAAAACATTTAAAACTTATTGTAAATTACTAATAAGTACACTCAATCAATCAAACAGTAATGCAAAACAATCATTTTCTAATATATGAAGACAATTCAATATCTGCAGCTAAAATTAAAAATAAGATCATTCTGATTTTAAAACATGGTAATAATTTACATGATGCAAATTTAATATTTATTTTATTATCACTTTACTCTAAAGGTTAATACAAAAATAGCAAATTTTATAATGCTATTGTTAACCATCATTATTATCTCCTTATGTCTATTTAGTCAACTACATAAATTGTGCTCTTTTCTACAATTTACAACCCATTAGTTGCATGTTCAGATAATCAGTGGGAATCTTGTCAAGTTTAACAACAAGCAAGACTGAGTGCAGCACACTGTAACACTTCAACTCACACTTGTGGCCTTCTTCCTCCTCTTCGACTGTCAGTTGTTAAACAAGGGAGATTAAGCATGCTAGTTAGTGGTTGAACATCACAGCTCAAAACAAGCGATTAACACACAATTAATGTGCTTTTCCATATTTTACAATGGTTTTAGCTTTGGACAGTAAGTGGAAAAGTAGACCGCCAGCTCAAAATTGATAAGAAATAACTAAACAGTATAGAACACTTCATTTCACACTTGGATGCTTGCTTCTATATTCTCTCCTTAACTCCAAGTTGTTACACAAGAAAGGGCATGCTGGCTAATAGCTGAATACCACAGTTGTCAGCACACAATTCATGTTCTTTTCCATAATTTACAATGGCTGTTGAATAGTAATAGGACACTGCAATCAATCCCAGCTTCTATAGGCTTTGTAATTTATTAGGCCATTTTATGTTCAATAATCTGCTGTGGGTTTCTGAATGGTATACGCCTCATAAAAACAAAACCCACGCAGAGTCATCTGCTTCAAAATCGCCCACAGCTGGCCTCGAACCCTTGACTCTGTGACGTGGAATTATTAAACCACATTTAACTAAACCCCCGCTCGCAAGCCACAGACACCAATGGTGTTGATTTTGACAATAAACAGGAAGCCTACTAAGATGAGAAGAAACAAAATATACACACTATAACACTTCTACTCACACATGACTTAGTTAGTTAGTCGACAGATCATCCTCACTGCACATCGAACCATTCAGTCCATAAGTGCTTGGATCCCCTCCTCAGCAAATCCTGCAACTTGTAGCGGCTCACGACACCAGTTCCGTGTTGGTTTATTACTCTTCTTTGGCTTCCTGCGTAGTGTTCTTGTTTGGCAACACCTCTTTTATCTTGCTGTTCTCGCAGCCTGACAATGGTTGTAGATTCCCAGTCATCGTTTGGTTCTCGTAAATGACTTACTTCTCGTAGAGCATTCAGAATGTCTGCCTGGTCCATGGCTCGTCCACCTTCCACAGTAGCCCTACCTGCAGCCTTTCAGCCTGCTCATTCCCTTGTACACGCGCATGCTCTGGCACGAAGATGAAACTAATCTTTGCCAGATGAGACCGCTCCAGAGACTGCAGCCACTCTCTTCGGACCCACCTCATCTCTATCCTCTTGACTTATGCTTCTATAGCCTCTCTGTGACGTTTGTTATACGAGTGAGATGAGATTAAAATTGACCGTATATCACAGCTCAAAGAGTTTTGGTTTGGGTTTTTGGAAAAGGATCACTTTCATTTCACATAGATACCTTGATGAGTGCTCCAGTCTCCTCCCACAGACCACACAAAGAGAACCTCACCATTAACTCCACAGAAGTGGATCCAAATGTATGTATAACAGAATCCCATATACTCATTTTCAAATTTTGAAATTTAGCCTTGGTGGCAGTCTATTCAGGGGTGGAGTGGCTTGGTGGTATGGCACCCACCTCTCCTTGAGCAGACCAGGTTTGATTCATGGTGAACAATCTGGATATTTATAACATAAACAAGAATGGTGCACACTCCCCCATACCCTGATGCTTGCTTGCTGAACTAGTGGACACATATCTGAATTTCCTCTGACATGAGGCTTTTTACAATAATGATCCAGGTAGATCCAGTCTAAACAGGGTAGCCAGAAATGTTCTGAGAAGTAAACACGGCCAGTGTGATACTGACCACATCACCCACAGTTTGCTGATTCATCTAGTTTAAATAATGGGGCTAGCACCATATACCTAACATGTCTCATGGAATGGAAAAGGGACCTCTATTTTATAAGCCCCCTGACCCTGGGTTAGTGGATCAGATCTTTCTTAGATGGAGGGTCAGTGTGCGCATTTAAAATACCTCACAGCTCAAAACAGTTGATTAACACACAATTAACGTTCTCATCCATAATTTCAAAAGTAGCAGATTTGGACAATAAATGGAAACTGCCATTTTTAACAATCTCAAAAAAAAAAAAAAAGCTAAGACAAAATTATACTGTAACATTTCAAGTCACATTTGACTTTTGCTTCCATTCACCTTCTTTAACTGCAAATTGTTAGGTGACCTAAATGCCAAGATAGCATAGGTTAGGTAGATAGGATAGAAAAACTTTGGTTATGAAGATATCATGGAGAAGCATAGATTAGGGGTCATGAATGTAAATGGAGAATTATTCAGTAATTTTTGCAGTGTATCAATATGTCACAGGCAGACGTGTTGGTCTTCAAAAAAAAAAAGAATACATAAAGCAACATGGGCATCATCAGACTATAAAACAGACAACCAAATCAACCATATCTGTATTAACAAGAAATTTAGATCATCTCTACATGAAGTAAAAGATTTTACAGGTGCAGATATACATTCTGATCACTATCTGCTGTTGTGTAAAATTACTATGAATCTCAAAAGATGCATAACATCTTATCAACATGGAATTCAATACAATATAGGATGTCTAAAAACTAAGAAACTAAGGAACAGTTTATGATCACTGTCTCCAATAAGTCCCAGGTCTGGCAACAGTTAGTAGATGAGGCGAGCATGAAAGAATGCTGGCAACAAATTAACAGCATTTGGAGCAAGTCATATAAGGAAGTACTTGGAACAAGAGAATAGAAAGAGCTGATATACTTGTGTAACTGTAACCATTTATGTCACAGCTACCACGATGAGCCTCTTGAAGCATGTGAGTCAGACACACAGGTGACTTGCATGTACGCAGTCTCAGATAGTCATCAAAGAGCTGCAATGAATGCCTCCAACTCCATAATCATACTGGACATACTTGTCACACATGTGCTGTTGTGATTAGTAATTCATTCTCAAAATTTACCTGCAAATCCAGAACCCAATTTCTTACCATAATCAGGACTGAGTTGTCCCATGGCATTCTTCTGAACATGATCTGCCAAATGTGATGAGTTCATGACAGTAGTCAACCTTTTTTTCTAACTCACATGAATCTTTTCATGTACAATGATTTTCAGCGCTAACTATCATTATCACACTTGATGTAGTTGCCATACACGTGCCAACATGCTTAGGAGTGGTCATTGCCCAAAATCTAGCTGAAAAGCGAGTCTGATTTCAAACTGTGCAGGACAGAGAAATCAGTGTATACTGTGACAACGTTCATAGGGGAGCTGTCATACTATCATTGTACTTCCATTTCTATGTCTATTCTCTCATGGCTCCACTCTCTCCCAACTTAACTCTCTCCCAGCTCACAATAATCCAGTGGATAAGTTCAATGCTGACTGACTGTGTAATTGTTTCTCAATTTGTACCATTCATGATTTCCCACACTTAATTCTTGACCACACATCTGGTTCATACCATCCGCTGATAGTCGTCAAATGCATCGGTCACTCCAAACAAGGATACAGATAAGTAACCTTAACATTTTCATGTAGTATTTTCCAAGCAGTTGTGTGACGGTTTGTGTTTGTTTGTTTTGTGCTGACGAAGGCTTTAGCCACAACATCCATTTTGTTTCTTGTAATCATGTTCTAATAAAGCTCATAATCTACTTCTCGTTTTTTTTGTGGTGATTCATTCATTGCATACACAATTCTTGCACCTCTAGAGTCAAATATGTTGTTTTGCAGGGGATTCTTGCCCCATATGTAAGGGATGATTGTCATCACTGGTCACCGACATGCATCAAACTCAATCTTGGTTAATTAGAACAAACAGGTTAAAATATGATTATTCAGATAAGCAACAATGTCAAGTGGTGTTTTGTTTATCTGTAGTTAGTAAAACCCAACGTGTGCAAGTGTTACGGAGGAAAGAATCACTTTCAGTGCAAGCTGAAAAAAATAACCACCATGAAAATAAAGACTGGTTTATTGAAGGTGCAGTATGAACTAAATAACAGCACAACCAACATTTGTTGTCAAATATGCACTAGTGTTGTAGTCAATATTACTGTGCAAACCAAATTTTAGGCCATTCTTGGTGTCCATGCAGTGAAAACAACACTCAGCAGCATTCTTTGTACACTTGTCACATCACAGTCACAACAGTGCGGAGTGCAAATTCACATTTAGACAAATACAATGAGTCAATTAGATTCCACAATTGACTTTAAGCTGACATTTCCCACTGTTGCTGACTCTCTGGTAGATCAGGTCATGGATCAAAAGACTCATACAGTGGCATGCAATTTTTATTTCTGATCTTGAGAAATACCTAAAGCTTGTCCTCCCTTTTTATCTGTTACAATTTTCACAGGAACTTATTATCATTTATTAGGTTGGAACTTCAAAAGAACAATGTGTCATTAACGGGATAAACTTTCAATGGAATGTAGAAATAACGAGGATGGGGGTTAGTTGGGGATATTATCAGAAGGATTGTCATTTCATCCATGATTCTGAAGAGGGATGAGTAGTGACAGAGCACATTTATCACATGGTGGTTTTTGGTTGCTGCAATTCTGGGAGTTTACTACATCAGATCTGGATACATTTTAATATGTGCAAATAGCACGTGAGTCCTCAGATTGTTTGCCATTGTCTGAGGAGATTAGAAATCCAATACACGACAAGGATTAGAGAGAGTATACACTAGCTTCTAACTTTGTAAAAATCCATATAGTCCACACCATGAATTTAACTAGGTCTGCACAAATTAGAGGAAGATGCAGTACCTCTAAACTAATACAATTACTCATAAACTGACAGGCACAACTTCAGCAGGAACTAAAATGCTGGCAAATGTCCGACACAAGTTTGTCACAAGTGAAAACAAGTCAAAGTTCAGCAGTGGATGGTCTTTAATGACCTCCAATATCATAGGAGAAGGCAAGGTCAAACTGTCATATCTTTGCTGTTTAGGTTGGCTGATGTATAATCTGTCTCACAGATTCAATGAACATGCTCAGGAAGCTCCAGCTGGGTTGTAAGCTTAGACAGTGGATGTAGTCTGTACATAGGTCAAGGCTGCAGTGTTTTACTTTCATTTTCATGCCTGGCCATGAGGGAGTTAAGAGTAAGAGTAATGAAAGAGTAGACAGTTTGGAGAGCTTAAGCTACGATGACAGGCAGTAGAGCACTGGACTGGACTGATATCTTGAATACTATTGAATATATTTGTTGAGATGACGATTCAAAAGGTGAGCTGGATTCTATGTATTTGGCTCAGCTACTAGAAAATGGAGTGTAATGGAGTGTTGTGAGGAAGAAGCGTCACACTGGGAGCAAGAAATGTCTCATTAACCAAACAGAATTGGAAATCTCGCAATTCTATGCAGCCGGTTTAGGAGGACTGATAAAACTATTGGATAAGTGCATCAATGTTGGTGGAAATTATGTTGAGAAATAAAGGGACAATGTACGTATAAAAATAAACTAGTTTCAAGTTGTTATCATATTTAGTTATTTTTCTACAGCCATTTGTGACTGACTTATTAACTTACCCTCGTACAATGAGGATGATCTGATCATGAACTAACTAATTTTATTATCTGCTGTTCTGCAGAGAGGGATTGAGCCTGTGGGGGTAAAACCTGATGCTATGAAGTAAGTCCTCTTGACTTTAGTTTTATCCTCAGATTTCAAGTCAGATAAGACAGATAAAAGTGTTACATTACGGGCTTCCCCACTTCCATATTAATCTTTCTCTCACTGAAATGCAATCTGCTTTGGTAGTTTAACAAATGTCACACTGCTATTTTGGACTGTCTTTTAATATGCATCTATGGAACAAACAACTCCTACGGTGTTCATTTCTAAAGAGAAAAATCTAAACACTATATAGTCAAAGACTAAGTATAGGCTCAATAATGTCAGAACATAAATCACTACTATCAGCAAAGAATCATTACCAGTGTCAGCAAAGAACTGTTATTATGTTTTGTTATATATTTAAATAAATAGCACCGTATCCAAGATCCCATGCACACAAGATACAAACTCCGCTGTATAGAGATCACAACAGATTCACCTGTCTTCAGTCAAATAGTGCTGAACTTTATCCACTCACAAACACTAATAACATTAGTAAAGCAAAGGTCCCTTTTACAAACCTTAAGGCACACTAGGCATATGCGGCTGGACCCATATATATATAGACCAATCAGCTCTCGCTGGGTGATGTGGTCAGTATCACACCTGCCACCTTTACTTCCCAAGCCATTTCCTGGTACCCATTTTAGGCTGGGTCAACTTGGTAGCCCAAGTCAATTTAAAAAATTCAAATCCACCCCAGTGCGGATTGAACGATCGAATGATTGACAGGTAGGTGTCTGCTACTGTACTACCTTAGCACCCTAAACATTAATTACTAACTTATAAATTTATCTGAAATGAATGGGCATCATTGTATGTGCATCATATCTTGAAATTCATTGGATACATTTGTAGAAATCCCCCCCCCCCCCCCCCCCCCAAATGCAATTGTGTCAAATTAAAATGAGTAAATTTGCACTCAGCACTCAAGAAATCTCAAATATGCTTTGCTGACAGACTTTTTTTCTTCTAGAACTGACTTACACATATGGTTGTCATCAAGTTCTTGCACTGAGCAACACATAATTAACACAATATTTTAATTCAATATCTCTGGGATAGTAAACAGTATGTAAAAAAATAATCCACAATATTCAGATAAAAACCTTTTTAAAATCTTTTTTGTTTCAAAATGAATTACTATGTCCATAAAAAAGTATAAAAATGACATGTTCTTTATATTTATTCAAGTTCCTAAACACAATACTGTACAAATCATCATAACTGATAAATATCATCTCTATATATTTATACCTCTTATTGACTCTGGGCATTGGGTTGGAGTCTGTTGGCAATGAAATATATAAAACTTGTAGAGCCTGGGGCGGTTAACCCGGTCAACAAATGCCTGCAGAAGTCGGATGTTTCAGCCTAACAGCACAAGAACGCAGCTCTGCTGTAAACAGGCACAATGCAATCACGTCCAAAAAAAAAAAACTCTCCGGATGAAGGCAGAAGAAGAAACTTGTAGAGGAAAACATTGGCCTAATCCCAGACACCTAACTCATGGCATGGCGACATCCTATTTAGTTTGAATTCCTCTGTTCAACTTGGCTAATTTAATGAAATTCTGGGATATTTCTCTTTGCACTTTTAACATGAAAACTCATTCAGTTTGAATTCATCAGCTTGATGTAGCTAATTTAATTAAATTCTGGGATATTTCTCTTTGCACTTTTAACATGAACACTCATTCAGTTTGAATTCATCAGTTTTATGTGGCTAATTTAATGAAATTCTGGGATATTTCTCTTTGCACTTTTGACATGAACACTCATTCAGTTTGAATTCATCAGTTTTATGTGGCTAATTTAATGAAATTCTGGGATATTTCTCTTTGCACTTTTGACATGAACACTCATTCAGTTTGAATTCATCAGTTTTATGTGGCTAATTTAATGAAATTCTGGGATATTTCTCTTTGCACTTTTGACATGAACACTCATTCAGTTTGAATTCATCAGTTTTATGTGGCTAATTTAATGAAATTCTGGGATATTTCTCTTTGCACTTTTGACATGAACACTCATTCAGTTTGAATTCATCAGTTTTATGTGGCTAATTTAATGAAATTCTGGGATATTTCTCTTTGCACGTTTAACATGAATTAATTAAATTCCAGGATGTTCTCCTCTGCACTCCATAAGCTCATTCAATTTGAATTCACCATGTTGCTAAATTAATGAAATTCTAGGATACTCTTTTTTTGTATGGGATTTAAGATATTCAGTTCAACTCACTTTTCTCACTGCATGCTTTATTCAAATGATCCATTTTATTTTTTTCTGTGAACTATACAAACCTTCTTACGTCAGACATCAAAAGCCTTCCAGAAATGCATGATCAAACTCATCAAACTCCATGCAAGAAATGCTTATTTAGCAATTGTATTTAGCAGACAACCAAGCATATTTAACATTTAATGATATAAAAATGCTGTATAGTCACAGAGAAGCACTCAAGATTCCTTACAGAAAGCAGAGAGAATCAGAAATAAGAATTTAAAAGAAAAGTGTTGGAGCACGGCTAAAAGACGTCCACTTCAAGCTCAAAAGATACCAGGTTCGATCTCAGCATAGTGCCGGGAATTTTTCCAAGAACCATTGGTATCTAAAGATATGACATGGCCCCTGATTTCTTGGGTATTGAAATTGAATCCCTAGCCTTCTTGGATAAGGGTGAAAAACAGGAGGTCCTGTGTGCAAGTTATGCACATTAAAAATCTCATGGCAGTTGGAAAATCACAACAAGTAGGTCAAATGATCCTAGCGATGGAAAAATTATTAGAAAAGAAAACCAACCTATGAACTGAGAGCCCATGACCTTGGATGGAATCTGCCTAGAGGAAAGCAAATCTGTCACATATGCCATATGACAAGGCCAGGCATACAGGCCTTATAGGTGCCTAACTAAGTGTGATGCACTTCCCAAGAAAGCAGAGCAAGGAAGAAGAAAAATGATAAAAGGTAATATTATGACTAAGTTCAGTGACAGTGCTGTGGGTAGTGAGCACACTAAATGACATGATGAAGTGGAGTTCAAAGCCTGAGCTTCAGATGTTAGCTGCAGCATTAGTTGCCATCACTTTGGAGCAGCTGTAAAAGTTAAACATCTTGCTACATCTTTGGTTCCTTTTCTGGATACAACTCTAGGTGACGAGCTCCACTGTTGGCAGTGCAGGTGATCCTGTTCCTCCGTGACTATTTTTCGGTGTTCTTGATAGTTCCACTGATCATCTTTTGTGTCACTGTGTCAACCCATTTAGCATTTTCTTCCTGTCAAATTCATTTCTGCTGGTTGTCAAAATGGTCTCAAGACTCTCTCTTCTCATATGACAAAAACTGGTGATCATCATGTTCTGATGGTTTATCTGTCTTTTTGAATTTTCCCCCTACAATAGTTGGATTTGTTCTTGTTAGAAGTTCATTGAATTTTCAGCTTTTCACAAAAGTAACTACATTTCTGTGGCCTCCAGTTTCTTTCTAATCTTGGTATTCTAAGTTAACCATTTACAATAATACAGTAGTCATCATCATCATCATGTGCAATGCCGATAAGCGTGGCCGGTCATGTTTCACCATCTCACACAATCACCATAGTCGTGGATTAAAACTGTGTTCTTGTCTCAACCATGCTATGTGGCCAAGCCACCTAGATATTTACTTCTCTGCCTTCCCCTTCTTCTTTTTCCCTCAATCTTGCTAGTTGTCACCAGGTTTCTTCTCATAACGTGTCCCAAAAATTTTGACTCTTAACATATAATTTTTCTAATCAATTTACGGTCTTCATTGTTTCTTGTAGGACTTGCTCATTGTTTTTTTCTGTCTGTCCATGGTATTCTTTGCATTTTCCTCAGACACCACATTTCCACTGCCATTTCAGTAGTCTGGGCATTATATCTCCAACAGGTGCTTTGTCTGGAGCAGACATCGGCAATCATGACTCTCCAATCCTGTCATCTGATATTTTTATTGGCATGCGTATGTATGTAAGGTGCTGTGAATGTATGGATATGCACCATATACTGCCTGTGTGCTTTATATGTGTGTTTGGGTAAATGTTTTGCTACATTCTCAAGTGTGTGGTTGTGAACATGTGTATAGGTACTGTCTCATCTCATCTCATCTTGTTCCTTGCGGCGTGGAGGTGAAGCATAAATAGCAGGAGTGTGCCCATTTATGGGTGTCATATATCAAGATTCCCATGGTCTCCCATGGTCATTCCGTCTGTCCATCAGTTACATGATCAGCCTCATCTTCTGGTTCCATTTGGTCTGTACATAATTGTTTTCTGTGGTATACTGTTAGTTGGTAGCCTAGTTATATGGCCTAACCATTTAACTTGCTATTTCCTAATGAAATCTAGTGCTGCTATAACCTCCACTTTAGTCCTGATTTCATATTGTTTTATTTTATCTCTTCTTGATATGTTGAGTATTTTTCTGACGTACTTGCATCTGTGCATATTCTCACATGCATGCTTTCTTCACTGACTGAGATGAGTTGGCCTGGTATATTTCCTCCTGCGTATTACTATACTGCAAGGCCCTGGTTAACGTCAGGGTTACGTTCTTGGAAAACGCAACTTTAAGTAAAATGGCGTATAGCGAAACACTATTTCCCATAGAATTAAATGAAATACTGGAAGGCCCCGCTAAACGTCACTTCGGTTTATGTCGTTTCACTATAACGTCATTGTCACAATGTGACATAACTTCACTTTACAGTACAGAGTATTATGTAATGTTTATTTTTATGGTTGTTGATATTTATTGGCTAAATAGAGGTGGATTGGAGGGTGAGTGGTAGAATTATTGGGATGTAAAGGCATTAAAACCATGACTTGCTCCAAAACTATCATCAGCACTACTAGTACTGCTCTCAACCTCTTTCTTAGCTAGATCTTCATAGAGAGACTTTGCTTTCTCTTGGATAGTCATCTTGCTTACAGGCATATTCCGTTGGTTCTGGTCTTCAATCCAGATGGCCAATACTGCTTCCATGTTCTCCATAAGAGTACTTCTGGTGCGAGTGATCTTGGAAGCACTCTCTTTGATCTTGTCAGCACCTGCACGAATTGTCCTTACCGTGGTTGGAGGTAAACAATGGACTTTACTGATATCCACAGTCTGATCACCAGCCTCAAAACGACGTAACACATCTAACTTCACCTCAAGAGTAATGCTTTTCCTGGTTCTCTTACAACCAGACACACTATCAGCACTTATTGTGTGCTTTGAACTCATAATTATGGGTGATTACATGATAAAACCCTGGAAAAATGCACTGCACAAAATGTAAAATGGTGACATTAACGCAGCATAGCAACACAGGTGATGACGTTATAGCGGGACATAGCAACATAAAGTGAAGATATGTCCCATTGTGACAACGTTATAGCAAAACGACATAAACCGAAGTGACGTATAGCAGGGCCTTCCTGTACAATTAAGGCAAGTGCGCCTTTGCTAACTGTTAAAAGAAATAAGTTCCTTTATCCCAGCGACGGATAAAAGAAAATAAACAGGAGAGCTCTAATAGCAAGTTAGTTCTGTTATGCTACTTTATTTTTCTGCCTGGGCATGAGAACAAGTAGGCCTGTGTGGCCCAAAACTTAAGACAACGGCAAGTTTTGGCTAAGTCTAGTCAACTAATTTGTCTTTCTTGTCATCAAGAATATATAGAATAGTTACACATCTAGACTGGCTTGGAAATCTCAGAAGCTGTGTAGAATAATACAGTGGGTGTGTGACCCAGGAGTGGTAGAACCAGAGAGAAGTATAGCAAGTTAAGAGACATGTTTACTCCACTGCAAACATTCAATATCAGCTCCACAACCATCCTTGATTGCACACTACCCAGCACATATTTTGTTTCTTCTATTCAATAATATATTTGTACTAGAAACTAACTTCAACATCTTTAGTTGATCATTTTTAAGCGTAAGCCATGTTGAAAAGCTGTCAGTAACCTGAGAGTAATTAATTATTAACAGGAATCAATTAATTTCACAAGAGCAACTGTATACCCAAATGCATCATCAAAGTGAATGGAGCCATTCTGAAACAAGCCAATGTAGATAACATAACAAGTATTTGGGTACTTTAATAACAGTAGACAGAAGATGTATTAAGGAAGTTAAGTACAGAATAGCCCAAGCAAAAACAGCATTTCACAAGATTAAGAGTATTCTCTATAATTTAGCTTTGTCAATCAAAGCAAGGAAAAGAGCTCTTAAGAGCTATATTGAAACAATTCTGATGTACAGAAGCAAATCATGGACAATGAGCAGACAAGTGAGGAATTATGTGAAAGCTGCAGAAATTGGGTTTTATAGCAGAATGATAAGAACACTGTGGACAGATAGAAAGAACAATAAAGATATCTTAAATGAAGTTAACTTACAAACAGAACTGGTAACTCTCATTAGTAGAAAACAGTCCACATTCTGTGGGCATGTCATGAGAATAGGAAAGCTGAAGTATGTCATCACAACAGGAAGGCTGGAGGGAAACAGAGGTAGGGGGGAGACTAAGAGAGAAGATGCTGGACAGTTTGACACTATGGGATGGAGGAATGTTGGTATCAGAAATGACTGGAAGCACGAGAGACTGAAGGCTGTAGACAGACATGACCACCAACACCACACAGCATGGACATTAAGAATAAGAACAAGGGGATGTGTATGTTGTGTAGCCGCCAAATTCTCCTCTCTCCTCTTCTAACCAGCTATACTGGGAGATAAGTCCTCAAGGTGCGACGTTCTCTGGTTGTGATCTCCTTGTCATAATGTCTGTTTGAAAAGTCTGCGCTTTACAAGACAAATTCTCCTGACCGCAGTATTTTCTTAGTGTCTTTCTGTTAAAATCTTTGTCCAACTGAAAGGATAGAGGGAAGTCTACATCCTGCCTACCCACGTACACCAGATATAGCGATTTCTCATCTCAGTGACAAACTGTATATGACAATGACACTGACGTAACAAACAGAAAGGTAAGTGTGTGCAGCAACGAAATAGAAAAACACTTACCTCTTGTGGCAGTGTCGATGTTCTCTGAAACTCTTGCATGAACTTGGCCAAGAAATGCATTCTGAACAAAGTCTGTTATAAACTCCTGCAGCCTGTACAGCAGACACAAATAATCGTACAACAAGCTGCAGCAATTACTTGCTTATTATTAACACAACAAGTATTTTTTATTGAATTCCATTCCATCATTTTATTTGTAGCTTCTTCTTCGTCTTCTTCTTCTTCTTCTTCTTCTTCTTCTTCTTCTTCTTCTTCTTCTTCTTCTTCTTCTTCTTCTTCTCCTCCTCCTGCTCCTCCTCCTCCTCCTTCTTCTTCTTCTTCTTCTTCTTCTTCTTCTTCTTCTTCTTCTTCTTCTTCTTCTTCTGTGTTCCTTTTTCAAAGGGAATATATCTACATCTATTTGTGCACCTCAAAGGTCAGTGCCTTTGACTTTGGCCTGTATTTTAATTAGGTCTGCCTCCTCTAGACAGATTCCATTCAAAGTAACAGGCTCTATCTACCCATAGTCAGGTTTTCTATTCCTAACAATTTTACCAGGGCAGGGGCTTTACGGCTTACTCTTTGTGATTTCCAACTGCTGTGGGATGTTGAATGTGCACCACTTGCACACAGAACCTCTTGTTTTTGCTCTATTCTGAGAAGGCTAGGTATCCAATCTGACTACCCTCGAGATCAGGGGAACGTGTGTTATCATTAGACATCAATGGCCCTTGGAAATTTCCCAGTTCTACACTGGGAATGAACCTGGTCCCTTCGGTGCTGAAGCAGACACCACACCGTAACCTCTATACCTCTATGCCACAGATCCCCTTTGTGATGCATTCAATGAGTCTCTCTGTCTCTCTCTGTCTCTGTCTCTCTCTGTCTCTCTCTCTCTCGCTCTCTCTCTCTCTCTCTCTCTCTCTCTCTCTCTCTATATATATATATATATATATATATATATATATATATATATATATATATATATATATATATTATTGTTCCATCACCCAGCTACTGAGTTAAGTACTTGGCACGACACAGTGAGCTGTGAATTTCATGTGGAGTGCTTTTACATCTGTCCATGGTTGTTTGCATTGTGAACTGCATTTTCAGAAAATGGCATCGACAAGTTGCTGAACTAGCTAGTTTTGCATTATGCAGTAATGTGTGTGAAGCTGCTGCTTTTCTAGTAACTGCCGCTTCCATCGTCGATGAATTGTCATTTTCACAGCGGACTGTTAGATTGGCATTTTGGCAGCGGCATTACGCATGTACGAGGGGAAGTCAATAAGTAAGTCACAAATGGCTGTAGAAAAATTAAATATGATAACTTGAAACCAGTTTATTTTAATATTTTTATACATACATTGGCCCTTTATTTCTCAACATAATTTCCACCAACATTGATGCATTTATCCCATCGTTTGTCAGTCCTCCCAAACCGGCTGCATAGAACTGTGTGGTCTGATTTCTAAACCATGTTTTCACTTCAAATTCAACTTCGGTGTCATTCGCAAAATGTCTCCCGCCAAGGTGGGTTTTCAGGGGACCAAAAAGGTGGAAATCGCTAGGGGCTAAGTCGGGGCTGTAAGGTGGACGTTACTCGCCTGCCATCTCTAATCATCTCCGCCACCCGCTGCATGGATGCTTCTGTTGCAATCTCAACAGGACGACCAGATCAGATTTCATCAACAATTTTAGAGCGTCCTTGAGACAATTTTTCTACCCAGCTATGCACTGCTTTACGGGACAAACATTTGTCAACATAAACAGGAAGCATTTCTTTATGAATGTCCTTTGCAGGCAGTCCTTTTGCCCACAAAAAATGAACAACAGCACGTTGCTCTTTGGGTGTACATTCCGTAAGTACAGTCACCATTTTGTTTATGTGCTGCACATGCGCATGAGACACCTAGCGCCACCTGATGAACGGAAATATAAAGTTTGATGTTGCTGTCACCTAATGACACCCACAGAATTGGGTGACTTACTTATTGACTCGCCCTCGTATTTGCCCGTGTGTGCTGTTGGTTTGACGATACTGCTGCTTGTTCCACTTTTCACATGGGCAGTGAGGAGCATTTTGTGTGATATTCACTGGCACGGAAACGGAGCATAATGGGGACGACCCTTTGCTGTGATGTTGGAACAGCGACTAATGACTCATTTCTTACATTCAATGATAGTGACTTATTGCATAGGATACTCTTTATTTTCCAAAATGCAGCCCTTTCCTGCCCTATTCTTCTCTTAATCTCTGTTGTGCATTTTCCATCTGATGTTATAAATGCCCCTTGGTATCTAAAACTATTCACTTGGTTAAGAATTTTCCCTTCAATTTCTATTTCAGTTTGATGACACCTTTTTCTTTGATATCACCATTGTTACTTTTAACTTTATATTCAAGGAGAATCCTTTCTTTGCACTCTCTGTTACTACAATAGTCAACGATTGTTGTAGATCTGTTGCATTATCCGCCATCAATATTGTGTCATCTGCATAGCGTATATGTTTATATTATATCCTCCGAATAGTATTCCTGGCTTCTCTTTGATCTCTCTCATTATTACTTCGCTATAGAGGGAGAAGAGATCCAGTGACAAGACACACCCCTGTCGTACTTCTAGCTTTATTTGTTCAAAATTGCCCTCTTTATTTCCCATTTTAATTGCTGTTACTTGGTTCCAGTAAATATTATTTATTATACTGAAATCCTTCCCATCAATGTTAATATCTTCCAACATTTTAATCAGTTCATAAAAGAGTAACATGGTGAAATTCATGTTAGTATCACAAGCTGTGATTCTGAGATAAGTAGCAACAATTTTGTTTCAAATTTTCATTTTCTCTTCATTGTTCTCATTTGTTCATCTTTTTATTCTTCTCATCTCGTTTTTATGCCTTAATGTAGTCACTGGAAGGTCTTCTCCATGATTATATGTTGTGTTTTGGGCATTTATTTCTTTGCTGATGAAGGCTAGTCGCCGCAACGTCCTGTATTTTTCATAATTCTGTTCTGTAAAGCTGCATTACTTTGTGTTATTTTATATTGTTTACAAAACGAGTATTGGAATTTCATATCTACAGAGAGGTCTATTAGCATGTACCTAGATCATTATTCAGCACTGCACATACGGACTGGCTGGGGTTAGGATACGTTGTTCATGTTTCCACCGCAGGTTTTAGGCATTTCACAGTCAACAGCCCACAGTTAAAGAGCTAAGGAAGATGAATCTGACAGAACTGCCATCAAACAGGAGGCATTAAGTCACAGGCTTGACGAAACTGTGTGACATAATTTACTCTATATTGAAATAACAATGAGCGAACTGAACACAAGGCACCGCAAAATGAATGTTGACAAACGAGAAATAAAATAATATTATAAACAACAATTTTACCCTCAGGTAATTTTTGTGATGAGAAGATTCTTGAAACAGTGCAAAATAATTTGCTTTATTATGAAATAAACAATGAACAGACTGAACAGTTTTAACATGGCAACGAAAACACAAATTTGAATGAAAATAGTATTAAAAATAGCAATCTTACCCTGAGGTAGTTTCCATGATGTCCTCTACTTCCTGAATAAAGGACTTCAAAGGCTTGAAGATGGCTGAAAACAAGTATAGAATGTGAGCGCACAACAAGAGGAAAAATAGAATATTACGGAAACTTTTATGTTATACAAAACACATTGTTTTTGTAAGAAACCAAGAATTGAAAAAGCAAAGATGTGGGAACAAAAGCATCAACTCTTTAGTTTTACACCTCTTTATTCACTGTTTATGTATAGACAACCAGTATGTTGAATAAGCATTAGTACACATTGCTGTCCACATCTGCCAAAAGAGAGTGAGAACTTTGGGGTCTGACTAATCTACAGCAACACTGACCTTAATATCAAAAAGCTTTCATTTACAATGAAAATTTGAAAGTTAGTTGCCTGTCCTTTACAGGATGTTGTAGTCTACCCCAGCATTTATTGGCTGTGTGTGATTTACGAGGCAATTTTACGATCAGTAGTAGTTTGGCATTGTTTTCTGAACAGGTGATGGTCATATGATCAAAATCAATGCAAAGCAATCTGCTCCCAAATAGCCTGAGGCTGATTTCAAATCCTCGACACAATTTGTCAAAATCCCTAAACCGTAGATAATGAAATTTCTTTGTTATTCTGAGAATATAGAAATATACAATAAACACATCAGAATAATTTTCAATCAGAATAATTTTCAAAGTATGAGACCGTTCATTTCAGATCTTGATTTCTTTAACAGAGAATCACTATGCCTTTGTGCATTATCAATTCCAAAATATATGTAGAATTTATATAAAATATCATGGTCCAATAAAACAAATATACTGACATCCTAAACAGGTTTTAAAGATATGAGTATCAAAGACAACTGGCTCATAAATAGCAATATGTCTCAGAAACAGGAATACTTTGATCCTATTAAACATCACAGTCACTTGGACAGAACAGTGAGGGAAGGCATGCTTGCTGGAAGGAGAGCCAGAGGTCAACCAGCAAGAAGATGGACACAGGACACAACAGACAGCTTGGGCATGAACATGCATGGGACAGGAGAACTGGCAGAGGATTAAGAATCTTTTCAGCAGGTCATGATGAGAGCAAGATTATGCAGAGGTCATGCTACATAATGATTATCCATCCATCACATCCATCCATTATATGCCATGCCAATAATCAAGGGCGGTCATGTTCTGCCATCTCACTTGATCAGAGTCATGGATCAGCTCCGTGTTCCTGTCTCGACCATGTCACATGGCCAAGCCATCCAGGTATTTACTTCTCGGTCTTCCCCTTGGTCTCTTCCCTTCGATGTTGCCAGTCGTCATCAAGTTCTCCAAGTCACTTCTTCTCATAACATGCCCAAAAAATTTTGACTGTCTACATCTAATGACTCTAATCATTTTACGATCTTCATTTGTTTCTTGAAGGACTTGTTCATTGGTTTTTCTGTCTGTCCATGGTATTCTTTGCATTTTCCTCAGAAACCACATTTCCACAGCCATCAGCTGTTTTTCAGCTTGACTGCTTATTGTCCACGCTTCACATCCATATAAAAGTATAGGTTCTATGTAGCACTTCAACACTCTTTTTCTCGTTTCAATTGATATCATTTTATTTGTCAGTATGTTTTTCATCTTGCAAAAGGCTACATTCGCAATGGCAATTCTTGTTCTAATCTCTTCAAGGCATCTCCCGTCAGATGTTGTGACTGTTCCAAGATAACTATATCGATTCATTTGCTTAAGAATATGCCCATTTACTTGTATATCACATTGTGGTATTTCCTTCTTCCCAGTGACGACCATAATCTGTGTCTTCTTAATATTCAGTTCTAACCCTAGATGTTCACTGTATGCAACAACTGCATCTACTAAATTTTGCACGTCCTGTTCATTGTCTGCAATCAAGGCTATCATCTGAGTATCTAAATTATGATTTTACACACACACACACACACGCACACACACACAATCATCAAGTGGCTTGCCGACTGGCATGGGTGATCATGCTTCTCCACATCTTGTGATCTCCAACAGTAGGTATCAATTTGTGTGCTGACACCTTTCTGTGCCACAATGACACTGAGTTCAAAATGATTCCTCACAATGTACCCCCACATGTTAGGGCCAGAAGACTTTTCCTTCCCAGTTGTGATGTATATCCCAACATTGTCATGTATTGCTTGTACATAACTGTGAGTGACCATTTGTTAGCTGCCCATTGAGAGCATCTATGGCTTCTACTACTGTATGAAACAAACACTTAGAATCAGAAGACACAACTACTAATGCAGTAATATCTAATCTTATACCAATATATGTTACCTGTGATGTTGAAAGCAGCAGGCTTACACACTTTAATAATATGCCAGTTATCTGAATGGCCTAAGGCATCCTGAAAATATGAAGGGCAGAGAAGATCTTATATTACTATCTGTGATGTTCATCTTATAGATTTAAAAATGTGTCAATTACATGAATGGCCTAAGGTATCCTGAAAACATAAACAGTAGAGAACATCTATTATATACAATTACAATTATGAAGACAAGTTAATGAAGATCAGGGGTGACGAAAGTGAACAGCAGAGGAATCACAAGAAAACTGGATATAAACATGAGGGGGAAAAAAGGAAAACAGGATAAGAATTTTTAGAGCAAAAATCACTTTTCTTACGCTAATGAGCAAATATGTTTAATGCAGTGTTGGAGTGACAGTAAATGCAACCTGTGTTAACAGTCATAAATATGAATGACAGATGCCTGTGTAAAGGATGACATATCTTAATGTGAAAAATCAGTTTTAGAATGAAAGATGACAGATCTCAGTGTGAAAGATAATAGATCTCAGTGTGAAAGATGACAGATCTCAGTATGAAAGATGACAGATATCAGTGTGAAAGATAATAGATCTCAGTGTGACAGATGACAGATCTCAGTATGAAAGATGACAGATATCAGTGTGAAAGATGACAGTTTTAGTGTGAAAGATTAAAAATTTCATTGCGAAAGATAACAATCTTACTGTGAAAGATGACAGATCTTAGTGTGAAAAATAACAGATCTTAGTGTGAAAGTAAGTAATGCAGGATGTACTTGTTAAAATAAATTCCAAATGATTTTGATGTTTCTTGCTAGCAACTAGGTAGAATTGTGATATAATTTTAAAGTTGACATGTCATGCTGAATTAACACAATGGTGTTAATCTGTACACAAACAGGCAGAGAGAATCAACTCACAAGCTCATATTGTTGAATCTGCTGCCGAGCACTGCTCACACTTATGGCATGCTGGGACGCTTCAAATCTAAACAGAGAGACCTGAAACATGAGCATGTACACAATGTTACTACACACAGACCTGAACAGTTACACCTGAAACTTCAGTATTTACATAATGTTACTAGCATCTTAACAGTGACACCTGGAACATCTCATGTGAACAATGTTACTACACTCAAAAGTTAGCCGTAACACCTGAAACATCAGCATGTACACAATGATACGACACTTAATTCTTAGCAGTGACAACTGATACACAATGTTACTACACTCAAATCCGAACAGAGAGACCTGAAATATCAGCATGTACACAATGTTACTACACTCAAATCTGAACAGTAACACCTGAAACATCAGCATGTTCACAATGTTACTGCACTCAAATCTGCCCAGAGGTTGAAACCTCATGCTTGCCAAGAACTTTACCTTGTGTCAATTTATTAAATGGGCTTTTCTGACATAAGTTATTGCCAAGCCACAACACGTTCTTTTATGTATTTTTCTGAGCATTACTCTGTGTTCATTTATTTACTCTTTAGACATGATAATAAGATATTTCTTTAAAAACAAAATAATTTGGTAATTTCCCCTTGCTTTCCATAACCACATGACTGAATAATGTCCTTAGCCTTTAGAAGTGTATTAGGTTTCTAAAAGTGAGTGCCTTATTCTGTGGCACTCTAGCTAATTAGCCAAAAGTACCCAAAAGTTGTCAACATATTTCAGTTCATGCTTAGCCTCCATAGCTTGACTCTGTTACATCAAAGATATGCTGTCCATCCTCTACCAAAAGAAAGTGCTGATGGGATTTTCCTCGCATCAAGTCATGAGACCACTGCCTCTTTTTCTTTCACACTTTATCCTCCATTGGGGATAGGCCTTTAACCAACTCACTCTAGGCCCCGAGTTTACTTTTTTTACTTCCACACAATTCCATGTACTATTAAAGCTTATCTGGCCTGATGTATTCTTATATTTTTATCTGTTCCACCCTCTTTGTCTCCATTGCTACGTGTACAACAACAGGTGAATGAATTCGTCTACTGAAGTAATTGCTAGATATGCTTCCAGTTGGTAAAGAACATATGAAGAGAAAGAAGCATCCAGGCAGTATCATTTATAGTTTTATACATTTTTTGTTTTTAACACACAATCAGTAAGTAGTTCCTCAAAGACCCAAAATGCAAGTTACCTGATATCTGTACTGGAAATGACTGGCAACACACATGACAGAATGCTGTGTGCAAACATGATGACCAATGTCATACAGCTTGGGCTATAAGTAGAAGACTAATCACACATTGCAAGGAGACTAGACAGAGACAAAGGTTCGGATAAGAAGAGATGACAGGTGCCAGTCAAAATATGATGCTGAGGGACACAAGCCTGGTGAAGCAGTTCAAGGTAATTCACATTATCATAATACTTAGAAACAAAACTAAGAAAGAAGAATAAACCTTTTTGGGTTTGGCTGGCCTCTTCTTGCTGAAGTACTGGCTGATATCCATACTAGGTTCATCAAAACCTGTAGGAACTTGTTGTCTGGAGGACATTGTATTGCGGACATCCAGATACTGGCTTAATAAGATCTGAAGCTGTGAAAGATTAAGTAAAATCAAGCTGATTAACTATATTAACAAGAACATATGGTTGGGGAAGGAAATTGACTATTTCTCACACTGAATCGAAAGGAATATAGCTTGAAAGTCAGCTTCAGCCCAGTCTTGTTACAATGTATTTTGCACTTCACATAGAATAAAACTGTCAAAAGGAAAGAACCATCAAAGCAATCTTAAAGCCACCAACAACAGCACAAAACAGATCAGAATCAATCATTATTCTGTGCCTCAAAGCAGAAGAACATGTATAAAAAATTTAAGACTGGCAAATCAGCCATGTGCACAGGTAAATTGACTCACAGGCAGCAGACCACATACTCTGAGAATGCCCCAAATAAAACATATGTAGTCAAGATTTCTGGCTTAAAGAGAATAAACTTTCAGGATCACTGAGTGAACTAAAAAAGACAGTGAAGTTTATGCAAGAGACAACATTGCAGATATAGACAATCAATTTCAAGAGAATGAAAAAAGAACAACAAAACTGACATTCTCTAACATACATATAGAAAAAGAAAACTGACATTCCTTCCCATAGAACACAACAGTGGTATTAGCATTTCTTAAGATAGAACAAACTGATACTAACTAACATTTCTCACAGAGAACAAAACTGTAACACTAACTGTCCATAAAATAGAAACACAACTGATTAAACTGACAGTCTCTAACACAGAACAATCCTGTGACACAAAGATTCACACACATAGAACAAAATTGTGACACAAAGTTTCACTCACATAGAATAAAACTGTGACACAAAGATTCACTCACTTAGAACAAAACTGTGACACAGAGATTCACTCACACAGAAAAAAACTGTGACACAAACATTCACTGACATAAAACAAAACTATGACATAGACATTCACTCAAATAGAACAAAACTGTGGCATAAAGATTCACACACACTAACACAATTGTCATGCAGAGATTCCCACACACAAAACAAACATCTGACATGAACATACTTTCACATAGAACAAGGCTGAAACTGTGGTAGTTTCCCACATAGAATAACACTGTGATACTTTAATATCACATTTTTCTAATTCCTACTGACAAATGTCAGTTGGCTAAGATTGTAACTAGATGTGGCCACAACAAGCGGTGACTGTGTTACGGTGTAATACATGACACTATTAAGTGAATTACCTTGCACTGTTTCATCAAGCCCATGGCTCAGAACATCCGACTTCAACAAACATTTTTCTAAGTTTTCTTTCACTAGCCTTTAACTGTCCCCAGTCCATCTACAGCTGATCTCCCTGGTGAAGGAGGTAACGACTTTCTCTGTAATCCTGTATGTCCACGTGGAGACAACAGCTGCGCGAGATTCAGTAGCGGATCGCATCGCATCGGTTACTTACGGGGGTATGTGAGTAGGTCGCTCAGAAAGCAATGGCAAACTACTAAGCGTAATCTTGCCAAGAACATCAACAGCAGCTGAAAAATGCTGGTGTTGACTACAATGTCCTATAAGGGATAAGCAACTTTAAAAAAAAACTTTAATATTAAATCACTTTGAAGAAAACTCTCACTGTACCTCCTATCAGATTGTCAAGAATGCAGGCGATATTCAATTGTGGAAAAATATTATCACTGACACCGGGACATGACAATAATCATTAGGCATGATGTCACTCAAAGTGACCAAAGTTTAAAAAATACACACACACAATGGAGACTTCCATGCTTGGATTAAGAGTGGCAGTGTATTCATTTTCATGTAGGAGAGTAGGACATCTCATTGAATTACACTAGATTTGCATTGTTTGTTGTGGTTTTCTAGGCCAGAATAATCTTTACAGATGGAATGGACCAGTCACAGAGCTTTCGTAAACAACAAAAGTCTTTTAGAGCCTGAAGTCATAGTCTTTTATACAGTTTTCTTGCACACTGGTGTGGAAAGAGGATCATTTTAACTACTTTTCTGTTAAACTACATTTATGTACCTTTTGTGCATTTTCTTCCTGATCTACTCCCTCTGGATAATGCGGTGGAGTTTGTTAACAAGGGAATACCGAAATCCTGTGGAGGAAGCTTGGCCAACATAAGCCTAATCTCTGACAGTTTGCATGTGCTGTGCTGAATCATGACCTGATTCATCATCATAAAGTGACATGCCAGCTGGCGTAGGCATTCATGACTCTCCACAGATCTCGGTCTTTGGTATTCTGGATCAACTCTGCTGATGATATTCCTCCATGCCATCATCTAATCCGTCCAGCATCATTTCTCTTGGTCGGCCTTTGTCTCTCTTCCCCTTGATATTTCCAGTTGTTATCCAGTGCCTCTCTTCTCATCACATGTCCAAAGCAAGCTATATGTCTCTTTCTTATTGTTGCATATAATGTTCTAGTTCTATTAACCTCTTTCATGCAATTGTTGTTAGTTACTCTGGCAGTCCCAAGAAATTTGCAACATTCGTCTTAGGAATGACATTGCTGTTGTTTCCAAGTTCTTCCTAATTTGTTATGACTGGGTACATGCTAATATTCCACTCCGTAGATGTGCAGTTCCAGCATTGGTCTTACATCCTCCACTGGTATCTGGGCTTGAACAGGGGAAGGAGAGCTCTGTAACATAGTCCCTATGACCATTGTACACTGACTTACAGAAAAGTCTCTACATCAATCTCATTCCAATAGTTGAGTGCTCTTTTCAAGACCCAGACAACGTGGGCACTTCAAACTTAAGAATTAAAGCTCAGTCTTCCAGAGGATTCACAAGCAACAAACATCCATGCCTATCAACTGCCCAGGATGTCCACCCAAATATTAAGATGAATACAGTTGTTTTAGAACACTTTAAATGTTTCAATGACCAATGGAACATGTGACCCTACCCTCGCCTGTATCTCTGACCAGACATCTTTCATATCATAGAGATGATTTCCATGCAGTGGCATGCCAGAGCTCTTGGGGAAAAAACAAAACAAAAACAATTAATGACTTGATAAATAAATAAACATAAATAAATAATAACAAAATACAAACATTTCTATCATAGAAACATAAAATAATAATTTTTATTTAGAAAGCAAATGAACCTGTTTGTATTAAATATTGTATATGTCAAATAACCCAATTTATATTACCAGAAGTGCATATTATTTCTAAATGATCACTTTCACTCTTGGGTCATTTTCTGATTTGACATCTTAAAGGATGACCAGAAGACAATAATAAAATGTGTAGAGTTAACAAGCTATTCTCCATGTTCTCGTCTCTGTTCTGTTTTAGTGTTAATGAAAGTGAATGAATGCACTGAAGAAATCAAGTACCAGGCTATTCCTATTCAACCCACAACTAGTACGAAGTTTGTAGAACATGAGACTCCATCAGAAATATAGCTTTCTGGCTGCTCATAAACTTATTATTGGGAGATTAATGTGGTGGTTTTTCTTAACTTCCCCTTAGAACACACAAAAAATAAGATTTACATGGAATTACAACAAATGAAAGAAAATGCATGATGATTTTCAAATCTTCCAAGTGAAGCCAAGATCTATTTGCACTCAACAAAATATGAGTCAACGCAGCACATACAACAACATTACTTTATCCAAGACTGGCAATGTAACTATGTTTCTGATTGAACATATCAGAGAAAAAAAGAATTTAAAAAAACACAATAGATAAAAATTAGATATTATATTTACTACTTCTTTTTTTTAAACATTCAACTGACTCTTGATAATTTTAAAACATGTGGATTCAGAAAAACAAATAACTTTTTATTATTATATTCCCAAACAATTTCTATGTTGGAAACCTTCTGTATAGGGCACTTTAATAGCGCCATTTCATATGAGCAATGTAGTTTTATTTGCCTACATATGACATAAAACAATCTGCATGAACACAATCAACAGCCCAGACATCATTGGAGGAACTCAATTATACAACATCACAAAGTTGAAGACAACACCATGCATTTTTCATACAACAAAGTAAAGGTGGTTCCCATGGTGGAAACTGCCTTTCAGGTGTGAAGCTGCAGGCCTTTACATATTTCAGCCATGGTATTAGAAGACGAGATAGAAAACAGATGTAATATTGCAAACCTACTTATTGTATAAATGGCACCAATACTAAAGAACAAACATGTGTCAATAAAGTTATAAACTAAGAAAGCACTCTACAACACAATTTTCCTACCAACTCTATGCTACCAATGCCAGTCCTCAACAATGACAGAAAAAGAGAAACAAAAAATCACAACAAAAATTAGATTCCTGAGAAGAATACCCAATGTGTCAAGAAGAAAGAAAATCAGAAAGGAAGAAATCAGGACTAAAGTGGGGGTTAGAAAGGCACTAGATTTTATCAGAAAACAGCAAGTCAAATGGTTTGGCCATGTAACTAGATTAAGAACTAACAATATACCAAACAAGCAATGATGTACAGACCAAATGGAAGCAGAAGAAGAGGCTGGCCACATAAATGATGGACAGAGGGAATAGCAGAGTCCACGGGAATCTCGATACATGCAGTTCATAAGTGGGCACTCTCCCGCTGTTTATGCTTCACCTCAACACCGCAAGGTAGAAGATGAACATGCTGAGATGAGATGATGGACGGGCATTCTACCGCTGTTTATGCTTCACCTCGACACCACAAGGTACAAGAGGAACTTGATGAGATGAGATGATATGTAGTGAGGTGAACTGTTCCCTTCATCACTGCACTTTCTTCATAGATAATTCCAGAACATTCTGAAAATTATCCACTTCTTTTTTTAAAATAAGGATGGTTTAACCCCTGAGCCATACAAATTGAAAACATGAATCTGCCACTGCTCGGGATTAAACTTTGGCCTCTGTCTTAGCAAGCAAATGCAATAACCACTATGCCATTTTGTCTCCAGGTATCATTTGATCTACTATTAAATGCGCCATTTATTTTGTACAAACAATTCTTCCCTTTAAATATTACAATAGATAGCCAAGCATAATGCCAAAACAATATATATAAGAAATGTTATGCGTGCTTCAACATCCTTGGCATTAGAATTATTACACTGCTATATGCTTGTGAAACCTGGACTGTTTATCAGCGACACGCTAGGAAATTACACCACTTCCACACAGTCTGCCTTAGGAAGTTATTGAAGATTAAATGGCAAGACAAGATTCCAGACACTGAAGTTCTAGAAACAGTGTCCATGCCCAGTATCCACACTCTACTAATGAAGAATCAGATTCGCTGGGCTGGTCACTTGACTCACATGCCAGATCACAGGCTCCCTAACCAAATTTTTTACGGCGAGCTGTGTTGTGGTAAACGCTCCCAAGGCGGCCAGAGGAAACGCTTTAAAGACACTTTGAAGATCTCACTAAATGCTTTTGGAATTCATCATGACACTTGGGAGACTGCTGCCAAAGACTGAAATTCGTAGCGTACATAATTACGCAAGGGTGCAGTCACTTGTGAAGCAACCAGGACTGCAAGAGCTGTGAAAAAAAAGGCTAGACAGAAAAACCACTGCAGGAGATCCTCCTCCTGGAACGTCAAGCATTCTTTGCCCACATTGTCAAAGAACATTTCGAGCCAAAATAGGCCTTACCAGCCATCTTAGAACTCACGGTTCCATACTTTCAACCCCACTGGATGAAATGAATGGTCATCATCATTTTTGACGGACAAACAATAGCATTATAAAAAATCATTTTCAGTGAAGGAGCAAGGAAGGTTTTTATGATTGATTGATTGATTGATTGATTTAGGAACCGACATCACAGCATTCGGGACATTCCCATAAGCGCTCCGTCCCCATCTTCTTTTTATGAGAATTTTATGAGGTTTTTATGAGAATTCAGATGGGTTCGTGATGACATGGCTACTTTAAAAAAATCTTTATATTTTAACATTTCTGAAGCACAATTTGTTACAGCTTGAATTATAATGCAATATTAACTCAATAAACAATGATTTCTGGTACAAGTATTAATAATTCTGAATAAAATGTATATCTGAATGGTTCAGGCACCTACTAGGTTGGAAAATGAAATCTAAAATGGTGTGAGATTCCCTGAATAAGTTAAACTAGGAAATAATCTACTATAAGCAATCACATGGGGATTGATGTCAGCAGTGAGCGAATCTGTGCCATCAAGACTGCAAATGACCAAGCCATCATAGAAGAAAAAGGAAACCACTCAAAGATTTCTCATCAACATCAATGATACAGTCAAAATACTCATTTGGCACGAAAATAAATGCTAGAAAACAAAAGTGATGATAATTGTCAAATAAAACTAATGAATAGATATTTGCTGAGAAAAAAAAAAAGCACAAAAATGTAGGTCAAATCATTACAGAAGATGCTCATTGTAAAGTTAAAAATAGTTCTAGGATTGTAGTAATCAAAACAAACATTATGGATTACTTAATAACAAGGCTGACATGAAAAAGGCTCTCTGGAACTGAGGGGAAAGTGCAGCAAAATAGATAATTCACATCTGGAGAGGCTGAATCAGGGGTGAGTGAGCAAAAAATCTGGATGATGTTCAACATGTAGGAGAAAGTGCAGGTACAGACAATACCATCACCAGAAGGGACCGTTGTATTAATCATCATAATAGTAATAGCAAAAGGAAACAGCAGGGATGAGAATACCTGCAAGGCATGCAACAGATGAAAGAATGCAACTACAAAGAAACAGAAAAAAGATTATCCATAGGTTATGTATATGTACCACATCAATAATAACCAAGTCTGGAGGAGGAGGAATAGGAATAGCAGGTGGAGGAACAGGAGGTGGAGAGGAAAGAAAAGCAAGATGAAGAAGATAAATATATGCTGCAATATTTATAATGAACGACAATGTCTTTTAGAGGTCCACAATCATACTACTTAGGAAAGCAGCGCATGAGCCAAACTGAGTTTGGTGGGTCCTTGTCAGGACTAACTCAAGAAACCACCAAACGCAGAGATACAGAGAGCACCAAACAAAGTGACACAAAATAACACGAAACATAGGGACACAAACCAAGATTAAACTGAGTTTGGAAGGTCCTTTTCAGGACCAGTCATTTTCAGAACTAAACCACAAAAGCAACCCACGATGAGGAAATAACACCACAATCTGGCTTCTTGGGAAAATAGAGCATGAGCCAAAATAAGTTTGACACCCTATTCAGGACCAGTCCTTATCAGAACTGACACAAGAAAGAGCCAAACATAGGGACACAAGAGAGGCCAAACATAGGGACACAAAGAGAGGCCAAACATAGGGACACAAGAGAGGTCACACATAGGGACACAAAGAGAGGCCAAGCATAGGGACACAAGAGAGGCCACACATAGGGACACAAAGAGAGGCCAAACATAGGGACACAAGAGAGGCCAAGCATAGGGATACAAGAAAGAGCCAAACATAGGGACACAAGAAAGAGCCAAACATAGGGACACAAGAGAGGCCAAGCATAGGAACACAAAGAGAGGCCAAACATAGGGACACAAAGAGAGGCCAAACATAGGGACACAAAGAGAGGCCAAACATAGGGACACAAAGAGAGGTCAAACATAGGGACACAAAAAAAGGCCAAACACAGGGACATAAGTGAAGATTAAACCAAATTTGGTAGGCCTTTTTCAGGACCAGTCTTTATTTGGACTAACACAGGAAAGCACCGAATATAGGCACTCAAGAGAGTACAAAACACAGGGACACAAGAGAGCGCCAAACATAGGGACACAAGCGAAGATTAAACTGTGTTTGCAAGGCCCTTTTCAGGACTAACACAGTAAACTCTAAATATAGGGAAACAAGTGAAGATTAAACCCAGTTTGGCAGGTCCTTTTCAAGACCAGTCCTTTTCAGGACTAAATCACGAAAGTGTCCAATGATGTAGAAACAACACCACAGCCTGACTTCTTAGGAATGCAGAGTGGAAGCCAAAAAAAAGTCCTTAATAGGACTAACACAGGAGAGAACATAGAGACACAAGAGACTGCCAAATGTAGAGACATAAGAGAGTACCAAACATTGACACAAGCCAAGATTAAACTGAAGAAACGTCAAATGAGGCGACACAAGCAAAGATTAAAATAAGTTTTGAGGATGCTTTTCAGAACTGACTCATAAAGCATCTGGAAACAACTAATAGCACCCAAGATTAAGAACGAGAGAGTGGAGAGAAAGATGGCAACATCAGCAGGAGGAACTATGTTAATAATCATCATAATAGTAATAACAAAAGGAGGCAGAATTGAAGAGGTCACCTGCCAGCTATGCAACAGAAGAAAGACTACAACCAGAAAGAACCAGGAAAAATTATCAAACAAGCACTATTTACCACCTCAATTATAACCAAGGCTGGAGAAGTAGGAGGAAAAGGAACAGTAGGAGAAGAAGAAGGATGGAGGACATTGGGGGTTAACATTTATGTAGAGTTAAAGTACTTGCTGAGAATGGGAGACAGTGGAATGATGTGATCAGACAACCTAAACACCAGTCATTTAACAGGTTAACTGGATGATGAAGAGGTCATACTTTCCCCTCATCAGTTATGGTAATAAGAAGGTTATGTGAAAGCTGCACATATTAAAAGATCCCATGGCACTTGGAAATCATAAAAAGTCAGCCATAGTTTGTTGCTGCCCTAACAAGATTTCAAACAGATAAGCTGTCCATAATAGAATATTTAGCATGTAAATCTCTTAGATGGATATGGAAGGCCTTGGTAAACCATCTCATTAATTTCCTGACATAACTTCATGAGACAGTAAAGTGACATATCCAAAATAACTTCCTACCAGTGTTTGGAATAAATAAACTGATATACATATTGTTGATACGAGGGCGAGTCAATAAGTAAGTCACACAGTTCTGTGGGATGGAAGGTAAATGTGGTTTATGTTTTCTACAGGTGTCATTAGGTGACAGCAACATCAAACTTTATATTCCCCTTTGTCAGGTGGCACTTGATGTGTCAGGTGGCACTTGATGTCTCATGCGCATGTGTAATGCTTAAACAAATTGGCAACTGTTCTTACGGAGTGTACAACCAAAGAGCAACGTGCTGTTGTGTTGTTGTTTTTTTGTGGGCAAAAGGACTGCCTGCAAGACATTCATAAGGGAATGCTTCCTGTTTATGCTGTCAAATATTTGTCCCATAAAGCGGTGCATAGCTGGGTAGAAAAATTTTCTCAAGGACGCTCTAAAATTGTTGATGAAATCCGATCTGGTCGTCCTGTTGAGATTGCAATAGAAGCATCCGTGCAGCGGATGAAGGAGATGATTAGAGGTCACAGGCAAGTAACGATAGACTCTGTAGCATCTGAAATAGGGTGCTCACATGGTTCAGCATATAGCATAATGCATGAATGATTGAACTTTCCAGGACTGCTGACTAAAGGAGTGTTGTTTCTTCATGACACTGCCAGACCACATACGGCTCGATTAACTCAGGAGAAAATTAACCAACTAAGGTGGGAAGTTCTGGAACATCCACCTTACAGCTCTGACTAAGCCCCTAGCGATTTCCCCTTTTTTTGGTCCACTGAAAGCCTTCCTTGGCGGGAGACATTTCGTGAATGATGCCGAAGTTGAATGTGAAGTGAAAACGTGGTTTACAAAACAGAGCACGCAGTTATATGCAGCTGGTTTGGGAGGACTGATAAAACGATGGGATAAGTGCATCAATGTTGGTGGAAATTATGTTGAGAAATAAAGGGACAATGTATGTATACAAATAAACTGGTTTCAAGTTATTATCATATTTAGTTATTTTTCTACAGCCATTTGTGACTTACTTATTGACTTCCCCTTGTAACATACTGAAGTATGCCTTTTCACACCATGAGATGTATTGTTATACAGTGCTAACCCCATTTGTTTGGACCAACTGGTACTCAATGTGTAATGTGGTGAATATGATGTTGACCACTTTTACTTCCCAGAAAATGTCCTGGAACCCATTTTAGACTGAGTTAACTGCTGAGCCAGATCAATGGAGAAAAAAATCCGTTTTGTGGGGGATTTGAACACATGTCCACTGAGCTAGCAGGCAAGCATGCTAGCCACTGTGCTATCTTGGCTCCCATTGATGTTATACAAAAGTAAAGGCTGCCCCATAGCGGATACTGTCATTGCAGTGTGAAGTGTTTGGCTTTACATATTCTAGGCTGTGACATATAAGGCAGGGTGGCCAGTTTCCTACCTCATTGCCTTTCCTTTCCTGGAATTTCCCCAAAAATTCTAAAAATGATCTGGTACAAATTATTATGAGGTAGGGTTGAGAATGTGTTTTTTTCTTGCATAATCTAGTATTGAGGAGGAATGACACTGAAAAAACAGTGAAATATTTTCAGCAGGAAACAAGTACTTCTCAACATTAGGATGAAACAGGAAAGTTAAAAGACATACAAACAAGATCTGCAACAGAACTTATATAATGCACATTTTTAGTTCTTTTTAATTCAATATTATGGAAAGTTGGTCTGCAGTAATATGGCTGACTGACTGACTGGCACCTTGTCATCTTGACACACAATAGTTTGTAAAATGGAGTTATAATTTTCCATAGCACAAAGCCTGGGCTGAATTTAGAGACCATGTGCTGCTCATGCAGCATGAACCCTCTCTCGGCCTGCCTAGTTTATTTCAGAGGAGAGGTAAACACCAGTATGTCTGGAACAAGACAAGCTGCAGAAGCTGACAAATAAGCAAAGTAATGCTCTGTCGGAGCTTCCATCGTAGGCTAATTGTCAACCAAGGCTTAAAGTATGGTCTGCCCTGCCATGACATTTAGTCTTTAGGTTGTGTATCCTCACACTAAAATAAGGTTTGACCCTCCCAACTGTGCTCCCCCACCTGAAGTCAATGGCACAATGTGGGACATTTGGTTTGGTGAGTGCCGCCCAACACTCGGGCTAACAGAAAACATGTAGTACAATTTACTGTCATATGGTAGCTCAGTCATATCTGACTAAGATCTGACTTTACAGTAATATAGCCAATTTAACTGCACAGCTAATTCCATGATGCCATGAAATAACTCAAAATCTTTCTTTCTTTCATAATTGTTTTACTTTCTTTCTGTCGAATCCATTTACTTCTACGGTTGTTAGCAGAAAAGTACACTTTCCCCATCAAAGCTCACATTTACAGGAAAGGAAATGAAGATCTTTAATGCATTTGTTTCCTGAAACCCAGTGTGTTTTAACTGCGCAGCTAGTTCAAGGATGCCATGAACACCACCTTAAGATCTTTTTCTTGGCTGTATTTTTTATGAATCTCAAACATTTGTAGTAAATTGCCATGATTATTACCTGGTTGGCTTTCATTGAAATGAAATCACTGAAATATTATACATGAATTTGTATATTGATTCATCTATATTTTTCAATCTGCCACTTTGCACAATACAGCATTTAACATATTCTTCCTAGTTATCATCAATTTAAATTCTAACAGTTTGTTTTTGAGAGTTCATCATTTTCATTTATTGTCATTCATAGAAAATTGTGTTATATACTTTACAGGACACAACAGGCTTGGCAATTCTGTAAGTACAGTTCCAAATATTTTAAAAGTAAAATGTCAATACTAAATTTACACAACAGAACTGCACACCCTAAAATCTCTTAAAATCGAAAGTCTTAGCATGGACACAGGGAGGAAAAACAAAAACAGATGGAAAAGAGGACTAGAGACTGAAATAAGAAATGAAGGATATATATTACATGCAATAACAAAAGACAGTAGGATTTGCAGCTAATTATAAAATCAAAGTAAATAAGCAGAAATACAGAAATGAAAACTGAAGTCTGCAGAAACATGGATGAAATAGAAAAACATGGAAATATGACTGCTTGTAGTAATAAAGCTTGAAAACTCATAAGTTTGGAATATGTGAAGACAGGCTGAGTTGTGGCAATAAATCTTGCAAGCTCATGAGGCTGGCATGTGTTGAAACAGACAGTGCATTTGCAGTAAACATTGTCACCACCCTACAAGAGCTGAAGTGGCTCCACTGTCCAGATTGATGGTGTACATGTAAATGAAAGGGCTGATTGGCTGGCTTCCAGGGCACCTCTAGGGGAATACTGAGGTTGGACAAGGGAAATGGTAATTGATCACCTTTGCACGAGGAAACACAAATCTATGACTACAAATATCTATGACTGATTGAATTAGGAAACTGTTGCTCATAGAAAGATCTAGACAAATCAATGAAACAGGAAGAAGGGGAAAAAAATAACCCACTGGTACTGTACTAGAAAGAAAAAACAATGAAGAAACAAGTTAATAACATAACTAGACAGCCCTGGAAATGAACACACTGAAGAAAGTTAATAACAAATAACCCTGTTTCTAGAATCTCTATGTACATCTGGCCAGACACATTATATGGTTCTGACGTCTGGACAATGGATAAACATATAGAGGACTTGAGACGTGGTGTTACCAGAAAATGACAAGAACCAGTAGGAATGATATATTAACAAAATAAGTTATGTAAAATATAAATGAACAAATAAGACTTCTTTTTTATCTTCAGCTGTCTAGTCTGGAGGAGACATTGACAATCATAATTGTCCAATTCTCACTGTTGTCTTATAGTTTGATGGAGTTGGTGTCATTATGTTTTTATTTGTTGCCCAGCTGTTTAAGCTCTCTCTGTCTTCTTACAGTAATAAAAAAGCGAAGACTCTCATGGAATGTTCACATTCTAAGTTTTGAAGAAACATTAAAAAGAGTATTAGAGGGCAAAATACTGAGGAAAAGAAGGGGCAGGCCAAGAAAAACATGTATGAAACAAGCATGCAAAGATGTATCAATGCTGGACATATATGGAACTAAAGAGAGCAGTAGAAGTCAGTCAACAATGGAATGGAATGATCATGAAGATTCATGGCCACATCAAGGGCTAAAATACTGGAGAACAGAGGAAGGGGCAGACCAACAAAAACAATTATGTAACAAGTATCCAAAGATGTATCAGTGCTGGACATATATGGAATTAAAGAGAGCAGTAGAAGTCAGTCAACAATAGAATGGAGTGATCATGAAGATTCATGGCCATTTCAAGGGCTAAAATACTGGAGAACAGAGGAAGGGGCAGACCAACAAAAACAATTATGCAACAAGTATCCAAAGATGTATCAATGCTGGACATATATGGAACTAAAGAGAGCAGTAGAAGTCAGTCAACAATAGAATGGAGTGATCATGAAGATTCATGGCCATTTCAAGGGCTAAAATACTGGAGAACAGAGGAAGGGGCAGACCAACAAAAACAATTATGCAACAAGTATCCAAAGATGTATCAATGCTGGACATATATGGAACTAAAGAGAGCAGTAGAAGACAATCAACAATGGAATGGAGTGATCATGAAGATTCATGGCCACATCAAGGGCTAAAATACTTGACTTGATGATGATTATATGGATTTGGTATGAGGTAGTACTTTTGTCTGGATGTGAAATGTGGACAATGAACAGACAAGCTAAAAAACATGTCATGGAAATGGAAATGGGGTTTCTGAGGAAAATGCAAAGAATACCATGGACAGATAGAAAAACCAATGAGAAAGTCCTACAAGAAGCAAATGAAAACTATCTGATTAGAGAAATTAGACAGTCAAAATTTTTTGGGCACGTTATGAGAAGAAAACTAGAGAACTTGGTGACAACTGGCAAGACTGAGGGGAAAAGAACCAGAGGAAGGCAGAGAAGTAAATATCTGGATGGCTTGACCATAGTGGCATGATCGAGGCAAGAACACAGAGCTAATCCACGACTCTGGTGATCGTGTGAGATGGCGAAACATGATAATCCACGTTTCTCGTCATGGCACATGATGCTGATGAGTAGAAAGCCTATGCTTCATTGAAAGCATGCAGTTAGAAGACAGAAGAAACATTCATGCCAACATCACTGATCTAATGTTCATAAAACAGTTTCAAACACAGGCTCAGAAAATAACAAAGGATCAATTCAACTTATTATTTCATACAAGAAAAAGGAATTATAAACAAAGTATGAACATGCAAACAAAAGAAGACCTAAAGACAAAAAACACTACAAATATAAAAAAGTAACATTACAGCATAGATGTAAACATATAAATAACTCTTGGCCCCCAAAATCTTGACCACTTGACCCCCAAGATTATGCAGCCTATAGGGGTGCTTGTGTCTAAAACTAATAGTTTTTTTTTCCTGTATATCCTTTACAGGACATTGCAGTCAACATCAGCATTTGTCAGCTGCTGATGATGTCTTGGAAAGTTTTACGTTCAGCAGTTTGTCATTGCTTTCTGAATGACCGGCTTTCATACCCTCCGTAAGTAACCAATGCGACGCGATCCGCTGCCAAATCTCGTGCAGCTGTGTTTCTTACGAGAGTATACGGGACGAACAGCATCGTTAGCACCTTCTCCAGGGAGACTGGCAAAACTAATAGTAGAAGGCCAAAAATATAAAATGATCAGTTGTTATTTTTAAATTAATTGATGAGATAGTTGTAAACAAAGATGTCAGTGTTTACCAGTGTAAACGAAATAAACTTTGAGCTAAACTTTCTCTGTGAATTCCACAATGGATGGTTAAAACAAAAATGCTACCAATACAAGAAAAAGTTACAGGACATCGCAGTCAACCCCAGCATTTTTTGCTGTTTGTAATTTCTTGGAAAGTTTAAGTACAGTATTTTACCATTGTTTTCTGAACGATCGGCACACATATAATTGTATGAAAACCAACACAAGGCAGTCTGCTGCCAGATCTCCCGCAGCTGTGTTTTTGGGATTGGGAATTATGTCCGTAATCCCTTTACCACAGAGCTGGCACAATGGATAAACATAACGAAAAATGTATTGAGGCGCTTGAGACAGGGTGTTACCAGAAAATGACAAGAACTAGTCGGAGTCCCAACAGTCTAGTCCCAATAATATTCATGAAAAATGCAGTATATGTAATCTGTTTAGTTCCAGAAAAATGCACTATAAAATATTGATGATGAGGAGTCCGAATTATTTATTAGAAAAGATCGCAGATGACTCAGGTGACTGATGAAATATAATGTGACTGTTGAATTTTGCTCAGGAAATTCTGTACGAATAATCTGAATGTAATTAGGAACATGGTTAAAGGGAATAAGTCTTCTGATAATAAACTTGGTATCTTCTTCTTCTTCTTCTGCGTTCATTCATCTGGCGAGTTTTTTTGGACGTGATTGCGTTGTGCCTGTTTACAGCAGAGCTGCGGTCTTGCACCATTAGGCCAACACATCCGACTTCTGCAGGCAATTGTTGACCGGGTTAACCTTCCCGAGGATAAACTTAGTATGAAAACTAAGAGAGTATATGTATTTTACAAGTAATAGGTCATGGGAAATCTGAAGCAATAAAATACAAAATGAAGTAAACTTATTCTCTAAGATTGCGAAAATAAATTGTATAATGAATGTACAAAAAGTAAAAGATAGTAATAATAATTTATTTACACTCAGAAATACAATAAAACCATGTTCAATAAAACTACATTTAACAGAGAATGTTCATTTGCTAATTAAATGCACCTATTGTTTGTTTACATGAAACAAAAAACAAATAACAGATGAATTCTGCCTAACACAAACAATGTATCATGTGTGATTGGCTATATTCATGTGCATCAATCAATGTGTCAATCACTATTTTACTTCTAATATTTAGTCAGAGAAAACTGAAGAAATCTGACAATGTAGTAGTTATTTCAGGAGCCATGCTACAGCACTGACTAACATGCTCGTTTGCCAGCATGGTAGACATGTGTTTGAATCCCTTTCGAGGTGGGGATTTGTTTTCACTGATCTTAGCTTCCAGCATATAATGGGTACCGGGAAATTTTCTAGGAAGTAAAGTTGTTTTTTTCCACATATCCTTTACAGGACATCGCTGTCAACCTCAGAATCTTTCAGCTGATTGTTGATTTCTTGGCAAGATTACGTTTAGTAGTTTGCCACTGCTGTCTGAGCGGCCGGCTCATATACCCGGTAAGTCATCAATGCGGAGAGAATCGTTACCGATTCTCACACAAGTTAGTTCTTCACATGGATTTACGGGATTACGGAGAAAGTCGCTAACTCCTGGGCCATGGAGATTGGCAGGAAGTAAAGGTAATGAGCAAAATATTGACTACATCGGCCACTGAGTGCCAATTGGCCTAAAAATATAGGACCAGCACAATACCCAATATGCCTCTTGCCATGAAAAGGATTGCTTGACTTGACCTTACTTACTAGTTGTTTACCAGGTGTGAACATTTAACCCCCTTGAAAGTTATACACTTGTGATTTTACTGTTACTGTTATTGACTCCCATTGAGCAACTGCTGTAACATTCTGGAACTGACCAAGTTGTAATGAGGCTAACAAACTAATTAAGGAAAATAAGACCAGAACAAAGCATTATTCTGCACCTCATAATAGAACACAGTCGTTTATGCAACAACTTCTTCTTCAGCTTTCCGAGCCATTGAGGTTCTTTGCTGCAAATACAATCCGTCTCCATTCATCTCTCTGGTGGACCTTCTCTTGCCAGTCGTTGATTCCAAGTGCTTGTAGGTCTGTACATGTATTATCTCTCCACCGTCTTCTTGGTCTACCTCGGGGTCTACTGTCATTTATTTCCTGAGTGTAAGCGAGTTTTGTTTCCCTATTATCTTCCATTCTTTCTATATGCCCCAGCCATTGTAGTCTATAAGCCTTCATGATACCAGTGATTAGCGGGGACTTAAACAGATCATAAATGTCTTTGTTACTTCTTCTTTTCCACTCTCCACTTTGTGTATCCCTAATGGGTCCAAAGATGCATCTTAAAATTTTGTTCTTAAAGGTTTGTAACAAGGCTTCGTCTCCTTTCGTTGTACTCCAGGTTTCAGAGCCATACAGCACAACTGGTCTGATCAGTGTTTTGTATATTGTGATTTTGGTGTTACAAGATAGCGCCTTTGATTTTAGTAGATGTTGCAGTGCACAGTATATCTTATTTCCAGAGTTGATTCTAGTTTGTATTTCTTCCCTTATGATGTTGGAGCAGTTGAAGATTGTACCCAGGTATTTGTATGTTTCCGTTCTTTTAATGGTCATATTATCTATTTGTATGTGGCCAGAGTTTTTAGCCATTCCGTCTCTTGAAATTACCATATATTCTGTCTTATCTTGGTTGATAACCAGCCCTATCTGTTGGGCTTTTTCCTTTAAGTGAGTCAATATTTCCAATGTCTTTTGTTCACTTTGCCCTATAATATCTATATCATCTGCATAACCAAGCAGCTTGGATGTTCCTCCAATATCACATTCCTCCTTTATCTTCCTTACAACTTTCTCTAGAGCCAGATTGAAGAGTAGTGGCGATAGTGCATCACCCTGTTTCAAGCCAGATGTTATTTGGAAGGGGTCTGATTTCCTGCCTTTATATGTTACTATATTATAAGTATCTTCCATGCATAGTCTGATCATGTTGATTAACTTCCTTGGTATTCCAAATTCCTGCATAGCATTCCATCGACTATTCCTATGGACACTATCATAAGCCTTTTTAAAATCCACAAAAATGTTATGGAGATCTCTTTTATATTCCCAATGTTTCTCGGCTATTTGTCGTAAGATAAATATCTGATCTATTGTTGATCTGTTTTGTCTAAAACCCGCCTGGTAGTCACCTAATATGTCTTCTGAATATGGTTTTAGTCTATTTAGTAATACTGTGGATAGTATCTTATAGCTTGTGGACAGTAGTGATATTCCTCTATAATTTCCACATTGGAACTTGTCTCCTTTCTTAAAGATAGGTATCAATAATGACTCTTTCCAGTCATGGGGTAATTCTTCTGTCCTCCAGATTTTTATTATTAGTTCGTATAGCTTTAGATGTAATGCATGGCCACCTGCCTTTATAAATTCAGCAGCAATTCCATCAGTCCCAGTTGCCTTATTGTTTTTAAGTCGTGTGATTACATATAGGATTTCTTCAAATGTAGGTTCTTCAATTTGTGGTTCGCATGTTAGAACCTCTTCCTGTGGGAAAATGTTACTTGGAGCTTCACAATTTAGTAATTCAATAAAATATTCTTTCCACGTGTTGCACATTTCCTCATTGGTATTTATCATATTCCCATTTGTGTCTTTTAAACCATATGTGTTGTTTTGGTGCCCTCGTTTCATTGACTTCAGTTCTTTAAAAAATTTTCTGGATTCATTTTTCTGGTGATTAGTTTCCATATCTTTGATTATATTACTCATATATTCTCGCTTCTGCTGTCTGACTATTTTTGTAGCCTCTTTACATTCATTTCTATAATGCTCTTCCTTTTGGATGTTATTGATGTCATTTAACCATACATGTCTGGCATTCTTCTTCCTAATGACTATGTCTGGCATTCTTCTTCCTAATGACTGCTTCTTCACATTTTTGATTGAACCATCTGTTCTTTCTATGCGTGGTTAACACACCAAGACATTCTTCTTTCTTCTGCGGTAGATTAAATTGTATTCTTGATGTTCAACCAAGTTTGGTCAACGCTTTCCTCCGAAGGGTTTTGCAGAGTTTCAAGTTTACATTTTATTTCATCTGTAAATTTCTCTTTGACTGTAATGTCTTGTAGTTTTTCTCTGTTAAATGTTGGGTGTAATCTTTGTAATTTAGTATAGAAAGCTCTCTTAAGTTTTATTTTAAATTTTGCTCCAACGAGGAAGTGGTCACTGTGGCACTCAGCTCCTCTATAACTTCTGACTTGCTGTATGTTTGATGCATTTCTGTTGTTAATTAAAATGTGATCTATTTGATTATAGGTTCTCTTGTCACATGATTTCCAAGTTTGTTTGTGTATATCCTTTCTTTGTAGTCTGGTACTGCTAATCTGCAGTCCTTTGGCTTCTGCCAGGTTGATGACTCTCCATCCATTATCATTTGAAGTTGTATGTAGGCTTTCCATACCGGCCACTTTTTTATTAGTTTGCTCTCTACCTATTTTTGCATTGAAGTCTCCCAGCACAATCAGGATGTCCTGTTTGGGGGTTTCTTCTATGACATCTTCCAGATCATTATAAAAGTCTTCTTTAATATCATCTTCTTTCTCTTCAGTAGGTGCATGTACATTAATCATCGTTATATTTTTCCATTTACCTTTTATTCGTAATTTACTAATCCTGTCATTAAAAGCTTTAAAGTTTAAAACGTTCCCCCATAACTCTTTTTTGATGACAAATCCTGTTCCTAATTCAGGTTTATTTTGGGTGTTTCCTCCATATATTATAATCATTCCATTTTGCTCTAAAGTACCCTCTCCTGGCCACCTTATTTCTTGAATTGCTGTTATATCCATTTGATATTCAACCAGCTCCTGGGTTAGTTCTTCCGCCGCTCCAGCTCGATATAGTGTCCGTACATTCCATGTTCCAAATCTCAAAAGTCCTTTAACATTCCAAGGTCGTTGTCCAGATAAGTCAGTCCGATATCGAGGCTCATGTATTTGTTTCGTAACAAAGAAAGGTTTTTACAAAGGTGGGGATGTTAACCCCACGCTTCAACTCCCAACCTGGAGGACCAGGGTGTTTCTCTTTGTCTGTTCTCTACCCTTTGACCTGTCCGGCTTGGGAGGCCCTGCTGGTAGCTACGCTACCGCCGGCATAGCTCTCAGGGTAATTGAGAAACTCAAGCTCCCCCACCACGACAAGGTGGAAACACCATCGGGGGATTATGCAACAACATCAATACAAAATTTAAGACTGGCAAACCAGCCATGTGCACATGTGGATTTGTGCTACAGACAGAAGATCACATACTCCAAGACTGCCCTAAATATGACACGTCAGTGCAAACCTTTCGGCCCCGAAATACAATAGTGGAAGCTAAACTTTATGGATTACTGAGTGAACTAAACAAGAAAGTGAAATTTATACAAGAGACAACATTGCAGATATATTTCAAGCAAAAAGAAGAAGAAGAAGAAGAAGAAGAAGAAGAAGAAGAAGAAGAAGAAGAAGAAGAAGAAGAAGAAGAAGAAGAAGAAGAAGAAGAAGAAGAAGAAAGAAAGAAAACAGAGCCAGACAAAAACTGAAGACCCATACTTTATAAGGAGCTGCAGGTAACTGGTTATGATAATGAATGGTCTGGGTACTTATGACACTCCTCCTGCTTTGCCAGCCATGTAATAAGTAGTAAGTAAAGGACCCCTTAACACACCATAAGGCACAAGGGACATATGAAGCTAGAGCAATATTTAAATTAACCAATCGGCACTCGGTGGGTGATGTAGTCAGTATCCAGCCTTTACTTCCAAAGACATGTTCTGGTACCCAGTTTAGGCTAGTTAGACCTGGAAGTCCAGGTCAATTTCTGCCCCAATGCAGATTCGCACCCATGTCCACTGACTCGGCAGGTGAACGATATAATTTTATTGGTGTATTCTTAACTAATTAACTAACTATTCTTTGAACTATGTAAAGTATTACGCAATACAAAATGACATCTAACTTTTCCTTATTTAAAAGCCTACAGGACTCCAAAGTAGTCTCATGGAAAATTAACTGATCCATTGTTTTTCTATCTGTGTAGAGAAGACCAAACTTGTAGGAAGTGAGAATACATCTGCACAGTTAGTTACCATATGCTTCTCTCCAACAGCAAATTCATGTTTTCTTACAAGTTCTAACACTACAAAAGAGGCAATCATAATGAGTTAAATATTGAGGTAGTTTCCCATGAAAAGTCGGCTCCTACAAGCAGAGACAAGGATTGGTCAACAGGATGGTGGATGCAGGACATTAAAAGCACTCTTGGCATAAAAAGGCATGAAGCATGGGAACTAATGAAGGATCAAAAATCTGTCCAGTAAGTTGTGATAACAGTGACACTTTGCAACAGACTTACTACATGATGATGATGAATAATGTGAAATATCTTGAGGTCATGACCCTTGGGGGTCTGTGAGTTAAGTGTTTAGAATCTAAAACTGGATTAGAAAACCAAGCATCATTAAATCTAAACCATTAACCACAGAGACATCACATTGACACTGGCAGGAAATGAATTTAAACGCTATAAGAAATATATTTGTCATTAGCAATAAAATGATCATCACTATCCATGTTCTCAGAAGATGCATATCACTCCCAACACCAGAAAGCAAGATGCTCAATTAGCAGCAAATGCTTACAAAAATGTTAAAACTACTGAGGTGAAAATTGAAAAGATGAAAAAAGATCAACATAAACTTCTCTGAAACAGCAAAATATAAACGAATACAATAGACAATGCAAATCATGAAACCAGACTGTTAACTGAATAATAATTTAAGAACTAAAGAAGAACCACAACATGTAACTTCAGCCATATAAAACATTCGACAGCTGTCAATTTTACCTCATTTTCTGTGCCCAAAGAATGCTTCAGAACAAACAATAATGTATCTTTTAAGGAAAAGCAACAATTTACAAAAGCAGATGGACTAGAATTTAAAAAAAAAAACTTATATGTGAAATATTTTTTGAAATGAAAAAGATGTTAACTACACCATAAAAGTATTTGGAATTATTCAAAGCAACATTTCAATTAAAATAAATATTTAAATTGCAAAATCTGCATGCCTGTGGTATCATGTCAAGTGAGAGCACATTGCTCATATTTGTGTGCTTGTTTGTGTCAGTGTTTGTGTGCATGTGCTCTGAAACTGATTGTGAGCTCTGTTTGTATATGTGTGTGAGTGAACATCTATGTGTGTGTTTGCATGCATCTGTGCATACATCCACATGTCTCTCTGATGGTGCTTGTGCATCTGAGTGCGTATTTGTGTATTTGTATGACAGACAGCAAACAAGCACAGAAAAATCTACCAGAATCACACCATCTAAACTGAGGCTCTACTGAAAGAATAGCACACCCACTCTATTACTGCCTCATTAAAGAACACTTGAAAATAACCATCCTTACTGTTCTTCGCTAAAATCAAAGGTTAAAAATAGATTAAAAGCAAGAGATCTATTTCATTGCACTGGGTTTGATCCCATATGGTTTAGTCTCTTTCCGCAAAGAAGTCAGCTGTAAGTGTCGCACAGAGAATGAATTACATAGCTCCAGCAACGGCTCTAAAGGGTCTCCAAAAGCAATGCACACATAAACTGAATGACGGAGTCAGAAAATTAACTCATGACCTTCAGAGTGAGAGGCTTGCGGCTTGATCACTTCACCATGGAAACCCCCGCTCAATTGAATGTAAGATCACTACACTCTCAAATCATAAGTGTTTCCTGCTGCCAACTAAACACAAATAGCAATTCCATTGTGTATAGATATAGAGGTGCCAAGTGCATACATACTTCACCATTACCTTATGATGTGAAGGTAGCAGTTCTCTTGCATTCTACATTTAAATTGCCAAACTCAGAGGTAAATTAGGGGACTAATTTAAGACTTGGTGTGTCAATATGATGCCATTTTGACATTTTACATATACAAATTTGGCTTTGAATTCTTTAATTTAAATTTTTCAAAAAACACATATGTAAATTTAAAACATAATAATAAATAATAAAACTTCATCAGCAAATCAGCAAACCCTTTCAAATGAAAAATAAAAAAGAAGCAGAAGCTCAAAAATGGACTTAACCAGCTTTAAGTTTAAAAGACAAATTGAACTGGCTTGGTATGTAATGTCACTATTAAGACTTACTAGCTCTTTTTTGTGACTATAACGTCGAGCATTATATATTGATTAATTATGCTGCCTTTTTCCAGTCTTTGTTTCAATATTTAGCTAACTTTACATCTAGGATGGGACATCTAGTAAAGCACTTATAATAAAAATATTAGTTACATGTCCTTTATAGGATGTTGCAATCAACCCCAGCAATTATTGACCGTTTGTGATTTACTAGGCAATGTTAGTTCAGTAGTTTGCCATTGCTTTCTGAACTTCAGATGCCTCATACCAATGAAATCAACGCAAAGCGGCCTGCTTCCATATTACCTGAAGCTGATTTCGAACACTACACTTGGTATGTTGGAGGTATGTTGGAGGGTCATGAAACTATGCATCTCACTACCCCCTCAGCCACAGGACGGGTTTTATCAACATTACAGCATGTGATTTGTTGAAGTCTAATGGGTAATTCAGAATTGTCATCATTTTTGTTAACTGATGAACCATAGTGGATCTGGGCTGCCAGGTCAATCAAGCTTTAAGTTGGTGTCAGGAAATGTTCTGGGAATTAAAGCAGCCAATATGATATTGACCACATGACTAAATGAGTGGTGATTGGTTTATAAAAATATACATGCCCTAATGGATAAGAATGCATGTTCTTAAACATCTAGTGTGCTGATGCTGAGGTGGCAGGTTGAACCCCTACATCAGTCAGTTGGACTAAAATTATGACTTCTCGTCCTTGACATGGGGACGTACATTACAAGTACCTCTGCAGACAGAGTGGGTTCGCCTGATGGCAAGGGATACTGTTAATAGGGAAAAGCTAATCCACTCGCAAAAATAAGTCCAGTGCTACTATTTCTATTATTGTATGGACTATAAGAGCTTCCTTTTCTATTGGTTGGCTGCGTCATTCTTTTTTCTTTACGTGATTTGCTCATGGTTGGTTGGATTTTGTGACTGAATTTTTCTACGTCATGGGGTAGCCTGGTCTAAATATAATCCTTCCTTAGTTGCCTCTTACGACATGCCAGATAGAGACAGTGTTACTGTATTTTTACTCCCCTTGTGGGACCTGGTAACACACAGGCGGACCTTTCTTAGTCTTTTTACAACATACATGGTAGTACATAGTGTTACTGTTCTTTGTTTTCCCTTAGGGTCCAGGTAACACATGGGGGCAGCCATCTTTACTTCCAATAATGTTCTTGGTACCCATTTATGGTTAGGACAGCCTGGGACCACAGGTCAATTGTAATAATCCACCCCAATGTAGATTCAAACCCATGACCACTGGGCCATCAGGCAAGCATCTAGCCATTATGCTATTGCAGCTCCCACGTTTATGAGACTGGCAAATAAATGTTATAAAACTGCTCTATTTTATCAAAGCTATAACTTTTATACGCTCCTTTTATGACCAATGGTAACTAATGGTCATTACACAGCAATTAGCCATACATTTATAAGAATGAGGCTGGACTGTGAGAACAATATTTCATTAAAAGGCCTTTGATAAGTGGGAAATTTGATTCAGATATTCAAATTAATTTGTTCACATGCTCATTATCTAAATGTAAAATATTTGCAAAACAGCGAACATTTCAGCCATGACTATCCATCCAAATCCCTATAATATGATATATAATAGATTATACATTACTAATGATCTGGTGTAATATTACAGTAAAAAATAATTATGCACCTTGATTTTTTGGGTTTGATAAATAATTGCGGTCACATGGACAAACATTACATACAAAATCTATTGAATAAATGTTACACTTCTATTTATAAAAATGGAAATGTAAAAAATGAATTAATATATATATATACTCTATTTTCTTTAACTTCACTATGTAAGAGACTACTAAGTATTCTTGATGTTAAATCAGATTTTAATAAGTTACATTACAAATAAAATAAGTGTATCTTTACAGAATAGCGGTAACTTGTTTTTCTGTTAAGGAATAATATTTATTCTTTGGTTTGTTGTGCAACACACTTGTACAGTGTATACAATGTATAAAATACTCACCGTCAGTCGAAACACGTTGTTAAGGAATATCTGGTGTGTTTGTGCCACACAGCGAGTTTGTTGAAATATTAGTTTTAATAGTTCATTTAGATATTTGGGCTGCACATGGTTGACCATAGAGTCCAGCTGCTGACCAGAGCTGTGAGTGGAATAAATGTGATACTGTGCGGTAAAAACAACTACCATCAGAAAATACTTCACTTCTTGAAAGAAGAGACATAAATACTGTGGGAAAAAATATTTTAGATACTAAGAGAGCAGATGAATTACACAAGAATTAATAGCAGTGTCACACACTGTCACCAACATCATTATTTTTATAATTATCATCATAATTATCATCATCATTATTACTGTCATCAGAATCATCACAATTGTCGCAATCATCATCATCACCACCCTATTACATTCCCGGTGGAAAATTTTGCAGCAAAAATTGGTTTTATATAACTATCATATATGGTCATGTCACCATAATCCTGAAGTGTTTCAAGCGTGTATTAGAAGTTGTGCTGATCTTACCAAATATATGTGTTTAATCTCCGCCGGATTGCTATCTATTTTTTTTTTTTTACTCATTTTTTATTCCAATCTCCTTGATTTCTTCTTCTATGGTGCTCTTTGGTCTTCACGCATGGAAACACTACAGAGGACCTGTATCTTCATAAGCATGGCAGTGAGTTGTCAAGAGCAGTCAGTCCAGCAACACTAGAACAGCTTATCTGTTAGGCTGGTCAATCCTCTGGAGGCCTGAGTGTTAAGTATTAAGTCCAAAGCTGCTGAACTGACTAGGCTGGTGTCTGCTGACAATACTTAAAACCTGAAGAGGAAACATGACCAGGTTGTGTCATAATATGCTTCTCCAACGATACACAGTTCCAGTACTGGTCTTGCATACATCGCTGGTTTCTGAGCTTGGAGAGGGAAAAGAGAGCTCTACAGTACAGTTCCTGAAGTGATGGTACCTCTATATCAGGTCAGCATAAAGTCCATACATCAACCTTGCTCCAGTAAATGTAAGTCCTTTTCAGGGTTCACATGACCTTAATGGCAATGCCTATGGGAAATGTAGAAGTTAGAATAACAAGCATTTTTCTGCAAAAACTAAAGCAATTAAAACCTCTGTGGAATAGAACAGACAGAACAGCAAACGGCAGAGTACTGAGAGTCTGAATACTTCCTGTTGCAACATATAGAAGTGAAACTGGGATATTTAACAAAACAGCTGGAAACCACATTATGACCTTTTAATATAAGTGAGTAAAGGAGAATATTAAACATTCATTGGAAAATAAGAGAAAAAACACATCTATCCAACCAAAACTCAATACTGATTATTAAAACAAAAGAAATTGAGGAAAATGAATTATTTTGAGAATATAAAAAGACATGAATGACTGAAAAAGATAATTATGCAGGAAAATATACTGGGGAGTTGAAAAGAGGAAGACCAAAATGAAGATGGATTCAAGATGTGATAGATGATTGATACGTGACAGTAACAGACATGGGACATATGGTTTATGAAAAAGAGAAATTTTGAAAGACTGCTTTCATGGCATGCATTCCTTAGGTGAAATAACTGAATGATGATGATAATCAGATGTCTAATACTTTATGTAACAACTGCCTGGGTCAGAAACAGTTTCAGCTTATTGAGAATATGATTTGAGGCCCATATTTCTGGTCACTGAATTACCCATATGGTAACTCATGGTAATATGGTCACTCATTCATCAGGACTGATTAGTCTTACGACTGGTGTTGAAGCTGTCGGATCATATCCCTCGACTGTCTCTTGTACTCAGCAACTCTCTTGAGATCAGCATAAGTCCTTGCATCAACTTCCTTGCACGTTTTTGTGATGTTTCTCCTAGGATATTTTGCATAGGATTTTGCTTTCCTGTATCTTTGGTATTAGACCTCCATGTCTCATATTGTGACCAATACTAGATAACTTACTGATTGAATAGATGCCTACATTCTCTAATGTCTTTAAGAATTAGTACATTTGATATCTTTTTCTGTCCATTTTATTCTCTCCATCCTGCAATAACACCACATTTCAAAAGCTTCCCAGCTTTTTTCATCTCTATTGTTTAAGAGTCAAAGGTTTAGAACCACACAGTGCTATGGAAATTTGTTTTTAAACACGGAAAACAGGATTACAGATGGAAATGTATAATGTGGCTAGGACATGGAGGGAACTGCAGAAGATAGCAAAAGATAAGATGACTGGACATGGGTTGGTTGAGGGACCATGCTCCAATGGGGGAATCAAGACCAGCAGAAGTGCTATCGGCCAGACATGTGTAGATATTATTTGTTTCCGTAGCTCAATATATATATTTCTTGAATTTAGGCTCGCTTGTTTAACATGGTCAGTCTTCAACAAATACTCATGTGTAATCCAACAAATAACATGTTTAAGGAGGAAAGGCAAGACGGACATATAATCAGATTGCTACTGGAACTATTAGTGTTGGAACTCTTCGCTGGCTGCTGAGGATGGGGACGGAGCGCTTATGGGAATGTCCTGAATGCTGTGATGTCGGTTCCTAAATCAATCAATCAATCAATCATAACATGTTTAAAATATATTCACAGTCAACTGATTACCTTTCTGCTATCTGTTGTGTTGCAGCATTTATTAGTTTGTTCAGGCTACCTTTCATGCCAATCTTCAGACGCTGAAGCAGAGATAGTAAACAATGAGTGATCATTAAACATCAGAAAAAGAGGAGAACAAAAGTTTGAAAACAAAATGTGGAGAAGAGGAACAGTGTAATGTAGGAAAGACATAAAAGGAACTTCAAGAAATTACAAAATATTTATAATTGATTGTCTATGTTCCATAGAAACCTAACAGTAGCAGGTTCGATCACGATTTTAAATTTTGAGTATTTATTAATGAGACCACGACAGATAGAAAGGCCTTGAAAAACAAAATCTAATGGTAACTCAATTATACTTGGATGTCAATTCTGAGCAGAGATATTCACATCTGAATGTCAAAATCTCTATACAGATTTCGCCATACTATTCATACTTTGAGACTGGAGAAATTGGGTCCATTGTTTTTAATTGTTATCGCCACTTCCGGTCCAACATGACTGTCTCAGACAGGCCACTGACGGATATTAAATCTGACTTCATCCATATGTTCCGTCATGTTAAATGAAAAAATAATAGTACAAGTATACAAATAAATTATTAATCATCTTTAAACTTGTATTTTCTTTAACTTTAGTAGTTCAAATTGCACGTTTGAGTGTTAAAACTTTCCGTTGCTGCCGACCACCATCTTGGAGTTCCATTCACAAAGACCTCGAAGAAATATATTTTTTTACGACATATAACGCGATATAAGCGATGAAACTCTCCAAATATATGTAAAAATGGGTTCTGAATTCAAATATCCATCTAAAAATATCTTATATTAAATAAACAAGCTCTAGAAAATAAATTTACTTACTTTTTACTAAGTAATTCATTTTATTTAAAAGGTCACGATGATTTCAACCAATCGCCGTGCACGGAATATTAGGCTAACATTTTCTGCTTAACCTAAGGTGACGTCTGCTATTGTCACGTGATATTTGAATGAATGAATGATGTCGTAAGCATGAATGGACTTTATAGCAGCCATTTTGGTGACACAATGGAACAGGCTGGGGTGACGCCGTATATCAACTTCCGTTTTCAGTTCGGGTAGTGGCACAATCGAACCGCCTACTAACAGGTAGAAGAAGACACACTTACAACAAATACAACCTTTATAATTGCTGAATAATCTACTCTAAATAATAATTACGAGGAGGCCTCAAATTAGAACTTTAAAACTGTCAAAGAAATTACAATAACCACGTGTCAGGACCTTAGAATTGGCTCGTTGGGCTAACACGTGTGAGACAGTACAAGTATAACATGATTCGACGTAAGACTCAACGACACAACGTTTTATGGATTTATTGCCATATTAAATACAGAACGATGATTACAACAATATACAATATATAACTCACGACGCTCACAACCACAATACAGCTCACAAGTCTGACGCTCAAGATGACAGTCGTTCGGCTTTCACCCACAGAGATCCACACAAACGCCTTGCTTTCACCGCACACGTCCTTCCAGTCTCAAGTCCCAGCTCGGTCTGTCACTAGCGCGCAACTTGCTGACCGCCTCTAGTGGCGTCACGTGGCATGCGTGCGTCTTGTCGTCAGCCTGACCGCTGGTCGCGTGTCAGGTAACAATCTTGCCAGCCGACAATTCTTGTCCGCCGGGTGTCGTAACGATGTTGCTGCATAGCTATCCCATGTTAGGCTCTGACATCCTCCCCGGGTACCTCAATGAAAGATGCCATCTTTCATTCATGATGTATGTATATACTGGGGTAGTGTTAACTTCATGTCAGAGTCTACCCTTTCCCTGTGTTATGCATGAAAATACATATATGGCATAGAAATATATACGATAAATGTAAGTTGCATTGAAATGACAAATGAAGTTCAACTTTTAACACAAATCAGGTTTCATCCCCCTGATGGCTGGTTACCTCAATTGCAATAATACCCAGTCAGATCAGTAGTACCAGCTTCTCGCATCTACCTCGCAGCAATTTGAAAAAAAACGTAATAATATGGTTGTTTTGCAACAGCCATCTAGCCAGACTGAAATACGGCTTTATATGAGTCGTATTAAACACTCAAACTCTGACCTCATTTGGCCAGGAGCTCTTATGTTGGTTTGCAATGTTGGCAGCTCTCTGCCATGCTTGGTGGACGCCTACCCGGTGTGTTAGCCATTTGAGCAACAAAATGTCTATTTATACAATACACACTATTGAATATGTTTCAAATTATGGCCCTTGGTGTAATTCATAAATGCAAGGGAAGTAATTTTGACATTCAAGCAATACAATAAATTACAATAATTATTTAATTTCTTAGCGTCATTGCTTGACGTTTCTTCATATTAACGAGAAAAAGTCGGTAATATGAATACATTAATCAAGATATGATTCTAAGATTACACTAATCAAAATAAATAAGTACCCAATTGGTGTATTATGTTTTATAGATTCACAAGGATTTTACAATCGTCATAAGTTTTTGAATATTTGTATATTGTCTGCTAATTTTGGTGTACTTTTTAAATTACACAGGAAGTACACACGAAACTCAAAATTTAGTTGCTGTTACACTGTCTGAACACAACTGCTCAGGTGTTATTTTATAACGGATAGTAAAATGTTCTCAAAGTTCGTGTCTGATGTTATAGTATCACAACTTTCGGATTATGATGGAATGTTCTTATTTCCGATGTGTTCACAACTTATGGATAATGATCGACTGTTCTTATTTCTGATGTTTGAGTGTCGAACCTTTTGGATTAAGTTCGCTTGTAGAAGTCACTGTTCAGTCCACATTTGCACACGTCGTTAAAATATCACGGTGAAGAAATCCACACACAGCTGTCACTGTTAACCCGCAAAGTTCGCTTCTGGTAAGTGGTTAAGCGTCTGTGACATTGTTCTTGTTGTATATTTACAGTTAATAATGTTCTCTTTCTAACACACACTACACAATTATACTACACTCATTACAAGACTTAATTAAAATAAGTATATTATACATGTCGGTTTTTTTACCCGTATCACAATTACAATTATAGACCTTACACAGTAGGTGAATAGAAACAAAATTCACTCATTGGTGGCTGTGTTGGTCTGAGTGTATTAGTACACTCTGCACTCAGACATTGCTTACTGGGTCGGTCGGACAACGGGACAAAAGATCGGCAATTGTATTGATTCTGCCTGGAATATGTCGAACCTCGAAACTGTAATTTTGAAGCTTCAAGGACCAGCGAGCAATCATATTGTTGGATGGTACTCCGGCATTTATATACCGTAATGGACTGTTGTCAGTTTCGATGATAAAGTGACGTCCTAGAAGGTATCTGGATAGTTTCGTCACACTTTCTACTAAGGCAAGTGCCTCTAATTGTGGAATGGACCATGCACGCTCTCGAGGCCTTAGTTTTCTTGATATAAAACAAACGGGATGCAGGATGTTGTTGTATTCCTGCAACAGGACTGCCCCAATCGCAACGGAGCTAGCATCTGTTCTCAATCTGAAAGGTAAATGGATGTTGGGCAATTTAAGGATGAGATTATTCGAGTTCTTATCAGAAAAGTATGCCAAAACTTTATGAAATGCATTTCGTAGGCATTCATCGTGTGCAACTTTTTCAGGCTTTTCCTTAGTTAGTAAATTAGTAAAAACCTCGGTCAGTTCTGAAAAATCAGGAATGAATTGCCTGTAATAATTGATCAGTCCCAACAAACTCCGGACTTGTTTCTTATTAGTCGGGAGTGACAGTCTTAGAATTTTGGAGACAATTTTGTTGTCTGTCCTGACAAAGCCATTGGATATTCTGTACCCCAAAAATGATATCTCTTGGTAAGCCATGCTCACCTTTGAAGGCTTCACTGTCAGTCCGTGCTGTCTGATACGTTCTAGTGTCTGTTCTAGTGTCTTTATATGTTCCGTCATTGTCTCTGTATGGACACAGATGTCGTCGATATAGCAAATAATATTAGGAATGTCAGCTAGGAGGAGTCGTGTCATGCGTACGAATGTGGCTGGGGCATTGACTAGCCCAAATGGAAGTTTGCACCATTCGTACAGTCCCCAAGGCGTGGCAAAAGCTGTTAGATGTCTGCTGTCTTCATGTACAGCTATCTGCCAGTAACCTTTAGACATGTCAAGCGTCGTAAAGAACTTAGCGTCAGTCAGTTCTGTCAGAAGATCGTCAGTGTTTGCCATTGGTTCAAGATCTAAAACAGTTATTTTGTTCAGTTTTCTGTAGTCGATGCAAAGTCGTATTGTGTTGTCCTTTTTGCGTACAATCTGTAAGTAGCACCAGATAGTTTTAGTGCATTTTTAGCAATTTCACATGATTTAATAATCCTTTCACGCAATGATGTTACATACAAGAATGATGATATGGGTTTAAGTACTGGAGTAGAGTCAGTTAACATTTGGTGATAAATTGTTAATGGGCCTCATGGTTTGGCACCATAGATTAATTCAAAAGGAGAGAAACCGGTACTAGAATGTGGTACCTCGCGATAAGCAAAAAGGACAGCTGGTAGGTATACATCCCAGTTATTGGGGTGATCTTGAGTTACTTTTGCAAGCATGTGCTTCAGATCCCCGTTAAGCTTTTCTATAATCCCGCTCGAGTGAGGATGATAGGGGCTATTGAAGACTTGCTTCACTCCTAACATTTTGGTGAAAGCTTGGGTCGATGCGGCAATAAACTGAGTGCCTCTATCAGACTGGATAGTATCTGGAAACCCAATTCGGGAGAAGATATGGAAGAACACTTCCATGATGTCGTTGGCAGTAATGTTCTTTAGAGGAATCGCTTCTGGCCAGCGACTACATTGATCAATAAAAGTTAGAATATATTTATTCCCTCTAGTTGTTGTATGACTAAGAGGGCCCACAATGTCAACTGATAATTTTTCAAAGGGTCGACTGGCTAAGTCAGTGACTTGTAACTTTGCCTGTGGGTGTTTACCTTTTTTTACCAGTTTCTGGCATGTATCACAACTTCTGCAATATGTTTTTATGTCATTGCAAAATTTTGGCCAATGAAACTGTGTCAATAACCTTGACCTGGTTTTAACATATGCCATATGACCTGCAAAAGGTATATCGTGAGCAAGATGTAAAGCTTGCTTGCGATAAGTAGTTGGCAAAACAGTTTGCTTCGTTGTAATGTCACCTCTGGTGTAATACCTGGTGAGTATATCATTGTGTAAAGCAAAATGCCATTTCGCATTCTTGGTTATTCTTGCCTTTTTGCCGATCAGGTCAAAGTACTTTGACAGTGAAGGATCAGCTTTTTGAGCTGTTATGAATGCTTCCTTCATAGAGTCACTAGGTGGTAATTCTGGGCTAAGCATTTGTATAGCCTCAGTTTGGTTACTTTCATCTTGCACTCTAGCAGTAGCTCTTGTTACTGCGTTCACACACTCAATGACATCAGATGATGATGGAATGATATCGTTAATGATGTGATGAGAACTTAGTGCTGCATTAGCTAACATACATTCAATAGGTGATATGACATTTGGTGGTGATGTCGTGTTATCATCAATACATAGTGATGTTATGTCATGATTATGAGGTTTGTCATTCACCTCAGGTAAGTTTCCTATGATTATATCGCACACTGGGTTTGTAAGTGCGGCGCACTTTACTTTCCCGGTGAGGAAAGGTGTTTCAATGTATGCCCATGCTAATGGATATTTCTCAATATTGCCTGAAAATGTTCTACATGTAATGTGCCTGCCTGTATAGTCTGTAGGCGTTATGAATGTTGTTTTCAGGCCAATAAGTGTACTTCCGGTGTCGCGAAGTACTGTAGCAAACTTGCCATTAACATACCCGTGATGGATGTCTAATCTGCCTTTTGAGTCTATTACCAAGTTAGCTTCCTCATTGGCAATAGGGATGGCGTGCCCGCATGTTAAGATACCATCTTCATAGAAGGTGTTACAGACAGTGCATTTGTTAGCACTAAATACATCACAAGCCTGTGCTGCATTCACAGGATGTTTCTCTGGATTTTCGTCTTCTGACGCTGAGCTATCGAACAAGGCGGCATTGGCTTTGTTGGTCATATGCCTGCCTCTACAATCCATGCGATGGTGCCCGTAAGCCTTGCAGAGAAAACATTTACGTAAACTTTTGAACGATTTACGCTCTTTGTCTTGTCTGTTTACCATATTTTGCAAGTATGTTTGGTACCCTGGGTTTTTATCGCACATCTCGTTCAAATGGTGAGAAAATTTACAGTGAATGCAATGTCTAAATTTCTCAGAGGTAGGCCTGTTTGGTTTTTGCCTACTATAGTTTTTCTCATAGTTGGCCGCTGCTACCCAGTTACTGTCAGTAGCTTCAGTGGCAAAGCACTGTTTGTTGGCCGTGTAATAGGCCGACCCACGTCTTTCAATTTCTTCCACACTTGTGCATTCATTCTCCTGTAAGAACTTAGAAAACGATGATGGGATAGAAGAAATGATTTTATCTCGAATGATGAGATCTTCTAATCTATCATAACTTTTGTTAATTTTGGCTGCTGAAGTCCATTTGCTGAAAACATCTCGGACTAAACAGAGGTAGTCAGAGAACGTTTGAGTTGATTTTGGACTCAATTTACTGAATTGTTCTCTGTAACCTGCCTCGTCTAACATGAAATGTGCCATTATCTTAGATTTAATATAATGGTACTCTTTTCTGAGGTCTTTGGGGATGGTTTCAATGACTTTAAGAGGTTCCCCAGATAGACTCCTCATATATAGAATATTCCATTCAGAAAGTGGAACTTGGTAATGTTCCATTAAAGTCTCAAAATTTTGAGTAAAGGCTGCTATGCAGTCACCCGAGGTATAGTTACGTACGATACCTTGATACTTCTTATACTGGTTTTCTTTTTCCAGTCTTTCAGATTTCTTTGACTCTTTATTCATCGCAGTCTCAGTGTCAAGTTGTTTCATTTTCAACTGTAACTCTAGTTCTTCTTTCTTACTCTGAGCTGCTATTTCTGCTTTCTTAAGTTCACTGTCTATCTCAGCTTGCTTTGTCTTTGCAGCCATTTCTACTTCGGCTTGCTTTAATGCTGTTTCAATCTCTGCCTGTTTTAAGGCTGTTTCAATCTCTGCCTGTTTTAAGGCTGTTTCAATCTCTGCCTGTTTTAAGGCTGTATCTGCCTCTGCTTGCTTGGCAGCCATTTCTGCTTGTTTTAGAGCTCTCTCCGCTGCTCTTTCTTCGCGTTCATTATTTTTCTCCTGTACCAGCAGGTATTCAGCGTATTTGTTCTCGCTCCGTTTTGTTAATTCATCACCTGTTAGATGCAATTTAATACCCATATCGATGAAATCAAATAATGACGACATGATGGGGAAAATACGTCAATGAAAATCAGCCACACAAAATATGTTATAAATGGTTAGTAATAAACAATTTACAATTTATTTTACTATACGATGCGTGCCTACTATTGCATACGTAAAGTTAAAGTATAGAAAAATATACTCAAGTGCCCTGGATACGGTGAAGAATGGTTGGACAATCGGGCTAGAAAACTGTAGGGTCGTTACTTCGGAACCACTAATGACCTCTACGGCAAGGTTATGGATGGTACGGAAAAACCTGCTTTGTTTTTGGAAGAAAATAAGTTAGCGTCTATTTGTTGGTGTGTGCCTGCAAGTCACTAAGTGTTGATTAGGTTTGGATGGCGTCAAGTATAATTGTATGTCGTAAGTTTGTCCGTCAACAGTGTTTTTCTCAACAGAAGTTACACTCTTTCCAAAACTCTTTGCGTTCCACAAACTCAATGCACAAAGACAATTTATCTGTATTTGAACACTCAATAACATTGATGACACATCACTTACATCACGATGACATTCAGTAAGGACATAGACATCAAGTTTACAAGATGGCGACAAGGTCAAAATGGCGACAAAATCACAATGTCGACAAGGTCAAACGGTGACAAGTTTCACAAATCACAAATGTTTTACACGCTTACAGGATCAAACAATATGTACTGTACGTTTACAAATGGTTTTACACATATTTAAACAATGTAGTAATGGATCACAATGAGACTTTTACGATCACATTTACATAACTATAACCTTGACAAATTTTACAAGTTCAAGAATTATAGTTTTAAATCGTTAATGACGTATGGTTTAAACAAAGACGAGCAACACACGTCTACATATATTAGGTTCTTAAACAAGGACGAGCAACCCACGTCCACACATGTCAGGACCTTAGAATTGGCTCGTTGGGCTAACACGTGTGAGACAGTACAAGTATAACATGATTCGACGTAAGACTCAACGACACAACGTTTTATGGATTTATTGCCATATTAAATACAGAACGATGATTACAACAATATACAATATATAACTCACGACGCTCACAACCACAATACAGCTCACAAGTCTGACGCTCAAGATGACAGTCGTTCGGCTTTCACCCACAGAGATCCACACAAACGCCTTGCTTTCACCGCACACGTCCTTCCAGTCTCAAGTCCCAGCTCGGTCTGTCGCTAGCGCGCAACTTGCTGACCGCCTCTAGTGGCGTCACGTGGCATGCGTGCGTCTTGTCGTCAGCCTGACCGCTGGTCGCGTGTCAGGTAACAATCTTGCCAGCCGACAATTCTTGTCCGCCGGGTGTCGTAACGATGTTGCTGCATAGCTATCCCATGTTAGGCTCTGACACACGCCTTTGTCTTGTAACCTGTCAATACTGTTGGTAAGGGTGTCAAGAGTGTTAAATACATGACATCAAGGTGCAAATGAACATGGTGGCATCATAAGGACAGTTTTAAGATGACCGCCCCACTTTTGACATGCACCAAAGAGTCTGCATTCTGTATCCGTTTTTTTATCAGTCACAGAGTGAAACCTATAGAAATTCATCAGTGAATGAAGGGCCAGTATGGTGATGCATGCCTGTCAGCCCAGCAAGTGTATGAGTGGAGTAGGAAGTTTCAACCTTAAAAGATGCTGAATAATCTACTGCAAACAATAACTACAACTTTAACAAAAAGCGAACAATCTACTGTAAACAATAAATACAACCTTTAAAAATGCTGAATAATCTACTCTAAACAATAAATACCACCTTAAAATCTAAATAATAAATATGAAGTGGAAACAGAAAAGAAAATTTTTTAACCAAGTGGATAATTTTAAATACCAAAGGACAGCTATAACATCTGATGGAAGATGCACAACAGAGATTAAGAACAGCATAGGGCAAGCAAAAGCTACATGTCAGAAAATGAAAGATATCTTATGTAATACATTACTATCATTGACTGTAAAAAAAAGAGTACTGAAATGTTATATAGAACCTGTTTGTGCTGTATGGCAGTGAATCTTGGAATGTAAATGAACAAATTAGGAAGAAATTGGAAGCAACAGAGATGTGGTACCTGAGATGAATGTTGTGAGTTCCTTGGACTGCCAGAGTAACTAACAACGATTGCCTGAACGAGGCTAATGAAACTAGAACATTAAATTTAATTCCATATTCTTTACAGGACATCGCAGTTAACACCAGCATTTTTTGCTATTGTGATCTCTTGGCAAATTTACGTTCAGTAGTTTGCCATTGCTTTCAGAATTACCAGCACCCATATTATTTTTTAAAAACCAACACAAAGCAGTTTACTGCCAAATTGCCCGCAGCTATGCTTCGAACTCGGGTTTGTGGGATTAAAACTGCGTCCGTAACCTCAAAATAAGAAAGAGACAAACAGCTTTCTTTGGTCATGTGATGAGAAGAGGGGCATTCGAGAACATCATGACAACTGGAAAGATCAATGGCAAGAGAGGCAGAGGCAGACCAAGAGAAATGCTCATATGCTGAACATAAAATTGCAAAGAAATCATAACCAGCAAAATATGCTGGGGTTGACTTTGACGTCCTGTAAAGGATATACAACTAACTAACCACCAGATAGTGTTCTACAGAAATTAATCTCTCTCATTTACAATGGACAAAAAGAGCAATAGACTACCCCATAAGGGAAGTGAAGAATAGTAACACTGTTGTCTTCCATGCATGTCGTAAGGGGCGACTAAGGAGGCTTTGGGCTGAGACTTGGTCTACAGTCTGTTGAGCCTTCTTGTCCCCAACATGGCGGATAGGCATTTAAACCGTTAAGGCCTCTGGAGTGTTCACGCTTGTGGCTACAGTTTGCATTTGCATTTTCCTCATGTTGGACTCGTAGTGCATGGTTCCTTTGCCCTGCTACTGAGTGAGTGCATGGCGCGACACTGTGAGCTGTGAATTTCACGTGGAATGTTTTTACATCTGTCTGTGGTTTTTGTAGCGTGAACTGCATGTTCAGAACGATGGCGGCCGGCTGCTGCTGAATTGACTGGTTTGCCTTTTCGGTTCATGGGTGCATTTTTCAGGAGAATCCTGGGAGTCGTCGCTGGAGCTACGGAGTTTGTGCTTTGTGCGGCGTTTTCGGCGGGTCACCCTGCGGAAAGAAACTGAGCCATACGGGATAAAACCCGGGTCAATGAAGTCTTTCTAGTGACTGCCAATTCCTTTGACGATGAACTGTGTTTTTCATAGAGGACTTTTGTGTTGGTATTCTGGCGGTGGCATTATGCACAGTGTACCTGTGCGGGCTGTTGGCTTGCTGAGACTCTTGTCTATTCCATTGTTCACATACGACAGTTAGGAGTATTTTGTGTGATATTCACTGGCACAAGAACGGAGCAAAATGGGGACGACCCATTGCTGTGAAGTTGGAACCGTGACTAACTAACTAATGGATAAACTGAGGCTATAAGCACCACTGTGTAAAACACATCACATACCATAACTCATCCTGAACTCATGTCATATCCTAAAACTGAAAGGCACAATGGAAAAGCAAAGAAGAATACCTACAATTATACTATAACAAATTAGAGCTTTTGTGAATTTAGCCAAGAGATCATCACAATCATCAAGTGCCTTGACGACCGAAGAGGGCGATCTTGCTTCTCCACATTTTGTGATCCCCAATGGCATGTACTACTCCCCCGATGGTGTTTCCACCTTGTCGTGGTGGGGGAGCTTGAGTTTCTCAATGACCCTGAGAGCTATGCCGGCGGTAGCGTAGCTACCAGCAGGGCCTCCCAAGCCGGACAGGTCAAAGGGTAGAGAACAGACAAAGAGAAACACCCTGGTCCTCCAGGTTGGGGGTTGAAGCGTGGGGTTAACATCCCCACCTTTGTAAAAACCTTTCTTTGTTACGAAACAAATACATGAGCCTCGATATCGGACTGACTTATCTGGACAACGACCTTGGAACGTTAAAGGACTTTTGAGATTTGGAACATGGAATGTACGGACACTATATCGAGCTGGAGCGGCCGAAGAACTAACCCGGGAGCTGGGTGAATATCAAATGGATATAACAGCAATTCAAGAAATAAGGTGGCCAGGAGAGGGTACTTTAGAGCAAAATGGAATGATTATAATATATGGAGGAAACACCCAAAATAAACATGAATTAGGAACAGGATTTGTCATCAAAAAAGAGTTATGGGGGAACGTTTTAAACTTTAAAGCTTTTAATGACAGGATTAGTAAATTACGAATAAAAGGTAAATGGAAAAATATAACGATGATTAATGTACATGCACCTACTGAAGAGAAAGAAGATGATATTAAAGAAGACTTTTATAATGATCTGGAAGATGTCATAGAAGAAACCCCCAAACAGGACATCCTGATTGTGCTGGGAGACTTCAATGCAAAAATAGGTAGAGAGCAAACTAATAAAAAAGTGGCCGGTATGGAAAGCCTACATACAACTTCAAATAATAATGGATGGAGAGTCATCAACCTGGCAGAAGCCAAAGGACTGCAGATTAGCAGTACTAGACTACAAAGAAAGGATATACACAAACAAACTTGGAAATCATGTGACAAGAGAACCTATAATCAAATAGATCACATTTTAATTAACAACAGAAATGCATCAAACATACAGCAAGTCAGAAGTTATAGAGGAGCTGAGTGCCACAGTGACCACTTCCTCGTTGGAGCAAAATTTAAAATAAAACTTAAGAGAGCTTTCTATACTAAATTACAAAGATTACACCCAACATATAACAGAGAAAAACTGCAAGACATTACAGTCAAAGAGAAATTTACAGATGAAATAAAATGTAAACTTGAAACTCTGCAAAACCCTTTGGAGGAAAGCGTTGACCAAACTTGGTTGAACATCAAGAATACAATTCAGTCTACCGCAGAAGAATGTCTCGGTGTGTTAACCACGCATAGAAAGAACAGATGGTTCAATCAAAAATGTGAAGAAGCAGTCATTAGGAAGAAGAATGCCAGACATGTATGGTTAAATGACATCAATAACATCCAAAAGGAAGAGCATTATAAAAATGAATGTAAAGAGGCTACAAAAATAGTCAGACAGCAGAAGCGAGAATATATGAGTAATATAATCAAAGATATGGAAACTAATCACCAGAAAAATGAATCCAGAAAATTTTTTAAAGAACTGAAGTCAATGAAACGAGGGCACCAACAAAACACATATGGCTTAAAAGACAAAAATGGGAATATGATAAATACCAATGAGGAAATGTGCAACACTTGGAAAGAATATTTTATTGAATTACTAAATTGTGAAGCTCCAAGTCACATTTTCCCACAGGAAGAGGTTCTAACATGCGAACCACAAATTGAAGAACCTACATTTGAAGAAATCCTATATGTAATCACACGACTTAAAAACAATAAGGCAACTGGGACTGATGGAATTGCTGCTGAATTTATAAAGGCAGGTGGCCATGCATTACATCTAAAGCTATACGAACTAATAATAAAAATCTGGAGGACAGAAGAATTACCCCATGACTGGAAAGAGTCATTATTGATACCTATCTTTAAGAAAGGAGACAAGTTTCAATGTGGAAATTATAGAGGAATATCACTACTGTCCACAAGCTATAAGATACTATCCGCAGTATTACTAAATAGACTAAAACCATATTCAGAAGACATATTAGGTGACTACCAGGCGGGTTTTAGACAAAACAGATCAACAATAGATCAGATATTTATCTTACGACAAATAGCCGAGAAACATTGGGAATATAAAAGAGATCTCCATAACATTTTTGTGGATTTTAAAAAGGCTTATGATAGTGTCCATAGGAATAGTCTATGGAATGCTATGCAGGAATTTGGAATACCAAGGAAGTTAATCAACATGACCAGACTATGCATGGAAGATACTTATAATATAGTAACATATAAAGGCAGGAAATCAGACCCCTTCCAAATAACATCTGGCTTGAAACAGGGTGATGCACTATCGCCGCTACTCTTCAATCTGGCTCTAGAGAAAGTTGTAAGGAAGGTAAAGGAGGAATGTGATATTGGAGGAACATCCAAGCTGCTTGGTTATGCAGATGATATAGATATTATAGGGCAAAGTGAACAAAAGACATTGGAAATATTGACTCACTTAAAGGGAAAAGCCCAACAGATGGGGCTGGTTATCAACCAAGATAAGACAGAATATATGGTAATTTCAAGAGACGGAATGGCTAGAAACTCTGGCCACATACAAATAGATAATATGACCATTAAAAGAACGGAAACATACAAATACCTGGGTACAATCTTCAACTGCTCCAACATCATAAGGGAAGAAATACAAACTAGAATCAACTCTGGAAATAAGATATACTATGCACTACAACATCTACTAAAATCAAAGGCGCTATCTCGTAACACCAAAATCACAATATACAAAACACTGATCAGACCAGTTGTGCTGTATGGCTCTGAAACCTGGAGTACAACGAAAGGAGACGAAGCCTTGTTACAAACCTTTGAGAACAAAATTTTAAGACGCATCTTTGGACCCATTAGGGATACACAAAGTGGAGAGTGGAAAAGAAGAAGTAACAAAGACATTTATGATCTGTTTAAGTCCCCGCTAATCACTGGTATCATGAAGGCTAATAGACTACAATGGCTGGGGCATATAGAAAGAATGGAAGATAATAGGGAAACAAAACTCGCTTACACTCAGGAAATAAATGACCGTAGACCCCGAGGTAGACCAAGAAGACGGTGGAGAGATAATACATGTACAGACCTACAAGCACTTGGAATCAACGACTGGCAAGAGAAGGTCCACCAGAGAGACGAATGGAGACGGATTGTATTTGCAGCAAAGAACCTCAATGGCTCGGAACGCTGAAGAAGAAGAAGAAGACAATGGCATGTACTATTTCTGTGCTGACTCCCATCCATACCATGACACAAGACTGTCAGTAATTTTCTCTCGCTGTCTTCTTGTGTCTCTCTTTCCAGTCGTTTCAACATGTTCCAGTTTTTGTCTTCTCATTATGTTGCCAAAAAATGAAGACTGCCTTTTCCTGATGTTTGTGATAAGTTGCCTTTGTGACTTAGCCTCCATTAAAACGTCTAGATTGCTCATTTTGGCTGTCCTAGGAATTTTCAGCATTCTTCTATAAAATTACATCTCCAAAGACTCCAAGGATTTTTTTGCTCGTTAATTAATTTTACAGGATTTGAAACCATATGTTAGAACTGATTCTATGTAACATGCAGGAATTTTTTCTCTAACCTCGAATGACAAGGACTTATATATAAAATGTTCTTCATTTGATAGAATGCACTTTTTGATTGTCCTATTCTGTTCTTTATTTCTCTAATGCAACTTCCATCTGACGTTATCCATGTGCCTAGATATTTGAATTTCTGCACTTGCCCCAAAATAACATTATTTACTTTAATTGTACACTTAGGCATGATCTGATTCTCAGTCAAAACATAAAAGACAAATAAATCTGTCTTCTGAATTTGTGAAAGAATTTTTGTTTAGATGCTATCCAAATGTTAAGTGTATCTGAACAAACCTCTACAGCATCTGGCAGTTTCCTCAGAACAAAAAGTGACTCTGTCAAAATGGCAATGAAATTGTTTAAGTTATCCTCAGGATTGCCGTTCAAGTCTTCTTTCACTTCAAAGGCTTTGTTTACTGATGTCTCACTTCCCTCTACCTCTGAGAAATAGAAAAGTCACAAAAAGTGTGTCCATATTGGTTCAGCAGAATATAAACTTAACATATTTAACTCTGTTTTGCATATTACATCAAAAAAGGGCAACCTGGAATTATGCACCAACTATAGAACTGTTGCCCTGATCAGTCATGCAAGTAAAATTCTACTAAAAATCATAATGGGAAAACTTAGTAAGAAAATGGAAGAAGAAATTAATGTGGTTCAAGCTGGATTTAGACAAGGAAGAGGAACAAGAGATCACATTCTTAATATGCGTTTAATAATAGAGAAGTGCAGAGAATTTAATGTAAACCTATTCTCATGTTTTGTGGATTATTCAAAGGCATTTGACTGTGTCATCAGAAACTTTGGGAAATCATGAGGAATATGGGCTTTCCACCAATGTAATACAACTCATAAGAATGCTCTATCTAGACCAACAAGCAGCAGTTAGAATAGATGGTGAGACATCAGATTGGTCTGACATCAAGCAAGGAGTCCGTCATGGCTGTGTGCTGTCCCCCTATTTGTTTAACCTGTACGCTGAAAATATGAGAAATGTAAGAGATGATATAAACAGGGAGCTATATGATGCCCTAAATATCAGTGGTCATGACATACCAGAGATTCGGTATGCTGATGATACAGTATTGCTATCCACAACACAGATTGGCATAGAAAACCTAATAGTCTCAACCCAAATGAATAGTGAAAATCACAACTTATATCATAACATAGCAAAAACAAAGATAATGCATACAGATAAAACCACTATGGAGAAAGAAATATATGTTGAGGAAAAATTGGAGGTGGTGGACAATTTTGAATATCTTGGGTCATTGATTACCAACAATGGTGACACAATGAAAGACATTAAACGACGACTAGCAATTGCTCTTCAAAGACTAAAACAACTGAATAAATTATGGAATGGGACAGACAGAACTACAAAAATTTGATTTTTAAGAGCGTGCATCTTTCCCATTGCAACATACGCCTGTGAGACCTGGACACTTACTAAACAAGCTGAACAGTGCATAAATGCCTTTGAATATAAATGTTATAGATGAGTTCTAAGAATATCTTGGGTAAAGAAAAGAACAAATGCATCCATACTTCAAGAACTGAATACTGAAGAAGGTTGGCTATTAAAGACAATAAAACAAAGAAAACTGAAATATTTTGGTCACTTGAAACGTCACGAAAGTTTGGAGAGAACAATAATGGAGGCGTATATGCCTGGGAAGAGAGGAAGAGGAAGGTCAAAGAGAAGATGGGTGCAGGATGTGGCGGATGACCTCCAGATGGGTGTATCGGACGTGGGACATCTTGCTTATGATCGAGAGGTTTTCCGGAAGGTTGTTATGGGAGCGAGGTTCTGCAAAGGACATGCTACTGAATGAATCAATCAATCAATGAATATTACATCATCCTCTATATCTATGGATCATCTGTGACTGTAGGGGGTACAGGTGAAGGTGCACCCGACATAAAATATGGCAACTGTTGAGTTTACTAACCCATGGTCAGAGCAGTATTTCAGGGGGAGATAAACTCATAACATCCATGGAAATATGTCTTACTACAGGTGTCTTGTATAGCCCATTTTACAGACAAAGTGTGAGTTGTTGAATTGTATGTGAGAAGGGAGACAATGTAGAAGTTGTGTGTGTTAAGAGACTGTGTGGGTTGTTGAAGTTGTATGTGTTGGTTTTTGGATATCTGATGATGGGTAGGGACCTCCCCCATAAAAGAAGAAATAAGGCACCTCCTTCCCTCCTCTAGCCTATGGGACACCCTTGGGCAAGATGGAGCACCCCATTTATCCCCCAATGAGGGTGTCAGAATTTTGGCTGTCTCATACTGGTGTTTAGTTGTGGGTACAGGTTTACCATCCAGATTCATGTGAGAAAACTTGGGACAAACGTCTCTTGTAAGCTAATTGAAGAAACAGTCCCTGAATACTCAAGAAAACAGCCAATAAGTGGCTCGTAGAAAAGGTTGATTGATGTAGCTGCTCTTGGCACCCATGGGAGTGAGAAAGAGGAAATTAGATATGTAGATTAAGCATCTCATGATGCACTTAACAAATGTGGATTGTCCTCTTCTGATGCCAGTAACCAGTTCACTTTGTGAGTTAACTTCTTTCAAGATATCTTCAACACACTTTTTATCTGTCTATGGTGTTCTAACTTTTTTATACAAAGCAACATCTCTGCAGCTTCCCCAAAATGACTTACTAATCTGATGATTGTCCACGATTTACCTCATCAGAAATGACTTAACATAGTTTTTAAGAACTCTCTTTCTCACCTCGACTGACATAGATATGGTACATAGAATATTCTTAACAAAGATATGGTGCATAGCATATTCTTAACAAAGATATGGAACATAGCATATTCTTAACAAAGATATGGTGCACAGAATATTCTTAACCCTTTACAAGGCATAGCGTCTGATTCCGGCCGATGCGAGAAAACGATCGCAACGGCCGATTCCGGCCGACACTATTATGCATTGTAAAATCGCGATCTCTCGGCTTTCCGACACTTCCGACGGCTACTTTCGCTTTCGCCTACAGCTTGACAACGTGGCCGCCATTTGTAAACGCGATAGTATCAATTTAAACGGACTTTTAAGGACAATTTTTGATAGTTTTCGGGATTTTTACGCTGTTTTTCAAAATGGATTTCGGCGATTCTTCAAGTGATAGCCGAGATTTCGCTAGGTTAATTTTAAATGACATTAAAGGGCACGAAGTTGACTATTAATCGGAGCTAGATATCAGTGCAAAGCGTTACTTTGCATTAGCAGTCGTGAGTCGGACTTTAAAGAAAGTGATTATGATTCTGAAAATGTGTTTGTATATTGCCGTATAGGTGACGGAAAATCACAAACAACATGCCGTATTTCGTAAATATTTGTGTTCATGTATGGATTACCGGCAACAATCACGTGAGTAACATATTCTGCATGCTTTCCCCTTCATTGTGTTGTTTATTTAACTACCATCGGTTGACTAACACCTTATTTGTGATGTTTTTACTAACGCGACCCGAACTTTTTCCAAACCTGAAAAAATCTTGCCCGTTCAGGGCTACAAAATGGACAAGCGTCTGCCCTGTAAAGGGTTAACAAGGATATGGTGCATAGAATATTCTTCGTCTTGTAGAATTCTACTTTTGCTTTGCCTATTCAACTTTAATACCACAAATTAGATATCAAGGTAGAAAATATTTTTAGCGAGTCTCTTTAAGCATAACAGTGTTCACAGGAATCTTACTTGGAGTTCTTCTTGGGGAGTCCATTCCATCTGACCATCCCCATACGCTGGCATCCTTACGGCTCAGCCTCATCTGACTGCCTCTCTGAAGGCTTGATGTGGGCAGTGACCTTTCATAGATCTGCTTTGTAAGTTCCTCAATCAGTGTTTCATGCATTTTCTAATACAAAGATAAAACAGCTAATGACTATTTATGGTTTCAAAAATACATTTTGAAGGTTTAAATAACATATTTAAGAAACATAAAAAAGACAATATTCTTTACTCCATTCTTCTTCTTATGACTTTCACCTGCTTCATCCTGTGCCTTTCATCTCTCAGTGAAGCAAAGCTCTTGGTAGACTTATTAATGATTGGCTGGATTTTGCAGATTCTATGGGATGACATAGCCATTGCATCAACCCTCCTTAGCCGCCTCTTCTGACATGCATGATAGGTGGTGACAAGTGTTACAATACTTCTCGTTGCCATCTCTGTCTAACACTCATTTTGGTAAAAGACATGTCCGGCCAAACCGTCTAGGAATGTTGAAAGGCTTTGATACCCGAGCCTGACCAAAGCAAGTGACAAAACTGTTTACTTGCCCCCAATTAGGTTATGTTGTAATCATGTGTTATATTTGCCTGGACGGTAATTTTTGGTATTCACGCATCTTGCTCCCCATCCCCTGGGAGTGTTGCAGGCTGGCTTGCCTTCAACACATTTCCTGGTCAGCTGAAGGTCGTGTGATACGTTTAATCGCTTCAGGTAAATATGGCAGGTTTTGCATAATTCCTGCTTCACACATCAGCATGTTTCTTTGTGCTGTATATAGGAAAGTGGATTTGAAATTTAAACGTGTATTATAACAAAATACACAGAAATATGCATTTTAAAAAACCAAGTGCTTCTGTAGATTGCTCTCCTGTATAATTCCAAGAAGAGGGAGAGGCAGCATTGTACGAAACAATGACCATCACATGACAATTATCACTCCTGGGTTTTTGCCAGGAGGTCCAATGCACATAGTTATATATGCAAGTGTTCATCAATCATTGCGTTGTTTTATATAAAATGTTACTACGCGAGTCTCTATGGTCAAGTGGTCAAGCCATCTGTTTCAGGCTCTAAAGGTTGTGGATTCATTTACAAACTGCATCATTCACACCAGGAGTGCAATTCTTCCAGAGAATCTGGAGGTCATCACTAGAACTACAGAGTTTGTGCTTTACGCAGGAGGCTTGCCATTTTGTGGAGTCAGATGGGGTAAATCTGGTGCAATGAAATTGAACCTCTCGTCTTTACCCCTTTTAACAAAAAGCTCCTAATGGGGATGTCACAACCTCCTTAAATCTATAAGAGCTGAACATGACAAGACATCTGAAGCTGTCTGAAATCTAGAAACATGATGGCCAACAATGGGAGCATACATGAAAGGAACTGTTGATGGTTATTATTCTGAATGTCCTACATTATCAGTTATCAGCTGGGGTATCTTCAATGCACTCCAGACAGGTCCATAGGTGCTCAGATCCTCCCCCAAGCATATGCATCAGCGTCCGGTGGCTAATAGTGCCAGTTTTGTGTTGGTTGGCGAGGCACCTCGTTTTCCCAATGTGCCTCTCGTGTCTGGCCGTGCCAATTCTTACTCCCAAGTTTTTCATCCTGGACAGCGATGAGGATTCAATGACATCAAAGTCCTCGGTTCTCGACATATCTTTAAGGACGTTAATAACATCGGCACGATCCATGGGCTGGCCATCTACAAGGGGTACAGAGCCAGCCAGTTTATCAGCTCGTTCATTTCCCTCGACTCCCGCATGTCCCGGGACGAAGATGAAGGTGACTTTACAGACAACAGACTTCCGCAGCGACTCAGTCCATTGTCTACGCACAGATCCAGCTTTGACCTTCCGAATCATGCTCATTGAATCACTTAGTACACACACGTTGGTATAATGCTGTGATTCCAACCATATGAAAGCCCGTGTAATGGCCATCACCTCCATTGTCATGCTGCTCATGGTCATAGAGTGGGCACCACTGGATTCTTGGACGGTTCGGCCTGCTGAACGGGCTGTAAATGCCCACACACTTCTCTGCTGCTTTACAACAGATCCATCTGTATAGATGAGCACTTCGGGGCTATCTGAGTGTTCATAGATGAGTGCGTTGACCTCTGCATTGACAGCGGCAGGGTTCTGCTCTCTGCACCGTCTGTCGAGTGTGATAGAAGAAAGTGCACTTAAAAGCTGGAGGCATCGGCACCCATTCCTTGCCGGGGTTAATCCTGGAGACCTGTCTGACGATATCTTCCGCCCGACCCATCCATGATTTGTCCCTCTTTAGCCTGTCACCCTTTTCTCTCCTACATTTTATAATGTAAAAGTAATTATTTTTACTCCAAATTCAGATAAACTGAATGTTACATAGAGATAACCAACTGCTAAACATTTTTTATTTAAATTTGTCCCGAAGCAGTCCCCATTTTATGCATCTGTGATGTGATAGCACCATCACATTTTGAAGGTCTGAATGCAGGAAGGAATTTGTGGCCAATCTTTCCCTAATTTTTGCAGGTGACAAGCCCAGGCATCAGACCCATATTTGTACTTCATTCTAACTATTTTCACGGTGTAAATAACAAAGCAGTGCATTAATACATCAGAATACTTCTGTTGTGTAAAATACAAACGTGTTTATTTTTATCTATGATTATCAGAGAGCACATGATGTAAAAATGTACACTGGAACAAAACAAAGAAACAGCCAGGCAAGTTTATGCAGGTGTGACGAAACGCCATGACAGCACAAGAATGTTTCTATCATTCTCTAAAAGAATAAACTTCCACCAGAAAGAGGATAAAAACGTAAGAGAAAAATACAGAGTCACTTAGAGCCCGCACTATCATTTTTACTACATTGGTAGATCAAAGCAACGTCTGGTCTCTACATCTAAGAGATTTTCCCTTTGATGTTCTGATAAACCAGACATCGCGGAGCCAGTCAGTGGAGATTGGCGTGTTAGTTTACAATCCTGAGGTTGGAATAGGGACTTACACCTAACACCTTACGGTTAACATGACCTAACGTGTAAACCAGCCACGGCAGAATGGGAGATAAGAGGGTTAGCCAGACCCGTCTGAAATAATACATGGAGGTGCTACTCAGGGGAAAACCCGTGTGATCCAAAGACGGCAATATAATGCAGGCCTAACACCTATCTAAAAGTCCAGACTTTGTGGAGCCGGGACAACGTCTGTAGTTGCCACCACAAAGGAGCAATTAGGACCAGATGCTTAACACCTCACTGCAATATGGGCGGCAAAGTAGGAACACATGGCTGACACATTTATGCCAGCAACCCAGGAAGGCTGGTGTTAACGCAGATTGGAATGTAATGACGCAACTGCATCGCCGCCAAAGCATGTTTCATTGTTTCAGGAATGTGGCGGGGCATCGGTCAATTTGATTGGCAGAAATAACTACAGTCCATGTGGAAAATAGGTGGAGTTAATGAATAGGGGAATACTAATTAGCCCGCGTGGAAACTAGCCAGGACCGGAGAGAATAAAACTATGAGCAGTGACAACAATCCTCAGACGCATTCACAATAGCATTCCTTGGATACCTACTGGAGAAATATTAACATTTCGTTCCGTTGGACTTCTGTATGAAGTATTATGATGGAATTTCCTAGCTATAACCCAGGTAATACCATTACTCTGATTAGTTTGTCTGCTAGTCTGAAGGCTTGTGTAGTTTCCTGTTTCTACATATTCTCCCAAACTTTACACTGGTGGATTTTCTATGTTACTCAGTGTTCCAGTTTCTAGATTTACTATTACACTGTGAACTTTTATCTTCTTCTTTCATTCACCACTTGGTTGTCTGATTTGTTGTATGTGATTATTTGCAGAAATCCATTATCCAAGCTACATGAGCGTGTGGCTTATGCATGTACAGGAGATACATTTAGATTCATCCTGTATGATGTTAAACATTGGGGAGACTGACTACTTAGGAGAAATTCCTGAGAGCTACCAGTCTCTTGATAGCGTCCAATTAACATTGATTATTTGGACCAACACTTTGAGTGCCTACCAAGATTGTGGTGAAACCACTTGGTTTGAGGAATGGCACCAGTTCACCTTGTCTGCATGATGTCTGCATGAGGACAGACATGACTTAGGACATTCAATATCCCAGACAGATGTAGGGAAGGCATTTTAATGTTTGACAGGACTGTGCGACCAGTCCTTCCGACAAGACAGTATGAATGAATCAGAAAGGGAGAGAGTAAGTGAGGTGAACTTATATGGGAAACACTCCACTACATAAATGTATGTGAATATGTATGTTTTGAGCTATAGATGTTCTAAATGGTTTTATGAATATATACATATTTGTTTAGAACTGATATAGGTTTATATAACATGCCATCATATATCATCATATATTATGACTTGAATGTATGTTTATATGAATGTATAGACATATGTGTTTGAGATGTGTAGACGTAGATACTACCCATCTCCGTTCGTTTCATTCCAGATCTCTTAGGAGCAATGGACAGTCAACAACCCATATCAGGAAGTGACTTAGCCTTGTGAAGGGACCAATCTGGACTCCTTCAATCTGACAGTGAACTGCGTCTCACTGGGGGGAAGCATGACCTATGTGACCTCTTAAGTTACGTATACCATATTATAATCATCATCATTATCATATGATCATCAATAGCAATAATAAACACAGTTGTTGTATTTTAAACTCAGTTTTCTGTATACATTCTAAATGTTGATAAATGTTTGTGTAGTTTAAATATGTACACACATTTGGAGAACATTTAGTGGGGGTTCACACATATTGTCCAGAAGTAGGAAGTTATGTCAGGGAGGGACCTTGCCTATGCAGTCATAAGTAACCAGATTACGTTACATAGCTTAACTCCTCCTTTCTCACTTCTGGTGATACCAAGTACAGCCAAATCTATATAGATATATTCTATCTTCAACAAGCCACTTCTTGACTGTTTTCTTGAGTATCAGGGACAGTGTCTTAAATCAGCATAACAGACATTTGTTCCACATTTTCTCTCTGGGATCTGGAGTGGTAATTAGTCCCTTCTGACAGAGTTAGGGGATCTCAAACTGCATCCAGAACTAACCACCAGTAGAAGAAAATGATTTTGGCTGAGTGGTTGCCCATCTGGGATCTAACCCCAGCCAGTTGGTGACAGCAGGTAAAGTCAAGGTAGTCCCACATCAGATACTACCAATGGGGTGTGAAGTGTGATAGTCGCTTAAAAGTCGACAGGGTTGACTTCATTGCACCGGGTTGTTATCCCATATGGCTCAGTCTCTTACTGCATCATGGAAAGCATCGCACAAAGCATGAACTCTGTAGCTCCAGCGATGACCCACATGAGTCTCCAAAAAAATGCATTCACGAACCCAAGGACGTTGCCCGGAATCGAACCCACAAACTTCAGAGCTTGAGTCAAGCAGCTTGACCACTTCGCCATGGAGACTCCCAAAGTGTGATAGGCTTTCACATATTCTAGGCCACAGAATACTGAGGTACGGGTAGCAAGTTCACTTCCCTGCCAACTTTCCTTCCTAGACAATTCCCAAAAAATGTACATAGACAATGTATATGAACAATGGCCTAAAATGCTTTATATTTGAGCCTACAGAAAAAAAGATGACAGACGGATTTGATTTTAAGTTGATCAGAGAAGGCCCAAGTAAATGGGATATTGCTGAAGAAAACATTGTGGGTGGTATTCCTGCAGCACCGTGTCTTTGCAACCACAAGACTTGCTATAAACAACATGACTTGCTATAAACAGTACCTCTTTAAAGCTCATGAGGTCAGACTTGACTTCTCTTAAGGCATCAACTCCATTCAGAGGTCCTTCCAGCATTGCCACTAAAAATATCACCAAAAATAAAATAAAGAAAAAAAACTTTTAGTGATAAAACCTTTAAATAAAGTGAAACAATATATTTTCTTGTAAAGGCAACCTGTTGCAAAATTCACAACAATGAATTCCCTTAGTGAATTTAAACATAGAAGCCACAAACAATATGTTGCAGGATTTATTGCCTGGCATATTTCGCTGCATCTCCTCGGTGCATGAAGCAGAGTTATATATATATATATATTTATCATATGAAGTGAGTAAATGAATAGTAAAATTCTGTAGTAAAATGAGTCATTATGGAACAGGTCCTAAGCAGGATGTCACCGTCAACAGGTCCCACCTTAAGGACTCTCAACCTTTTGCCAGTTCCCCTGCCTCTTACATTTTCACATCCTTTTTCTTCTGCACTTTATCTCCTGTTAGGGCATAGACCCTCAAACAACTCAAGCCAAGTCAGCCTATGTTTAGACTTGTTCATGGCTGGCTGAATTTTGCAGCTAGATTTTTCAGCAGGATGGGATAGCTAACCCCAAGACCAACCCTCCTTATTTGCCTCTTCTGGCATGCATGGTAAGTTACAGTGTTACTATACATTGCTTCCCCTACGGGCCTCAATATCTCTCTGAAAATGTTGATGTTGAGATGTCTTTGGTGTCCTGTGTCCTCCCTTATGTTGGCTGATTTCTGCTTCTTCTGCTGCCATGCACTACTGTTCTTCCTAGGCCATTATGACATTTAACATGGGTAGAATATATGAATCTTGGCAGGTGAAGCCAGCATCTGTATCTGTTATGCACTATGTATGAAGATCTGGATTAGCTATGTTTGGTAGAGAACTATCTACACCTCTCTCCCAAAAACAGGAAATTTAAATTGTGCACCAACTACATAGTATCATATTAATAAGTCACAAGATGATTGATAGAAAGTTTGAATATGAATTATAAAAAGTACAGGCAGGTTTCAGATAGGAAATGGGTTCCAGAGACCAAAATGACAGTACATACTGTACAATAACTTTCTTCTTCAAGCACCATGCCAAATGCTGTAGGTGATCATGCTACTTCACAACCCTTACTCTCTAATGATATTAATTCCTGATATCTTTCCACGCCATGATGCAAGGCTGATTGGAATCTTTTTATTCTGCCATCATCATTCGCTGTTTTTCATTAATTCAACTTGATATTACAATACATATGTTCTTTTGCACATCAAGAATAAATTAATGTTGACTACTTCATTCCAATGTTTGTGATGAGCACTGTCTGGTGCTAGTTTGAACTTCTTTTGACTACAAATTTCCTTTAGGCCTATTCATCTTCATTATAAACTTCTGCTAGCAAAATGAATCTTTAGATTTAAATAATCACATTAATTAAAGTGTGGAGGTCAGTATGGCTGATTGGATAAGAGCGCTTGCTCTTAAACTTCCGGTGTGTTGATGCCAAGGTAGCGGGTTCAACCCCTATACCTGTCAGTTTGACTAAAATGTTGACTTCTCGTCCTTGACTTGGGGATGTAAACTACAAGTACCTCAGAGGCCGGCATGGGTCACCTGATGGCAGAGGACACTGGTTATAGGGAAAGTTAATCCATATGCAAAAATCAGTCTAGTGCATCTATAAGAGATAACACGTGTATGGATTATGTTTGAGTTTAAAGCAAAAAATATAAGTGCCAATAAGTCTATTCATTCCTCTCTGCTCATGATCTATCTTAAATATTGTTAATCCCATTCAATGCTGGAAAAATAAGTTTTCCTCCACAGCCAGTCAAAAGGAACACAATTAACATAAAACTACAAGATATCTCACCCATGTGTTACGGGTACCCTGAGGGGTAGCAAAGAATAGCAACACTGAAACCTATCATGCAAGTCGTATGAGAAGACTAAGAAGCTGTGGGCTTAGGGTTGGCTAGCCCCATCTCTTCTCACCACATGACCAAAGAAAGCTGTTTTCCTCTTTCTTATTGTTGTATACACATTCTAGTTTTACTGGAGAGTTTTGACCATCATAGACCATAACTTTAGAAGGGAAAATCCCAACTACACCTCCCAGTGGTAGAGGATGGGAAACACGCCACAGTGTGGCAAACACAGCCCTGGGGACCGAATATCCACCGAAGTAAGTGGACAACTCTGCAGTTGAGCACTTGCCCTTACAGTCAGAAATGGCTGTCAAAGGCAGAGGTAAAAGACAACCATGTGAATGTGGAAGGCAAGGGGAAACCACCACACTATCTTCTCAAGACTTCATGGCTAAACACATTTCAGAGGTAGTAAATGACGTTAATGGCTGTCTTAGAACATTCTCGTCCGGTAGGGACAGTCATGAGCCACAGGTGACACCAGACTGTCATCCAGTTACTGATGGCAAAACCATAACTAAAGTAAATAAATTTTGAGTAGGAACATGGAATGCTAAGACATTAAATGAATTGGGAAAGTTGAACAATGTTCTAAGAGAAATGGAAAGCATGAAAATGAATATAATAGGCATAAGTGATATGAGATGGAAGGAATCAGGCAAAATTATAGCTGAAAAACACACAATAATTTATTCTGAAGGGGATACACATGAAATAGGTGTAGGAATAATATTTGATGAAAAAATAGCCGAGTCAATTAATGGATAATGGTGTATTTCAGAGATATTATGGTCAAAATTAAAGGCAAACCAATACATATACATATTATACAAGTATATGCATCAACAACAAGCAGTAGTGATGAAGAAATACAACACTTTTATGATGAAGTAGAAATGACAATGGCTCAAACTGGATCAGAAATAAAAATAAGAAAAGATAAAGAAATAAAAAATAATACTCAGAGATTTTTATGCAAAAGTAAGAAAGGGAAAAATGGAGGATGTAGTGGGGAATTATGCTTTAGGTACAAGAAATAAAAAAGGAAATAAACTACTAGAATGGGCAAATGTCAATGATATGATAATTGGAAAACACATGGTTTACCACCACGAAAGATGACTATTCACATGAAAAATCCCTGATAAGAAAATACACAACCAAATTTACTATATACTTATTAATAACAGATTTAGAAATGCGTTAATTAATGTAATGTAAAGTTGAACCCATCCTCATAAAATTGGTACCAGATAATTTTTATAAATTTTGGGGAACTGTCCTTGGAAGGAACAGTAGCATGGAAGGGAATGGGCCACTCCATCTTGTTGTGCTGTGGCTTAGAATATATGAAAGTCTAACACTTCTCATCCCACTGGCAGAATCTGCCATTGGACTCCAATCAACAACAAATCACAAGTTAATAAACCTAAACCTGAACATGATTAGAACATCTAAATTCTTCTACTGCGGATACCTTTCATTCCCCAATGGAGCACTGGCTGTCAATCAACACACACTAAGTATTCCAGATTTATAAATGGCTGGTTGGGTTTTAAAGCTAAAGGCGACTATGGGATGGGGTAGCCAACCCCCTGCCAACCCTCTTAGTCATCTTTTATGACATGCATGGTAAGTTGCAGTGTTAACTATTCTTCGCTTCCCTTATGGGCCCCAGTAAAACACAGGTGACATGTGCATTCTAACAAATCATAAATGGATGACACATATTGGAAATCAGTCACGTGATTGATAGAAAAAGATATGACAGTCAGTTTAAAATTACCGTGGTAGACAATTCAAATTATTGTGTGAATATGTGTGTTGTACATTTCAGCTTGAAGGATTTATCTAATTACTTTATATTGTGTGATGTCTGCAGTATGTACCTGATGCGATGCAGTGAAATATGCCAGACAATAAATCATGCAATCTATTGTTTGTGTCTTCATTATTCAAAAATCATAAATGTTTCAATGTGCTATCTATCCATGTCTGTAGTTTCATGTCTGGCACAGAATGAAAAAAAAAAAAAAAATAAATGATAGTAACAGAGAACCAATTACCAGCTTGAACAATCGTGTCTGTAGCATGAAGGTAGTGCTTATTGGCTATGTATGTGTTCATCTTGTCCTGTACTTCCTTTATCTGCTCCCTGAAAAATACAAGTGTTTCCAGTTTTAAAAATCTCAGTTTAAAAAATAGTCTGATGCTGGACTCTTAAAATGTACTTTTCAGTTAAACAGTCAAACTGGGGACCATGAGGTTAGCATGGCCAAATGGATAAGAATGCTCGTTCTTAAACATCTGGTGTGCTGATGTTGAAGAAGCAAGTTCAATCCCTATATTGGTCAGTTTAACTAAAATGCTGACTTCTCGTCCTTGACTTGGGGACATAAATTACAAGTATCTCTGAAGTCGGTGTGGGTTTGCCTGATGGCGAGGGACACTGGTAATAGGGAAAGCTAATCTGTATGCAAAAATCAGTCCACTGCACTAGTAGTAGTAGCACGTGTATGGACTACACTTGAGTTAAAAATTTAAAAAAAAAACAAAAAAAAAACTGGGGACCAAAACAACAAAACCATTACAATTTAGCATGCATGGAATATAGATAACTAGTAAAGGTAATATATTTGACTTATTATAATGTGGCCTCTTTCTGATGTTTGTGATAAGTTGTTTTTGTGTCTTAGTCTTTTTCAAAATGTTTAGATTACTCAATTTGGCTGTCAGGGAAGTTGAAGCATTCTTCAATAAAACCACATCTCTATAGCTCCTAGGAGATTTATACTTGTTTACTAATTATCATCTGGTCTTATGTAACACGGAAGAACTCTTTGTTTTCTAACCTTCAATGGCAAGGATTCATTGCATAAAATGTTCAAATGATAAAACGCAACTTGTGCTTGTCCCACGCTGTCTAAACCTATATGTTATAGAAGGCATGTTGGTGTAATAGTAAGGACATTATGCTGGCAATGGCAAACTTGTTCGAACAAGGGTTCAATGTCAGCTGTTGTCGTTCACTACAGGAGGGAAAAACTAGCCACTTATTCCTCTGTGCACTCAGACTCACAAATATGTGAGGGCTAATACTTCACATACCCACAGTAGGCCCTTACTACGGGGTTGTTTTTTTTCATGTTGCAGAAATCTTCACTGCACTGAGTAGCATAAAAAACAATTGAGACATAATATTTAGAGCTGCTAAAATTACAGAACACCTCAAGCAATTTCTATGAAAATTATTTTTACTATAGTAACTTCTAAGGATACACTTTTCACAACATAAAACATTATATGGACTCACACTTGTTCCAACATGGATAGTACAGCTTTATGCTCCACTCCGTCCTTCCACAATTTGCGCAGCTCATCCCTCTTAAAATGCAACAGCATTTTACATGAGTTTAGATCCTCCTTGATCTTGCGGATTTTGTCACGAGACTCTGCGAACAACAAATATTTAATTAATCAATATTCCTGCCATACCAGAAATGCCAGTACATCATCATATATTTATTTCTCCTAGTAAAATAACAGTTCTCTCTGCAGATTTGAAATGTAGGCTGTAGTGTTTGTTTCCTATGTAAAAAAAAAAACAACTGCTCCTACAATTTCAATTCCAGACTACTGCTTTTTAAATAGAACAAGTCTCTCCACTACTTTTATTCTTGACAGTTAGCTTTGTTGCTTGTGTCAAGGAAATAGTTCTCTCCGGTTATTTTTATGCTAGATTAGTTTTTTTTAAAATGGAAATAACACAGTTCCCTTCACCGATTTATAAATTAGTCTATCACATTTATTCCTTATGATCAAGAAACAGTGATTTTTATTATAGTTGTCTTTGTTATGTATAAAATTATTCATTGATATGGTTTATCACAGCTTTTGTTCTTCACCTACATGGATAAGATTACCAAAAAAGCAAATCCACCACCAGAGAGTTCAAATGAATGCTGTCTGAGTTTACTGTATGTGAACAATGTGCTCTCCAGCACCATATAAATTGCCTTTACAATTGCTTTCAGAATTTTTATATGAAAATTAACACAGAAAAGACAGCATTTATGACAATTTGATGCAATATAATGTAATCATAAATGGAAAATCATTAAAACAATTTACAGAGTACAAGCATCTGGATAGTGTGTTCACAGAGGATGAAAGACTAGATAGAGAAACAGAAATGAGAATACAGAAAGCAAACAACATCAACTATCAAATAGCACCTATTCTAAAACATTCAAATATCAACATGCATTTTTTTAAAAAAGTTTAAAGGAGCTTCATTCATCAAAATGCTGTTACTAATGCCAAACATGGTAAGTCCAAGAAGCACACAGCCGTAAAATCACATCGTGTGAGATGAGATGTATAAGAAACACAGTTGGAAAAACAAGAAGATATAGAGAAACAAATGAGAAACTAAGAAGGAGTGTAAGGATAACACCTATTACTGACAGTATAAAACATCAAAGAATTAAATTGTTCAGACATTTAGTTAGAAAGAGATAAGATCCACCAGTGACTAGAGTGTTCTGCATGAGAACATCAGGATACAAGGTGAGAGGACGATCTAGAAAATCTAGTTGGCTAGACGGAGTAAGAAATCAAATATGATATTAGTACAAGCAACAAGACGAGTGGAAAACAGAAAATTACATCTGCTTCCTCTCTGCGACGTTACACAGCAAAAGCAGCAGGACAAAAAGAAGAAGAGGAAGACTGATAAAGCAAAATTAGTTCAAATGCATACAGTACTTCACATATTCAATTTCAACCTTACCATTAATACTCTTGGTCATGCCATTAAAGGCTTGCAGAATTTTAGAAACATCCTGATAGTTTTCTGTAACAGAAAGTAAACAGTGCTGTGAATTAATTATGTGATGCTCACATGATGACACACTAAATAGGATAAATCCAACTGTCACAAAATGTCTTTCTTTTTAGAATCACTGCAAAGTGCCGTCAACATGATAACTTCAAACCTCTCTGCTATGGCCAGCTGGTTTCATTTTTGTTATTACTTTCCATCATTAATTTGCTTTCTTCTTTCAGGTTTCCTTGTCATTGTGCATGTATAAAAGGTCATTTGAAAGTAAGTAATGCTATAGGAGTGTGAAGTATTAAGCATTCACATGTACTAAATCACAACATGATTAAGTAAATGATCAATGCCTTGGAGCACAAGTTTTCCACTGAGAAAATTATGAAAATAACTGAATCACGAAGCTAAGTCATCCTAACACCATCTTCTTTTGCTGCAGCCTTCAACCAACTCACACGCAGCCATCCTGTCTTTTGCTATCACCTGTAGTCTCTCCATCTCTCCCCCCCCCTCATATAACTTATCTTTGTCTCTAATTTTCTTCTGCATTTGTTTTAAGTCTCCCTTTTTTCAATGACCATGTGGGTTATTGACAAAGGACTTTCTAGTTATACTATTATGAGGTTTTCTCAGTGTGTGTCATTTGCAGCGCCATCGTCTTTTCCTCACCTTTAGATTCCTTAGTAGTTCTCTCAAAGAGCTCCTCATTGGGGATTCTTCTCTTCTTCTTCTTTTCGTTCATCCGGAGTGTTTTTTCAGATGTGGTTGCGGTGTGTCTGTTATGCGCCCTTGGGCCGAAACCCGCAGGCCAACACATCGACTTTAGCGTGCTTTTTTGACCAGGTAGCATTCCTGGGAGACTCTCACTTTTGTGGTGCCATCTACAAACATGCTGGCCAAGTTAGAACGGTCGAAGACAACGGTCATCCCTCAAAGGAAGGCAGGGACAGTCCATAGCATTTTCCGCCATCCAAGGTTGCTTCCATAGTTGCAGGGCCGACACATAACGCCCTGGTTCTGGGCTAGCCGAGGGAATCGTCACGTCCTGCTCATGGCTGCTTTAAATCCTCACTTCAATATATTGGTCATTTTGTTTGCCCCGGGCCATTCCCGCACAAACCAGACAGGTTTGCAGATGGTATCCACTCAGCGAGTTTTCGGACATGTGCTTGTCGTTGCGCCCGTCAGAGCCGTTCCAGGCACGACAGACATTCGGAAAACTACCTAGTCAGAGCTGTTCCGAACAAGAGCGGCATTCGGAAACTAGGTAGTCAGAGCTGTTCCTAGCACGAGAGACATTCGGACGAGACGTTTCACTCGGACGTAAATGCGTAGTGTCAATTTTTAGTTTGCCACCCGTAGGACGACACTTCCGGCTTCCGGCGGGCATTTTTTAATGAGGTTAGCCTTCCTCGGGTTTCGAGACTCTTGTTTCGGCTTCCACACAGCAAGCTTTCGCTTCGGGCTGCCACGTAATGGATTCGCAAGACAGGCGTTCCATTTCGTGTCAACGAGACAATTTTCCACCTTTGACTACACTCACTCCATGAGTGTGGTTACAGACTATCGGACGACTGCGAGACGTGCGACCGAGGTGTTTTTCCACCTTTTTTACTCACTCACGAGGTAGGCTACATGTGCTGCCGGCTCAGCACCTTACCTCCGTGCGTCTGTGGGCGAGTAACGGTCAGGCCCTTTCATCCGGGGATACCTCATATCCCCCAGCTAAGAGCCATCGAACGAATCTGCGCTGAGCATGTAGCGTTGTCAGCACATCATCACAATTTTGATGTAGGTTTGTGTCGGCCAGGCTCTCACTTCCGAGAGTTTATGGCTTAGAGACGTTCAGCCATACACCTCGGATGGGAACCTTAGAGGTTATGCCCGGACTGAGATTTAGGGATCGTTTGCCTGATTTTGACTGCTATCCTCAGTCTTACCTGCAGAGCAGCAGGTTGTGTCTCTCTTAGTCTGGTCCCTATCCCACGAGCCGTCCGATATGTAGTTTTCACCCATCGGCAAGCACATGGGGTCGATGGGACACGCAAGCTCCCCCACCACGGCAAGGTGGAGACACATCGGGGGAGATTGGGGATTCTATCATACCCTTTTAGTCCTCCACTTTTTCATGGGCACCAATTAATGAATTGTTGTATTTTGTTAGTAATTGTTTTAGTTGATCTCCATGTTTCTGATCCATACAGTTGAATTGATTTAATGTTAGAGTTAAATATTCTAAGTCTGGTGCTAGTTTTAACTTCTTTTGACTACAAATTTCCTAGTGCCTTATAAGCTCCTCTTGTCTTTGGTATTCTTATTTTAATCTCTATTTGTTTCCCTATTGTTTTTCTATATTACTACATAACTATGTGTATGATTCCACCTCTTGAAGTTAGGTTTCCCCATGGGAGATCAGGTTATCATCTGTTTAATTTATTCCCATTCTTTTTGTCTTTCTCATATGAATTTTTAGACCTAGTTGTAGCCTCCCATCAAGTGTGGATAGTTTATCTTAATTATATTTTGTGTGTGGAACAGGAGTGCAATGTCATCCGCGAAGTCCGGATCCAGATAAATAGATGGCATCTATTCCATGAGGTTGGGTTGACATCAGAGTGATGCCAATCAGTTCAGATTACTACCTACAAGACCCCATTCTATAATTTTAATGTCTCCATGGATTCGTGGCTGTATATACAAGAACAACAGGGTAACGTGAAGCCACTTGAGCAGGTGGTGGATCGGACTTGGGAGCAGCCGACAGATAGTTGTTGGTTATGGTTTCAAGTCAGCGACGGTGGGCAGAGGATCTCTCAATAGAGAAAATGGCTACGGTCATCTGATCAGTATGGTCACTGCCAGGGAGGAAGATTGGTAGACTTCCCGCCTTATTGATTGCTGGGCAGAGGAGGCTTGTCAGCCTTGGTTGGTATCTCCTCTAAGAGAGGAAACTCTAAATCTCAAACCTCCGCTGCCTTGCGGGTACACCCAGATGGCAAAGGCTTCAGGAGTAAACCCTGAGGACAAATCTGGAGATGAAGTCCCTAAGGCAGTTCCATGTTGTAAACAACATGTTAGGCCAGGGGGGCTGCGTGGTCTCAAGGTATGGTGTCCGCCTCGAGTGCTGGAGGTCCCGGGTTCTAGCCCCGGCGGTGACCGGGACTTTTTCTCGTGGACTTCTAGTAATAAAATTTCCCCTGGTCTCTGGGTAGTTCTTCTTCTTCTTTCATTCGCTTGAAATATGTCTATATGTGCAATGTTGTCTCTTGTATGAATTTAACTGTCTTTTTCAGTTCACACAGTAGTCCATAGAGTTTATCTTCCACTGTCGTCTCTCTAGGCCAGAAGGTTTGCCTAGATATGTTATATTTTGGGCAGTCTTGGAGTATGTGCTCTGCTGTCTGTGAGGCCAATCCACATGTGCACATGGCTGTTTCACCAATCTTGAATTTTGTATACGTGTGGTTGCGTAATCTATTGTGTCCTGTTCTGAGGCGCAGAATAATGACTTGTTCTGGTCTGTCCATTACGTGGTAGTCATCTTGAGCAGGTTTTTGTGGCTTTCTGACTGATTTGATCATTCTTTTCTTTTGGTGGTATGTAACGGGCACATCAAGCTGTTCTTCTTTGGCTCCTTCCTTAGCCAATTGATCAGCTCTGTCGTTTCCGGGTACTCCACAGTGGGATGGTATCCACTGTATGGTGACGTCTCTGGGTCGTGAGATCGGACGCCCGTGTGTATTGTTGCGCACGTAAAAAATCCCTTGGCAGTTGGAAATCTAAAAAGAGTAGCCTAACGACGCTGTCAGGGCAAAATTTCGAGTTAAAAATCTACCCAAAGTATTTCAGGATCCTCGCCGGTGCTACGGAGTTCGTGCACTGAGCTGAGTTTCTCCAGACTCAGGTTTGAGTTAGGAGGAGAACGGAGCATTTATGGGTTGCACCCGTGTGCTGTGATGTTGATCCATCGACTAAACTAAACTATAGTTCTGGCCACTTCTGCGACAGCACTGATGCCAAGTTGCATTGGCTACTGCCTTTCCCTTGGTCAACATTGGTGACGTGGAGAGAGGGAACCTGCTATTGGGCAACAGCTGGTTCATCGCATTTCATTGTGTACTGGAGAGGGGCCACTTCAGCACCGCATAACAGAGGTGACTATACAAGAACAGAATGCTTCTGGAAGGTTCAATCATATTCAGAAAACTATAAGAGAGAGGTTAGACAAACAGGGCACCTTCCTCCAGAATGAATAGTAGTGTTACCGGGACTGACATTTTACCACAAGGAAACAACGACACAAATTGTAAACAGTTGTCAGATCTAAAGCAGCTTGTGTCAAGAAAGGTCCTCCTCACTGAAGAGATTAGGAAGAGACATATTTGTGAATCATGTTTTATTCCTGATAGCTTTTACCTGCTACAAGTTCCCCAAGTTGTTTGTCACTCTCTCTGTAAGCCTTTTCAATTCTTGTCTTCTCCTTCTCTCTTTGCTCAAAGTCAGCACTGCAGAAAGGGAAACAAGTATCAATAATGCACAAAACCATACACAAATATGTAGAATGTATAAATGTATACTCTAACCCCTCTGCACCTCAAACATGTTCTGCTATGTTCCATTCCAGCCATGGATAGCCGTCTAAAGCTTGGACACAGATGAGTTGATATTTAGACATTCATGTAGTGTTGATCGTGTATTAGTTTAATCGATTTTTGTTTGTTTGTTCTGTGCTGACGAAGGCTTTGGCCGCAACGTTCATTGTTTTTTGTAGTTGTCTTTGGTAAAGCTCTCAACCTACTTCTCGTTTTTCAGTGATTCATTCTCTGCTATGTAAAGAAGATTAACTGTACATAGGTACAAGGTGGCTTCACATGAAAACCTTACAAGTGTTATAGAAATTACAATAACCATGCCATTGTCTTGTAACCTATCAACATTGTTGTTAAGGATGTCAAGAGTGTTAAGCACACAACATCACACTGCAGATGAACACGGTGATGTCATTAGGACAATTTAAAGATGGCCGCTCCACTTCTGCCATAGACCAAAGTGGAGCAACATTCTGTTATCCGTTTTTTTAAATCAGTGAAGTGATGAAACCTATAGAAATTCATCAGCGAATGAAGGTCCGGTATAGAGATCCATCCCTGTCATTCCAGCAAGTGTATGAGTGGAGTAGGAAGTTTCAAGATGGCGTGACTTCTGTAACAGACTGTTCACAACTGGGTCAGGCACACCAAGCAGGACCCCAGATGATTGTTTTCTACAGGAATCCAAGCACTTTATTTGCACTGAAGGACTTGCATTGAATGCAGTGGTGACTATATAAAAAATGATACATTTGTTCTTTACTTTTTCAGAATATATTCACGCACGCGCTCACGCACGCACACACACACACACCACCCCCACACCTCCCCCCCCCACCCCAGAAAAAAAAAAACATTGCTGAGCAGGTATTCCATTCCGCATCAGGTGTTCTGCAGGCTAGTGAGGGGAAGGAGATGCCTTATATCTCCGACTGATGATTCTTTCCTATGTTTTGTGTAACATAAGATAACCATAATAATGGTACACACAGTTAGTTACATATCCTGTACAGGACGACAGGACGTTGCAGTCAACCCCAGCATTTTTTGGCTGTTCATGATGTCTTGGCAAGTTTATGTTCAGTAGTTTGCCATTGCTTTTTGAACGACTGGCACCCATACCATTTCATTAAAAAGCCAATATAAGGCGGTCTGCTGCCAAACTGCTCACAGCTGTGTTTCAAACGCAGCCAGCTGGTACACACAACAAGGTATTTTAAACTTTGTTTTGGGATTTTTTAACCAGTGTATCTTTTTTAAGTTATTAACTTGAACATTTGCTATTCATTCAAATTAAAATTGTTCCTATGTAACAATAAATAATTATTTATTCTATTATGTTTTTAAATAAATCACTTACCTTGAAGACAATGTCCTCACAATGGACATCAAATATGCCGACTGGTGAGAAAACAAAAAATTTTACTATGTTAACTGTTTAACTGTTAGAGAAATTTAACAAGGTGTAATATATGCAATACACAACAAGCATGACAATGTCTAGTGTTAACAGGTCACCTATCAAAACCAAAAGGTGCCCTTAGAGCTAATGAACTGGCCTCTCATTACCATAATCTTCCTTTACTGTGTCACTTTAATGATCTTGCAGCACACATTTTGATATTTATTCTTTGAGGAGAAAGATGGTAGACATGGTTTCTCTCACTATGCCTTCCAGCTAAGCATATGAATAAAATTGGGTGGAACTGCAGTAAAGCTGTGAAAATGTAAACAATATAAAATGACACAAAGTAGTGCAGCTTTACATAACAGATTTACAACACATACAGGACGTTGCGGTGATTAGCCTTCATCAGCAAACAAACACATTCACAAACACAACATATAGTCAAGGAGATCTCCTGTGACTACATCAAAAGATGATGACAGGATGAGAAGAACAAAAGGATGAAAAAATTTAATCAATGAGGAGAAAATGAGAATTGAAAAAAAATGAGAATTGAAAAAAATGTGTTCATACTTACTTCACAGTTCCAATCTGTGAGTGACCTGTGGGTCACTCACAGATCGGAACTGTGAGGTAAGTATGAACACATTTTTTTCAATTCTCATTTTTTTTCAATTCTCATTTTCTCCTCATTGCTTTAATTTTTTTCATCCGTTTGTTCTTCTCATCCTGTCGTCACCTTTTGATGTAGTCACAGGAGATCTCCTTGACTATATGTTGTGTTTGAGAATGTGTTTCTTCCAGCTAAGCACTGTTTTTATAGGTTTTTAATGTAGGTGTATTATTGTGTTTGTGTTAACTGATGAAGGTTTTCTAGCCACAGCACTTTTTCTGTCACTTGTTCATGTAAGGCTGAAACTTTCCACTTCCTTGATTTATTATCTCGTCTAGAACTTCACACGGCCTGGCCAGTAGGCCCGTATGAGTCCTCCTAACAATAAGGTTACTATAGATTGTACTTATTCAACGTATTCTGACTAAATGGCTTGACAATATGAACCTCAAAGATGACTATGCCTTTCTATTTCACTTCCCATAATTAGAACTAAGATAAAATAAAAACACTAAACTTGAGGTAACAACAGCTATGCCTGAAAATTTACATAGGGAAGACATACACATATAATATATAACCATACATAGATTTTGGCTGTAACATAAACACAGTTAAAGGAATAAGAAGTGATATCAAAATAAGAACACAAATGGCAAGGGGGAGTTTTCACAGCACTAGCAATCTTTGGAAATTAAAAGATATCAAAGTCAAGACCAAACTCTGAATATTTATCTTCTTCTTCTTCGTCATATTTTGCCCTTTATTCCCCCATTTGTACAAAGGCTCTCAACCCACTCACTCCAAGCGTTCTTGTTTTTGTTATCCCAAGCAGCTCCGTCCTTGTCTGTCTCATATTGTTCATTTCTATTTCTACTTCTCTTCTCCATAACTTTTATATCTTCCTCTATTTCCTTTACCCTGTGGATTCCTGGCTAAGACTTTTCCAGTTAGACTATTCTCAAGTTTTCTAAATGTATGAAATATCCAGCACCAGCATCTTTTCTTCACCTCTTAGTTTATTGGTATTTGTTTAGTTCTCTCCTACAGGTCTTACCAGCCACCTTAGAACTCATGGCTCCAAACTTTCAACCCCACTGGATGAAATGAGTGGTCTTCATCATTATTGATGGACAAACATTAGTTCTCCCCATGAGCTCTACATTGGTGATTGTCATACCATTTTATTCCTTCTATTTTCTGCAGGCATCAATTAGCGAATGTTTTTAATTTACTTGTAATCATTTTTTATCATTCTTCATATTTCTGATCCACACAATAGTATTGATTTACGGTATTTTACGGACTATAAGACGCTACGGACTATAAGACGCACCTTAATATTTAAGCAATTTTTTTTTTTAAATAAAATTTTTACCATTTTAATATTAATTTCAAGTATAAGACGCACCTGAATTTTTGAGGCAATTTTTTGAAGAAAAAAGTGCATCTTATACTCCGTAAAATACGGTAATGTTAGAATTGAAAATTTTAAGTTTTATGTAAAGTTTAATTTCTTTTGAATTCTATAAATTTCCTAGTGTTATTAAAAACTCTTCTAGCCTTCTGTACCAGTCTCCGTGGTGAAGGTTTTACTTACGCGATTCGTAATCCTGTATACCCGGGTTTGAAACACAATGGTGCTGATATTTTTGAAAAAGGTATAGGTGTTGGTCGTTCAGAAAGCAATGGCAAACTACTGAACGTAAAACTTGCCCATGAATCACGAACAGCAAAAATGCTGGGGTTGACTGATGCATCCTGTGAAGGACATGCAGCTAAATTTTTAAAAGCCTTCTGTATTCTTATTCTGATATCTTTATCATTTTCATCCCATTTTCTACATTGCTACTTAAGTAGGTGTATGATTCTGTCTTGAAGTGAGATTTCTCCAGAGGAGATCAGGTTATCAATTGCTTGATTTATTCTCATTATCTGTGTCTTTCCACTATGAATTTTTAAACCTGGTGTTGTGACCTTCTAGCTAGTGTTGTTAGTTCATCCTTCATCTGATTTTGTGTGTGAGGCATGCGAACAATGTCATCAGCATCATCAGCAAAGTCCAGATCATTGAGTTGCTTTGTCAGAGGAGCCTAGTGAATTCCATTTCTGGCAGTGCTACATGCTTGTTTTATTATCAAATCTTTTCTGTAGCCTGTCTATTGAATTCCATTTCTGGCAGTCCTGCATGCTTGTTTTATTATCAAATCTTTTCTGTACCCTGTCTATTGAATTCCATTTCTGGCAGTCCTGCATGCTTGTTTTATTATCAAATCTTTTCTGTACCCTGTCTATTGAATTCCATTTCTGGCAGTGCTGCATTCTTGTTTTATTATCAAATCTTTTCTGTACCCTGTCTATTGAATTCCATTTCTGGCAGTCCTGCATGCTTGTTTTATTATCAAATCTTTTCTGTACCCTGTCTATTGAATTCCATTTCTGGCAGTCCTGCACGCTTGTTTTATTATCAAATCTTTTCTGTACCCTGCCTATTGAATTCCATTTCTGGCAGTCCTGCCTGCTTGTTTTATTATCAAATCTTTTCTGTACCCTGTCTATTGAATTCCATTTCTGGCAGTCCTGCATGCTGGTTTTATTATCAAATCTTTTCTGTACCCTGTCTATTGAATTCCATTTCTGGCAGTCCTGCATGCTTGTTTTATTATCAAATCTTTTCTGTACCCTGTCTATTGAATTCCATTTCTGGCAGTCCTGCATGCTTGTTTTATTATCAAATCTTTTCTGTACCCTGTCTATTGAATTCCATTTCTGGCAGTCCTGCATGCTGGTTTTATTATCAAATATTTTCTGTACCCTGTCTATTGAATTCCATTTCTGGCAGTCCTGCATGCTGGTTTTATTATCAAATCTTTTCTGTACCCTGTCTATTGAATTCCATTTCTGGCAGTGCTGCATGCTTGTTTTATTATCAAATCTTTTCTGTACCCTGTCTATTGAATTCCATTTCTGGCAGTGCTGAATGCTTAATTTATTATCAAATCTTTTCTGTACCCTGTCTATTGAATTCCATTTCTGGCAGTCCTGCATGCTGGTTTTATTATCAAATCTTTTCTGTACCCTGTCTATTGAATTCCATTTCTGGCAGTCCTGCATGCTGGTTTTATGATCAAATCTTTTCTGTACCCTGTCTATTGAATTCCATTTCTGGCAGTCCTGCATGCTGGTTTTATTATCAAATCTTTTCTGTACCCTGTCTATTGAATTCCATTTCTGGCAGTCCTGCATGCTGGTTTTATTATCAAATCTTTTCTGTACCCTGTCTATTGAATTCCATTTCTGGCAGTCCTGCATGCTGGTTTTATTATCAAATCTTTTCTGTACCCTGTCTACTGAATTCCATTTCTGGCAGTCCTGCATGCTGGTTTTATTATCAAATCTTTTATGTACCCTGTCTATTGAATTCCATTTCTGGCAGTCCTGCATGCTTGATTTATTATCAAATCTTTTCTGTACCCTGTCTATTGAATTCCATTTCTGGCAGTGCTGCATGCTGGTTTTATTATCAAATCTTTTCTGTACCCTGTCTATTGAATTCCATTTCTGGCAGTCCTGCATGCTGGTTTTATTATCAAATCTTTTCTGTACCCTGTCTATTGAATTCCATTTCTGGCAGTCCTGCATGCTGGTTTTATTATCAAATCTTTTCTGTACCCTGTCTATTGAATTCCATTTCTGGCAGTCCTGCATGCTGGTTTTATTATCAAATCTTTTCTGTACCCTGTCTACTGAATTCCATTTCTGGCAGTCCTGCATGCTGGTTTTATTATCAAATCTTTTCTGTACCCTGTCTATTGAATTCCATTTCTGGCAGTCCTGCATGCTGGTTTTATTATCAAATCTTTTCTGTACCCTGTCTATTGAATTCCATTTCTGGCAGTCCTGCATGCTGGTTTTATTATCAAATCTTTTCTGTACCCTGTCTATTGAATTCCATTTCTGGCAGTCCTGCATGCTGGTTTTATTATCAAATCTTTTCTGTACCCTGTCTATTGAATTCCATTTCTGGCAGTCCTGCATGCTTGTTTTATTATCAAATCTTTTCTGTACCCTGTCTATTGAATTCCATTTCTGGCAGTCCTGCATGCTTGTTTTATTATCAAATCTTTTCTGTACCCTGTCTATTGAATTCCATTTCTGGCAGTCCTGCATGCTTGTTTTATTATCAAATCTTTTCTGTACCCTGTCTATTGAATTCCATTTCTGGCAGTCCTGCATGCTTGTTTTATTATCAAATCTTTTCTGTACCCTGTCTATTGAATTCCATTTCTGGCAGTCCTGCATGCTTGTTTTATTATCAAATCTTTTCTGTACCCTGCATATTGAATTCCATTTCTGGCAGTCCTGCATGCTTGTTTTATTATCAAATCTTTTCTGTACCCTGTCTATTGAATTCCATTTCTGGCAGTCCTGCATGCTGGTTTTATTATCAAATCTTTTCTGTACCCTGTCTATTGAATTCCATTTCTGGCAGTCCTGCATGCTGGTTTTATTATCAAATCTTTTCTGTACCCTGTCTATTGAATTCCATTTCTGGCAGTCCTGCATGCTGGTTTTATTATCAAATCTTTTCTGTACCCTGTCTATTGAATTCCATTTCTGGCAGTCCTGCATGCTTGTTTTATTATCAAATCTTTTCTGTACCCTGTCTATTGAATTCCATTTCTGGCAGTCCTGCATGCTGGTTTTATTATCAAATCTTTTCTGTACCCTGTCTATTGAATTCCATTTCTGGCAGTCCTGCATGCTGGTTTTATTATCAAATCTTTTCTGTACCCTGTCTATTGAATTCCATTTCTGGCAGTCCTGCATGCTGGTTTTATTATCAAATCTTTTCTGTACCCTGTCTATTGAATTCCATTTCTGGCAGTCCTGCATGCTTGTTTTATTATCAAATCTTTTCTGTACCCTGTCTATTGAATTCCATTTCTGGCAGTCCTGCATGCTTGTTTTATTATCAAATCTTTTCTGTACCCTGTCTATTGAATTCCATTTCTGGCAGTCCTGCATGCTTGTTTTATTATCAAATCTTTTCTGTACCCTGTCTATTGAATTCCATTTCTGGCAGTCCTGCATGCTTGTTTTATTATCAAATCTTTTCTTTACCCTGTCTATTGAATTCCATTTCTGGCAGTCCTGCATGCTGGTTTTATTAACAAATCTTTTCTGTACCCTGTCTATTGAATTCCATTTCTGGCAGTCCTGCATGCTGGTTTTATTATCAAATCTTTTCTGAACCCTGTCTATTGAATTCCATTTCTGGCAGTCCTGCATGCTGGTTTTATTATCAAATCTTTTCTGTACCCTGTCTATTGAATTCCATTTCTGGCAGTCCTGCATGCTTGTTTTATTATCAAATCTTTTCTGTACCCTGTCTATTGAATTCCATTTCTGGCAGTCCTGCATGCTGGTTTTATTATCAAATCTTTTCTGTACCCTGTCTATTGAATTCCATTTCTGGCAGTCCTGCATGCTGGTTTTATTATCAAATCTTTTCTGTACCCTGTCTATTGAATTCCATTTCTGGCAGTCCTGCATGCTTGTTTTATTATCAAATCTTTTCTGTACCCTGTCTATTGAATTCCATTTCTGGCAGTCCTGCATGCTTGTTTTATTATCAAATCTTTTCTGTACCCTGTCTATTGAATTCCATTTCTGGCAGTCCAGCATGCTGGTTTTATTATCAAATCTTTTCTGTACTCTGTCTATTGAATTCCATTTCTGGCAGTCCTGCATGCTTGTTTTATTATCAAATCTTTTCTGTACCCTGTCTATTGAATTCCATTTCTGGCAGTCCTGCATGCTGGTTTTATTATCAAATCTTTTCTGTACCCTGTCTATTGAATTCCATTTCTGGCAGTCCTGCATGCTTGTTTTATTATCAAATCTTTTCTGTACCCTGTCTATTGAATTCCATTTCTGGCAGTCATGCATGCTTGTTTTATTATCAAATCTTTTCTGTACCTTGTCTATTGAATTCCATTTCTGGCAGTCCTGCATGCTTGTTTTATTATCAAATCTTTTCTGTACCCTGTCTATTGAATTCCATTTCTGGCAGGCCTGCATGCTGGTTTTATTATCAAATCTTTTCTGTACCCTGTCTATTGAATTCCATTTCTGGCAGTTCTGCATGCTGGTTTTATTATCAAATCTTTTCTGTACCCTGTCTATTGAATTCCATTTCTGGCAGTCCTGCATGCTGGTTTTATTATCAAATCTTTTCTGTACCCTGTCTATTGAATTCAATTTCTGGCAGTCCTGCATGCTGGTTTTATTATCAAATCTTTTCTGTACCCTGTCTATTGAATTCCATTTCTGGCAGTCCTGCATGCTGGTTTTATTATCAAATCTTTTCTGTACCCTGTCTATTGAATTCCATTTCTGGCAGTCCTGCATGCTTGTTTTATTATCAAATCTTTTCTGTACCCTGTCTATTGAATTCCATTTCTGGCAGTCCTGCATGCTTGTTTTATTATCAAATCTTTTCTGTACCCTGTCTATTGAATTCCATTTCTGGCAGTCCAGCATGCTGGTTTTATTATCAAATCTTTTCTGTACCCTGTCTATTGAATTCCATTTCTGGCAGTCCTGCATGCTTGTTTTATTATCAAATCTTTTCTGTACCCTGTCTATTGAATTCCATTTCTGGCAGTCCTGCATGCTGGTTTTATTATCAAATCTTTTCTGTACCCTATCTATTGAATTCCATTTCTGGCAGTCCTGCATGCTTGTTTTATTATCAAATCTTTTCTGTACCCTGTCTATTGAATTCCATTTCTGGCAGTCCTGCATGCTTGTTTTATTATCAAATCTTTTCTGTACCCTGTCTATTGAATTCCATTTCTGGCAGTCCTGCATGCTTGTTTTATTATCAAATCTTTTCTGTACCCTGTCTATTGAATTCCATTTCTGGCAGTCCTGCATGCTTGTTTTATTATCAAATCTTTTCTGTACCCTGTCTATTGAATTCCATTTCTGGCAGTCATGCATGCTTGTTTTATTATCAAATCTTTTCTGTACCCTGTCTATTGAATTCCATTTCTGGCAGTCCTGCATGCTTGTTTTATTATCAAATCTTTTCTGTACCCTGTCTATTGAATTCCAATTCTGGCAGTCCTGCATGCTTGTTTTATTATCAAATCTTTTCTGTACCCTGCATATTGAATTCCATTTCTGGCAGTCCTGCATGCTTGTTTTATTATCAAATCTTTTCTGTACCCTGTCTATTGAATTCCATTTCTGGCAGTCCTGCATGCTGGTTTTATTATCAAATCTTTTCTGTACCCTGTCTATTGAATTCCATTTCTGGCAGTCCTGCATGCTGGTTTTATTATCAAATCTTTTCTGTACCCTGTCTATTGAATTCCATTTCTGGCAGTCCTGCATGCTGGTTTTATTATCAAATCTTTTCTGTACCCTGTCTATTGAATTCCATTTCTGGCAGTCCTGCATGCTGGTTTTATTATCAAATCTTTTCTGTACCCTGTCTATTGAATTCCATTTCTGGCAGTCCTGCATGCTGGTTTTATTATCAAATCTTTTCTGTACCCTGTCTATTGAATTCCATTTCTGGCAGTCCTGCATGATGGTTTTATTATCAAATCTTTTCTGTACCCTGTCTATTGAATTCCATTTCTGGCAGTCCTGCATGATGGTTTTATTATCAAATCTTTTCTGTACCCTGTCTATTGAATTCCATTTCTGGCAGTCCTGCATGCTGGTTTTATTATCAAATCTTTTCTGTACCCTGTCTATTGAATTCCATTTCTGGCAGTCCTGCATGCTGGTTTTATTATCAAATCTTTTCTGTACCCTGTCTATTGAGTTATATTTCTGGCAGTCCTGCATGCTGGTTTTATTATCAAATCTTTTCTGTACCCTGTCTATTGAATTCCATTTCTGGCAGTCCTGCATGCTTGTTTTATTATCAAATCTTTTCTGTACTCTGTCTATTGAATTCCATTTCTGGCAGTCCTGCATGCTGGTTTTATTATCAAATCTTTTCTGTACTGTCTATTGAATTCCATTTCTGGCAGTCCTGCATGCTGGTTTTATTATCAAATCTTTTCTGTACCCTGTCTATTGAATTCCATTTCTGGCAGTAATGCATGCTTGTTTTATTATCAAATCTTTTCTGTACCCTGTCTATTGAATTCCATTTCTGGCAGTCCTGCATGCTTGTTTTATTATCAAATCTTTTCTGTACCCTGTCTATTGAATTCCATTTCTGGCAGTCCTGCATGCTTGTTTTATTATCAAATCTTTTCTGTACCCTGTCTATTGAATTCTATTTCTGGCAGTCCTGCATGCTGGTTTTATTATCAAATCTTTTCTGTACCCTGTCTATTGAATTCTATTTCTGGCAGTCCTGCATGATGGTTTTATTATCAAATCTTTTCTGTACCCTGTCTATTGAATTCCATTTCTGGCAGTCCTGCATGCTTGTTTTATTATCAAATCTTTTCTGTACCCTGTCTATTGAATTCCATTTCTGGCAGTCCTGCATGCTTGTTTTATTATCAAATCTTTTCTGTACCCTGTCTATTGAATTCAATTTCTGGCAGTCCTGCATGCTGGTTTTATTATCAAATCTTTTCTGTACCCTGTCTATTGAATTCAATTTCTGGCAGTCCTGCATGCTGGTTTTATTATCAAATCTTTTCTGTACCCTGTCTATTGAATTCCATTTCTGGCAGTCCTGCATGCTGGTTTTATTATCAAATCTTTTCTGTACCCTGTCAATTGAATTCCATTTCTGGCAGTCCTGCATGCTTGTTTTATTATCAAATCTTTTCTGTACCCTGTCTATTGAATTCCATTTCTGGCAGTCCTGCATGCTTGTTTTATTATCAAATCTTTTCTGTACCCTGTCTATTGAATTCCATTTCTGGCAGTCCTGCATGCTTGTTTTATTATCAAATCTTTTCTGTACCCTGTCTATTGAATTCCATTTCTGGCAGTCCTGCATGCTTGTTTTATTATCAAATCTTTTCTGTACCCTGTCTATTGAATTCCATTTCTGGCAGTCCTGCATGCTTGTTTTATTATCAAATCTTTTCTGTACCCTGTCTATTGAATTCCATTTCTGGCAGTCCTGCATGCTTGTTTTATTATCAAATCTTTTCTGTACCCTGCATATTGAATTCCATTTCTGGCAGTCCTGCATGCTTGTTTTATTATCAAATCTTTTCTGTACCCTGTCTATTGAATTCCATTTCTGGCAGTCCTGCATGCTGGTTTTATTATCAAATCTTTTCTGTACCCTGTCTATTGAATTCCATTTCTGGCAGTCCTGCATGCTGGTTTTATTATCAAATCTTTTCTGTACCCTGTCTATTGAATTCCATTTCTGGCAGTCCTGCATGCTGGTTTTATTATCAAATCTTTTCTGTACCCTGTCTATTGAATTCCATTTCTGGCAGTCCTGCATGCTTGTTTTATTATCAAATCTTTTCTGTACCCTGTCTATTGAATTCCATTTCTGGCAGTCCTGCATGCTGGTTTTATTATCAAATCTTTTCTGTACCCTGTCTATTGAATTCCATTTCTGGCAGTCCTGCATGCTGGTTTTATTATCAAATCTTTTCTGTACCCTGTCTATTGAATTCCATTTCTGGCAGTCCTGCATGCTGGTTTTATTATCAAATCTTTTCTGTACCCTGTCTATTGAATTCCATTTCTGGCAGTCCTGCATGCTTGTTTTATTATCAAATCTTTTCTGTACCCTGTCTATTGAATTCCATTTCTGGCAGTCCTGCATGCTTGTTTTATTATCAAATCTTTTCTGTACCCTGTCTATTGAATTCCATTTCTGGCAGTCCTGCATGCTTGTTTTATTATCAAATCTTTTCTGTACCCTGTCTATTGAATTCCATTTCTGGCAGTCCTGCATGCTTGTTTTATTATCAAATCTTTTCTTTACCCTGTCTATTGAATTCCATTTCTGGCAGTCCTGCATGCTGGTTTTATTAACAAATCTTTTCTGTACCCTGTCTATTGAATTCCATTTCTGGCAGTCCTGCATGCTGGTTTTATTATCAAATCTTTTCTGAACCCTGTCTATTGAATTCCATTTCTGGCAGTCCTGCATGCTGGTTTTATTATCAAATCTTTTCTGTACCCTGTCTATTGAATTCCATTTCTGGCAGTCCTGCATGCTTGTTTTATTATCAAATCTTTTCTGTACCCTGTCTATTGAATTCCATTTCTGGCAGTCCTGCATGCTGGTTTTATTATCAAATCTTTTCTGTACCCTGTCTATTGAATTCCATTTCTGGCAGTCCTGCATGCTGGTTTTATTATCAAATCTTTTCTGTACCCTGTCTATTGAATTCCATTTCTGGCAGTCCTGCATGCTTGTTTTATTATCAAATCTTTTCTGTACCCTGTCTATTGAATTCCATTTCTGGCAGTCCTGCATGCTTGTTTTATTATCAAATCTTTTCTGTACCCTGTCTATTGAATTCCATTTCTGGCAGTCCAGCATGCTGGTTTTATTATCAAATCTTTTCTGTACTCTGTCTATTGAATTCCATTTCTGGCAGTCCTGCATGCTTGTTTTATTATCAAATCTTTTCTGTACCCTGTCTATTGAATTCCATTTCTGGCAGTCCTGCATGCTGGTTTTATTATCAAATCTTTTCTGTACCCTGTCTATTGAATTCCATTTCTGGCAGTCCTGCATGCTTGTTTTATTATCAAATCTTTTCTGTACCCTGTCTATTGAATTCCATTTCTGGCAGTCATGCATGCTTGTTTTATTATCAAATCTTTTCTGTACCTTGTCTATTGAATTCCATTTCTGGCAGTCCTGCATGCTTGTTTTATTATCAAATCTTTTCTGTACCCTGTCTATTGAATTCCATTTCTGGCAGGCCTGCATGCTGGTTTTATTATCAAATCTTTTCTGTACCCTGTCTATTGAATTCCATTTCTGGCAGTTCTGCATGCTGGTTTTATTATCAAATCTTTTCTGTACCCTGTCTATTGAATTCCATTTCTGGCAGTCCTGCATGCTGGTTTTATTATCAAATCTTTTCTGTACCCTGTCTATTGAATTCAATTTCTGGCAGTCCTGCATGCTGGTTTTATTATCAAATCTTTTCTGTACCCTGTCTATTGAATTCCATTTCTGGCAGTCCTGCATGCTGGTTTTATTATCAAATCTTTTCTGTACCCTGTCTATTGAATTCCATTTCTGGCAGTCCTGCATGCTTGTTTTATTATCAAATCTTTTCTGTACCCTGTCTATTGAATTCCATTTCTGGCAGTCCTGCATGCTTGTTTTATTATCAAATCTTTTCTGTACCCTGTCTATTGAATTCCATTTCTGGCAGTCCAGCATGCTGGTTTTATTATCAAATCTTTTCTGTACCCTGTCTATTGAATTCCATTTCTGGCAGTCCTGCATGCTTGTTTTATTATCAAATCTTTTCTGTACCCTGTCTATTGAATTCCATTTCTGGCAGTCCTGCATGCTGGTTTTATTATCAAATCTTTTCTGTACCCTATCTATTGAATTCCATTTCTGGCAGTCCTGCATGCTTGTTTTATTATCAAATCTTTTCTGTACCCTGTCTATTGAATTCCATTTCTGGCAGTCCTGCATGCTTGTTTTATTATCAAATCTTTTCTGTACCCTGTCTATTGAATTCCATTTCTGGCAGTCCTGCATGCTTGTTTTATTATCAAATCTTTTCTGTACCCTGTCTATTGAATTCCATTTCTGGCAGTCCTGCATGCTTGTTTTATTATCAAATCTTTTCTGTACCCTGTCTATTGAATTCCATTTCTGGCAGTCATGCATGCTTGTTTTATTATCAAATCTTTTCTGTACCCTGTCTATTGAATTCCATTTCTGGCAGTCCTGCATGCTTGTTTTATTATCAAATCTTTTCTGTACCCTGTCTATTGAATTCCAATTCTGGCAGTCCTGCATGCTTGTTTTATTATCAAATCTTTTCTGTACCCTGCATATTGAATTCCATTTCTGGCAGTCCTGCATGCTTGTTTTATTATCAAATCTTTTCTGTACCCTGTCTATTGAATTCCATTTCTGGCAGTCCTGCATGCTGGTTTTATTATCAAATCTTTTCTGTACCCTGTCTATTGAATTCCATTTCTGGCAGTCCTGCATGCTGGTTTTATTATCAAATCTTTTCTGTACCCTGTCTATTGAATTCCATTTCTGGCAGTCCTGCATGCTGGTTTTATTATCAAATCTTTTCTGTACCCTGTCTATTGAATTCCATTTCTGGCAGTCCTGCATGCTGGTTTTATTATCAAATCTTTTCTGTACCCTGTCTATTGAATTCCATTTCTGGCAGTCCTGCATGCTGGTTTTATTATCAAATCTTTTCTGTACCCTGTCTATTGAATTCCATTTCTGGCAGTCCTGCATGATGGTTTTATTATCAAATCTTTTCTGTACCCTGTCTATTGAATTCCATTTCTGGCAGTCCTGCATGATGGTTTTATTATCAAATCTTTTCTGTACCCTGTCTATTGAATTCCATTTCTGGCAGTCCTGCATGCTGGTTTTATTATCAAATCTTTTCTGTACCCTGTCTATTGAATTCCATTTCTGGCAGTCCTGCATGCTGGTTTTATTATCAAATCTTTTCTGTACCCTGTCTATTGAGTTATATTTCTGGCAGTCCTGCATGCTGGTTTTATTATCAAATCTTTTCTGTACCCTGTCTATTGAATTCCATTTCTGGCAGTCCTGCATGCTTGTTTTATTATCAAATCTTTTCTGTACTCTGTCTATTGAATTCCATTTCTGGCAGTCCTGCATGCTGGTTTTATTATCAAATCTTTTCTGTACTGTCTATTGAATTCCATTTCTGGCAGTCCTGCATGCTGGTTTTATTATCAAATCTTTTCTGTACCCTGTCTATTGAATTCCATTTCTGGCAGTAATGCATGCTTGTTTTATTATCAAATCTTTTCTGTACCCTGTCTATTGAATTCCATTTCTGGCAGTCCTGCATGCTTGTTTTATTATCAAATCTTTTCTGTACCCTGTCTATTGAATTCCATTTCTGGCAGTCCTGCATGCTTGTTTTATTATCAAATCTTTTCTGTACCCTGTCTATTGAATTCTATTTCTGGCAGTCCTGCATGCTGGTTTTATTATCAAATCTTTTCTGTACCCTGTCTATTGAATTCTATTTCTGGCAGTCCTGCATGATGGTTTTATTATCAAATCTTTTCTGTACCCTGTCTATTGAATTCCATTTCTGGCAGTCCTGCATGCTTGTTTTATTATCAAATCTTTTCTGTACCCTGTCTATTGAATTCCATTTCTGGCAGTCCTGCATGCTTGTTTTATTATCAAATCTTTTCTGTACCCTGTCTATTGAATTCAATTTCTGGCAGTCCTGCATGCTGGTTTTATTATCAAATCTTTTCTGTACCCTGTCTATTGAATTCAATTTCTGGCAGTCCTGCATGCTGGTTTTATTATCAAATCTTTTCTGTACCCTGTCTATTGAATTCCATTTCTGGCAGTCCTGCATGCTGGTTTTATTATCAAATCTTTTCTGTACCCTGTCAATTGAATTCCATTTCTGGCAGTCCTGCATGCTTGTTTTATTATCAAATCTTTTCTGTACCCTGTCTATTGAATTCCATTTCTGGCAGTCCTGCATGCTTGTTTTATTATCAAATCTTTTCTGTACCCTGTCTATTGAATTCTTCTTCTTCTTCTTTTCGTTCATCCGGAGTGTTTTTTCAGATGTGATTGCGGTGTGTCTGTTATGCGCCCTTGGGCCGAAACCCGTAGGCCAACACATCGACTTTAGCGTGCATTTTTGACCAGGTAGCATTCCTGGGAGACTCTCACTTTTGTGGCGCCATCTGCAACCATGCTGGCCAAGGTGGAACGGTCGAAGACAACGGTCATCCCTCAAAGGAAGGCAGGGACAGTCCATAGCATTTTCCGCCATCCAAGGTTGCTTCCATAGTTGCAGGGCCGACACATAACGCCCTGGATCTGGGCTCACCGAGGGAGATCGTCACGTCCTGCTCATGGCTGCTTTAAATCCTCACTTCAATATATTGGTCATTTCGTTTCCCTGGGTCATTCCCGCACAAACCAGACAGGTTTGCAGACGGCATCCACTCAGCGAGTTTTCGGACATGTGCTTGTCGTTGCGCCCATCAGAGCTTTTCCAGGCTCAACAGACATTCGGAAAACTACCCAGTCAGAGCTGTTCCGAACAAGAGCGGCATTCGGAAACTAGGTAGTCAGAGCTGTTCCTAGCACGAGAGACATTCGGACGAGACATTTCACTCGGACGTAATTGCGTAGTGTCAATTTTTAGTTTGCCACCCGTAGGACGACACTTCCGACTTCCAGCGGGCATTTTTTAATGAGGTTAGCCATCCTCTGGTTTCGAGGCACGTTGGACTGTTGTGATGTCGCTAACATCTCAGCTGGTCAAGATAGAACGACGAACGACATCGTGGTCGGCCCTCAAGGGAAGGCAGGGGCAGACCATGAGCATTCCCTCGCTATCCAAGGAGGCTTCCATAATTGCAGAGCCGGCACATATTGCTCTGTGACTGGGCTCACCCGAGGAGTTGCCACGTCCTGCTCATGGCTGCTTTAGTTCCTCACTTCCATGTGTTGGGCAACTCGTTTGCCACTGATCGCTCAAGCACACACCAGGGACGGTCAGACTGCAAGCGACACCCACGCTTTTGACTTCGGACCACGCAATAGGTTCGCTCGCCGTGCGTTCCATTTTGCGGCATTGAGACGTTCTTCCACTTTTGTCTACACTCTCTATGAGTTAGATACAGTTTTCGCAGCCACTTTCTTCGACTGGGGCACTTTTTGACTTTTTGTACTCGCTCACGAGGTAGGCTACTTGTGCTGCCGGATCAGCACCTTACCTTCGTGCAGCGGTGAACGAGAAACGGCCTGGCCTCTCATCCGGGAATCTCTCATATCCCCCAGCTGAGAGCCTTCGAACTTCTATCAGACCTGAGCATGTAGCTTGCTCAGTATCACGCCTTTATTTTTCGAGAGGTGGCTATCGGCCCGGCTCTCAGGTCCAAGGGTTTGTGGCTTAGAGGCGTTCAGCCACAGCCCTCGACAGGGAGCCTTTAGTGTTTTGTCCGGACCAAGAACTTCTGCCTTCGTGCGCCCGATTTAAATTTTGGACTGCTATCCTCAGTCTCACCTGCAGAGCAGCAGGTTGTGTCTCTCTTAGTCTGGTCCCTATCCCATATGCTGTCCGATATGTAGTTTTTCACCCATCGGCAAGCACATGGGGTCGATGGGACACGCAAGCTCCACCACCACGGCAAGGTGGAGACACATCGGGGGAGGTCTATTGAATTCCATTTCTGGCAGTCCAGCATGCTGGTTTTATTATCAAATCTTTTCTGTACCCTGTCTATTGAATTCCATTTCTGGCAGTCCTGCATGCTTGTTTTATTATCAAATCTTTTCTGTACCCTGTCTATTGAATTCCATTTCTGGCAGTCCTGCATGCTGGTTTTATTATCAAATCTTTTCTGTACCCTGTCTATTGAATTCCATTTCTGGCAGTCCTGCATGCTTGTTTTATTATCAAATCTTTTCTGTACCCTGTCTATTGAATTCCATTTCTGGCAGTCCTGCATGCTTGTTTTATTATCAAATCTTTTCTGTACCCTGTCTATTGAATTCCATTTCTGGCAGTCCTGCATGCTTGTTTTATTATCAAATCTTTTCTGTACCCTGTCTATTGAATTCCATTTCTGGCAGTCCTGCATGCTTGTTTTATTATCAAATCTTTTCTGTACCCTGTCTATTGAATTCCATTTCTGGCAGTCATGCATGCTTGTTTTATTATCAAATCTTTTCTGTACCCTGTCTATTGAATTCCATTTCTGGCAGTCCTGCATGCTTGTTTTATTATCAAATCTTTTCTGTACCCTGTCTATTGAATTCCATTTCTGGCAGTCCTGCATGCTTGTTTTATTATCAAATCTTTTCGGTACCCTGCATATTGAATTCTATTTCTGGCAGTCCTGCATGCTTGTTTTATTATCAAATCTTTTCTGTACCCTGTCTATTGAATTCCATTTCTGGCAGTCCTGCATGCTGGTTTTATTATCAAATCTTTTCTGTACCCTGTCTATTGAATTCCATTTCTGGCAGTCCTGCATGCTGGTTTTATTATCAAATCTTTTCTGTACCCTGTCTATTGAATTCCATTTCTGGCAGTCCTGCATGCTGGTTTTATTATCAAATCTTTTCTGTACCCTGTCTATTGAATTCCATTTCTGGCAGTCCTGCATGCTGGTTTTATTATCAAATCTTTTCTGTACCCTGTCTATTGAATTCCATTTCTGGCAGTCCTGCATGCTGGTTTTATTATCAAATCTTTTCTGTACCCTGTCTATTGAATTCCATTTCTGGCAGTCCTGCATGCTTGTTTTATTATCAAATCTTTTCTGTACCCTGTCTATTGAATTCCATTTCTGGCAGTCCTGCATGCTGGTTTTATTATCAAATCTTTTCTGTACCCTGTCTATTGAATTCCATTTCTGGCAGTCCTGCATGCTTGTTTTATTATCAAATCTTTTCTGTACCCTGTCTATTGAATTCCATTTCTGGCAGTCCTGCATGCTGGTTTTATTATCAAATCTTTTCTGTACCTTGTCTATTGAATTCCATTTCTGGCAGTCCTGCATGCTTGTTTTATTATCAAATCTTTTCTGTACCCTGTCTATTGAATTCCATTTCTGGCAGTCCTGCATGCTTGTTTTATTATCAAATCTTTTCTGTACCCTGTCTATTGAATTCCATTTCTGGCAGTCCTGCATGCTGGTTTTATTATCAAATCTTTTCTGTACCCTGTCTATTGAATTCCATTTCTGGCAGTCCTGCATGCTGGTTTTATTATCAAATCTTTTCTGTACCCTGTCTATTGAATTCCATTTCTGGCAGTCCTGCATGCTGGTTTTATTATCAAATCTTTTCTGTACCCTGTCTATTGAATTCCATTTCTGGCAGTCCTGCATGCTGGTTTTATTATCAAATCTTTTCTGTACCCTGTCTATTGAATTCCATTTCTGGCAGTCCTGCATGCTGGTTTTATTATCAAATCTTTTCTGTACCCTGTCTATTGAATTCCATTTCTGGCAGTCCTGCATGCTGGTTTTATTATCAAATCTTTTCTGTACCCTGTCTATTGAATTCCATTTCTGGCAGTCCTGCATGCTGGTTTTATTATCAAATCTTTTCTGCACCCTGTCTATTGAATTCCATTTCTGGCAGTCCTGCATGATGGTTTTATTATCAAATCTTTTCTGTACCCTGTCTATTGAATTCCATTTCTGGCAGTCCTGCATGATGGTTTTATTATCAAATCTTTTCTGTACCCTGTCTATTGAATTCCATTCCTGCATGCTTGTTTTATTATCAAATCTTTTCTGTACCCTGTCTATTGAATTCAATTTCTGGCAGTCCTGCATGCTGGTTTTATTATCAAATCTTTTCTGTACCCTGTCTATTGAATTCCATTTCTGGCAGTCCTGCATGCTGGTTTTATTATCAAATCTTTTCTGTACCCTGTCAATTGAATTCCATTTCTGGCAGTCCTGCATGCTTGTTTTATTATCAAATCTTTTCTGTACCCTGTCTATTGAATTCCATTTCTGGCAGTCCTGCATGCTTGTTTTATTATCAAATCTTTTCTGTACCCTGTCTATTGAATTCTTCTTCTTCTTCTTTTCGTTCATCCGGAGTGTTTTTTCAGATGTGATTGCGGTGTGTCTGTTATGCGCCCTTGGGCCGAAACCCGTAGGCCAACACATCGACTTTAGCGTGCATTTTTGACCAGGTAGCATTCCTGGGAGACTCTCACTTTTGTGGCGCCATCTGCAACCATGCTGGCCAAGGTGGAACGGTCGAAGACAACGGTCATCCCTCAAAGGAAGGCAGGGACAGTCCATAGCATTTTCCGCCATCCAAGGTTGCTTCCATAGTTGCAGGGCCGACACATAACGCCCTGGATCTGGGCTCACCGAGGGAGATCGTCACGTCCTGCTCATGGCTGCTTTAAATCCTCACTTCAATATATTGGTCATTTCGTTTCCCTGGGTCATTCCCGCACAAACCAGACAGGTTTGCAGACGGCATCCACTCAGCGAGTTTTCGGACATGTGCTTGTCGTTGCGCCCATCAGAGCTTTTCCAGGCTCAACAGACATTCGGAAAACTACCCAGTCAGAGCTGTTCCGAACAAGAGCGGCATTCGGAAACTAGGTAGTCAGAGCTGTTCCTAGCACGAGAGACATTCGGACGAGACATTTCACTCGGACGTAATTGCGTAGTGTCAATTTTTAGTTTGCCACCCGTAGGACGACACTTCCGACTTCCAGCGGGCATTTTTTAATGAGGTTAGCCATCCTCTGGTTTCGAGGCACGTTGGACTGTTGTGATGTCGCTAACATCTCAGCTGGTCAAGATAGAACGACGAACGACATCGTGGTCGGCCCTCAAGGGAAGGCAGGGGCAGACCATGAGCATTCCCTCGCTATCCAAGGAGGCTTCCATAATTGCAGAGCCGGCACATATTGCTCTGTGACTGGGCTCACCCGAGGAGTTGCCACGTCCTGCTCATGGCTGCTTTAGTTCCTCACTTCCATGTGTTGGGCAACTCGTTTGCCACTGATCGCTCAAGCACACACCAGGGACGGTCAGACTGCAAGCGACACCCACGCTTTTGACTTCGGACCACGCAATAGGTTCGCTCGCCGTGCGTTCCATTTTGCGGCATTGAGACGTTCTTCCACTTTTGTCTACACTCTCTATGAGTTAGATACAGTTTTCGCAGCCACTTTCTTCGACTGGGGCACTTTTTGACTTTTTGTACTCGCTCACGAGGTAGGCTACTTGTGCTGCCGGATCAGCACCTTACCTTCGTGCAGCGGTGAACGAGAAACGGCCTGGCCTCTCATCCGGGAATCTCTCATATCCCCCAGCTGAGAGCCTTCGAACTTCTATCAGACCTGAGCATGTAGCTTGCTCAGTATCACGCCTTTATTTTTCGAGAGGTGGCTATCGGCCCGGCTCTCAGGTCCGAGGGTTTGTGGCTTAGAGGCGTTCAGCCACAGCCCTCGACAGGGAGCCTTTAGTGTTTTGTCCGGACCAAGAACTTCTGCCTTCGTGCGCCCGATTTAAATTTTGGACTGCTATCCTCAGTCTCACCTGCAGAGCAGCAGGTTGTGTCTCTCTTAGTCTGGTCCCTATCCCATATGCTGTCCGATATGTAGTTTTTCACCCATCGGCAAGCACATGGGGTCGATGGGACACGCAAGCTCCACCACCACGGCAAGGTGGAGACACATCGGGGGAGGTCTATTGAATTCCATTTCTGGCAGTCCAGCATGCTGGTTTTATTATCAAATCTTTTCTGTACCCTGTCTATTGAATTCCATTTCTGGCAGTCCTGCATGCTTGTTTTATTATCAAATCTTTTCTGTACCCTGTCTATTGAATTCCATTTCTGGCAGTCCTGCATGCTGGTTTTATTATCAAATCTTTTCTGTACCCTGTCTATTGAATTCCATTTCTGGCAGTCCTGCATGCTTGTTTTATTATCAAATCTTTTCTGTACCCTGTCTATTGAATTCCATTTCTGGCAGTCCTGCATGCTTGTTTTATTATCAAATCTTTTCTGTACCCTGTCTATTGAATTCCATTTCTGGCAGTCCTGCATGCTTGTTTTATTATCAAATCTGTTCTGTACCCTGTCTATTGAATTTCATTTCTGGCAGTCCTGCATGCTTGTTTTATTATCAAATCTTTTCTGTACCCTGTCTATTGAATTCCATTTCTGGCAGTCATGCATGCTTGTTTTATTATCAAATCTTTTCTGTACCCTGTCTATTGAATTCCATTTCTGGCAGTCCTGCATGCTGGTTTTATTATCAAATCTTTTCTGTACCCTGTCTATTGAATTCCATTTCTGGCAGTCCTGCATGCTTGTTTTATTATCAAATCTTTTCGGTACCCTGCATATTGAATTCTATTTCTGGCAGTCCTGCATGCTTGTTTTATTATCAAATCTTTTCTGTACCCTGTCTATTGAATTCCATTTCTGGCAGTCCTGCATGCTGGTTTTATTATCAAATCTTTTCTGTACCCTGTCTATTGAATTCCATTTCTGGCAGTCCTGCATGCTGGTTTTATTATCAAATCTTTTCTGTACCCTGTCTATTGAATTCCATTTCTGGCAGTCCTGCATGCTGGTTTTATTATCAAATCCTTTCTGTACCCTGTCTATTGAATTCCATTTCTGGCAGTCCTGCATGCTGGTTTTATTATCAAATCTTTTCTGTACCCTGTCTATTGAATTCCATTTCTGGCAGTCCTGCATGCTGGTTTTATTATCAAATCTTTTCTGTACCCTGTCTATTGAATTCCATTTCTGGCAGTCCTGCATGCTGGTTTTATTATCAAATCTTTTCTGTACCCTGTCTATTGAATTCCATTTCTGGCAGTCCTGCATGCTGGTTTTATTATCAAATCTTTTCTGTACCCTGTCTATTGAATTCCATTTCTGGCAGTCCTGCATGCTGGTTTTATTATCAAATCTTTTCTGTACCCTGTCTATTGAATTCCATTTCTGGCAGTCCTGCATGCTGGTTTTATTATCAAATCTTTTCTGCACCCTGTCTATTGAATTCCATTTCTGGCAGTCCTGCATGATGGTTTTATTATCAAATCTTTTCTGTACCCTGTCTATTGAATTCCATTTCTGGCAGTCCTGCATGATGGTTTTATTATCAAATCTTTTCTGTACCCTGTCTATTGAATTCCATTCCTGCATGCTTGTTTTATTATCAAATCTTTTCTGTACCCTGTCTATTGAATTCCATTTCTGGCAGTCCTGCATGCTTGTTTTATTATCAAATCTTTTCTGTACCCTGTCTATTGAATTCCATTTCTCTCAGTCCTGCATGCTGGTTTTATTATCAAATCTTTTCTGTACTCTGTCTATTGAATTCCATTTCTGGCAGTCCTGCATGCTGGTTTTATTATCAAATCTTTTCTGTACCCTGTCTATTGAATTCCATTTCTGGCAGTCCTGCATGCTGGTTTTATTATCAAATCTTTTCTGTACCCTGTCTATTGAATTCCATTTCTGGCAGTCCTGCATGCTTGTTTTATTATCAAATCTTTTCTGTACCCTGTCTATTGAATTCCATTTCTGGCAGTCCTGCATGCTTGTTTTATTATCAAATCTTTTCTGTACCCTGTCTATTGAATTCTTCTTCTTCTTCTTTTCGTTCATCCGGAGTGTTTTTTCAGATGTGATTGCGGTGTGTCTGTTATGCGCCCTTGGGCCGAAACCCGTAGGCCAACACATCGACTTTAGCGTGCATTTTTGACCAGGTAGCATTCCTGGGAGACTCTCACTTTTGTGGCGCCATCTGCAACCATGCTGGCCAAGGTGGAACGGTCGAAGACAACGGTCATCCCTCAAAGGAAGGCAGGGACAGTCCATAGCATTTTCCGCCATCCAAGGTTGCTTCCATAGTTGCAGGGCCGACACATAACGCCCTGGATCTGGGCTCACCGAGGGAGATCGTCACGTCCTGCTCATGGCTGCTTTAAATCCTCACTTCAATATATTGGTCATTTCGTTTCCCTGGGTCATTCCCGCACAAACCAGACAGGTTTGCAGACGGCATCCACTCAGCGAGTTTTCGGACATGTGCTTGTCGTTGCGCCCATCAGAGCTTTTCCAGGCTCAACAGACATTCGGAAAACTACCCAGTCAGAGCTGTTCCGAACAAGAGCGGCATTCGGAAACTAGGTAGTCAGAGCTGTTCCTAGCACGAGAGACATTCGGACGAGACATTTCACTCGGACGTAATTGCGTAGTGTCAATTTTTAGTTTGCCACCCGTAGGACGACACTTCCGACTTCCAGCGGGCATTTTTTAATGAGGTTAGCCATCCTCTGGTTTCGAGGCACGTTGGACTGTTGTGATGTCGCTAACATCTCAGCTGGTCAAGATAGAACGACGAACGACATCGTGGTCGGCCCTCAAGGGAAGGCAGGGGCAGACCATGAGCATTCCCTCGCTATCCAAGGAGGCTTCCATAATTGCAGAGCCGGCACATATTGCTCTGTGACTGGGCTCACCCGAGGAGTTGCCACGTCCTGCTCATGGCTGCTTTAGTTCCTCACTTCCATGTGTTGGGCAACTCGTTTGCCACTGATCGCTCAAGCACACACCAGGGACGGTCAGACTGCAAGCGACACCCACGCTTTTGACTTCGGACCACGCAATAGGTTCGCTCGCCGTGCGTTCCATTTTGCGGCATTGAGACGTTCTTCCACTTTTGTCTACACTCTCTATGAGTTAGATACAGTTTTCGCAGCCACTTTCTTTGACTGGGGCACTTTTTGACTTTTTGTACTCGCTCACGAGGTAGGCTACTTGTGCTGCCGGATCAGCACCTTACCTTCGTGCAGCGGTGAACGAGAAACGGCCTGGCCTCTCATCCGGGAATCTCTCATATCCCCCAGCTGAGAGCCTTCGAACTTCTATCAGACCTGAGCATGTAGCTTGCTCAGTATCACGCCTTTATTTTTCGAGAGGTGGCTATCGGCCCGGCTCTCAGGTCCGAGGGTTTGTGGCTTAGAGGCGTTCAGCCACAGCCCTCGACAGGGAGCCTTTAGTGTTTTGTCCGGACCAAGAACTTCTGCCTTCGTGCGCCCGATTTAAATTTTGGACTGCTATCCTCAGTCTCACCTGCAGAGCAGCAGGTTGTGTCTCTCTTAGTCTGGTCCCTATCCCATATGCTGTCCGATATGTAGTTTTTCACCCATCGGCAAGCACATGGGGTCGATGGGACACGCAAGCTCCCCCACCACGGCAAGGTGGAGACACATCGGGGGAGGTCTATTGAATTCCATTTCTGGCAGTCCAGCATGCTGGTTTTATTATCAAATCTTTTCTGTACCCTGTCTATTGAATTCCATTTCTGGCAGTCCTGCATGCTTGTTTTATTATCAAATCTTTTCTGTACCCTGTCTATTGAATTCCATTTCTGGCAGTCCTGCATGCTGGTTTTATTATCAAATCTTTTCTGTACCCTGTCTATTGAATTCCATTTCTGGCAGTCCTGCATGCTTGTTTTATTATCAAATCTTTTCTGTACCCTGTCTATTGAATTCCATTTCTGGCAGTCCTGCATGCTTGTTTTATTATCAAATCTTTTCTGTACCCTGTCTATTGAATTCCATTTCTGGCAGTCCTGCATGCTTGTTTTATTATCAAATCTTTTCTGTACCCTGTCTATTGAATTCCATTTCTGGCAGTCATGCATGCTTGTTTTATTATCAAATCTTTTCTGTACCCTGTCTATTGAATTCCATTTCTGGCAGTCCTGCATGCTTGTTTTATTATCAAATCTTTTCTGTACCCTGTCTATTGAATTCCATTTCTGGCAGTCCTGCATGCTGGTTTTATTATCAAATCTTTTCTGTACCCTGTCTATTGAATTCCATTTCTGGCAGTCCTGCATGCTGGTTTTATTATCAAATCTATTCTGTACCCTGTCTATTGAATTCCATTTCTGGCAGTCCTGCATGCTGGTTTTATTATCAAATCTTTTCTGTACCCTGTCTATTGAATTCCATTTCTGGCAGTCCTGCATGCTGGTTTTATTATCAAATCTTTTCTGTACCCTGTCTATTGAATTCCATTTCTGGCAGTCCTGCATGCTGGTTTTATTATCAAATCTTTTCTGTACCCTGTCTATTGAATTCCATTTCTGGCAGTCCTGCATGCTGGTTTTATTATCAAATCTTTTCTGTACCCTGTCTATTGAATTCCATTTCTGGCAGTCCTGCATGCTTGTTTTATTATCAAATCTTTTCTGTACCCTGTCTATTGAATTCCTTTTCTGGCAGTCCTGCATGCTGGTTTTATTATCAAATCTTTTCTGTACCCTGTCTATTGAATTCCATTTCTGGCAGTCCTGCATGCTTGTTTTATTATCAAATCTTTTCTGTACCCTGTCTATTGAATTCCATTTCTGGCAGTCCTGCATGCTGGTTTTATTATCAAATCTTTTCTGTACCCTGTCTATTGAATTCCATTTCTGGCAGTCCTGCATGCTTGTTTTATTATCAAATCTTTTCTGTACCCTGTCTATTGAATTCCATTTCTGGCAGTCCTGCATGCTTGTTTTATTATCAAATCTTTTCTGTACCCTGTCTATTGAATTCCATTTCTGGCAGTCCTGCATGCTGGTTTTATTATCAAATCTTTTCTGTACCCTGTCTATTGAATTCCATTTCTGGCAGTCCTGCATGCTTGTTTTATTATCAAATCTTTTCTGTACCCTGTCTATTGAATTCCATTTCTGGCAGTCCTGCATACTGGTTTTATTATCAAATCTTTTCTGTACCCTGTCTATTGAATTCCATTTCTGGCAGTCCTGCATGCTTGTTTTATTATCAAATCTTTTCTGTACCCTGTCTATTGAATTCCATTTCTGGCAGTCCTGCATGCTTGTTTTATTATCAAATCTTTTCTGTACCCTGTCTATTGAATTCAATTTCTGGCAGTCCTGCATGCTGGTTTTATTATCAAATCTTTTCTGTACCCTGTCTATTGATTTCCATTTCTGGCAGTCCTGCATGCTTGTTTTATTATCAAATCTTTTCTGTACCCTGTCTATTGAATTCCATTTCTGGCAGTCCAGCATGCTGGTTTTATTATCAAATCTTTTCTGTACCCTGTCTATTGATTTCCATTTCTGGCAGTCCTGCATGCTTGTTTTATTATCAAATCTTTTCTGTACCCTGTCTATTGAATTCCATTTCTGGCAGTCCAGCATGCTGGTTTTATTATCAAATCTTTTCCGTACCCTGTCTATTGAATTCCATTTCTGGCAGTCCTGCATGCTTGTTTTATTATCAAATCTTTTCTGTACCCTGTCTATTGAATTCCATTTCTGGCAGTCCTGCATGCTGGTTTTATTATCAAATCTTTTCTGTACCCTGTCTATTGAATTCCATTTCTGGCAGTCCTGCATGCTTGTTTTATTATCAAATCTTTTCTGTACCCTGTCTATTGAATTCCATTTCTGGCAGTCCTGCATGCTTGTTTTATTATCAAATCTTTTCTGTACCCTGTCTATTGAATTCCATTTCTGGCAGTCCTGCATGCTTGTTTTATTACCAAATCTTTTCTGTACCCTGTCTATTGAATTCCATTTCTGGCAGTCCTGCATGCTTGTTTTATTATCAAATCTTTTCTGTACCCTGTCTATTGAATTCCATTTCTGGCAGTCATGCATGCTTGTTTTATTATCAAATCTTTTCTGTACCCTGTCTATTGAATTCCATTTCTGGCAGTCCTGCATGCTTGTTTTATTATCAAATCTTTTCTGTACCCTGTCTATTGAATTCCATTTCTGGCAGTCCTGCATGCTTGTTTTATTATCAAATCTTTTCTGTACCCTGTCTATTGAATTCCATTTCTGGCAGTCCTGCATGCTGGTTTTATTATCAAATCTTTTCTGTACCCTGTCTATTGAATTCCATTTCTGGCAGTCCTGCATGCTGGTTTTATTATCAAATCTTTTCTGTACCCTGTCTATTGAATTCCATTTCTGGCAGTCCTGCATGCTGGTTTTATTATCAAATCTTTTCTGTACCCTGTCTATTGAATTCCATTTCTGGCAGTCCTGCATGCTGGTTTTATTATCAAATCTTTTCTGTACCCTGTCTATTGAATTCCATTTCTGGCAGTCCTGAATGCTTGTTTTATTATCAAATCTTTTCTGTACCCTGTCTATTGAATTCCATTTCTGGCAGTCCTGCATGCTGGTTTTATTATCAAATCTTTTCTGTACCCTGTCTATTGAATTCCATTTCTGGCAGTCCTGCATGCTTGTTTTATTATCAAATCTTTTCTGTACCCTGTCTATTGAATTCCATTTCTGGCAGTCCTGCATGCTGGTTTTATTATCAAATCTTTTCTGTACCCTGTCTATTGAATTCCATTTCTGGCAGTCCTGCATGCTGGTTTTATTATCAAATCTTTTCTGTACCCTGTCTATTGAATTCCATTTCTGGCAGTCCTGCATGCTGGTTTTATTATCAAATCTTTTCTGTACCCTGTCTATTGAATTCCATTTCTGGCAGTCCTGCATGATGGTTTTATTATCAAATCTTTTCTGTACCCTGTCTATTGAATTCCATTTCTGGCAGTCCTGCATGATGGTTTTATTATCAAATCTTTTCTGTACCCTGTCTATTGAATTCCATTTCTGGCAGTCCTGCATGCTGGTTTTATTATCAAATCTTTTCTGTACCCTGTCTATTGAATTATATTTCTGTCAGTCCTGCATGCTGGTTTTATTATCAAATCTTTTCTGTACCCTGTCTATTGAATTCCATTTCTGGCAGTCCTGCATGCTTGTTTTATTATCAAGTCTTTTCTGTACCCTGTCTATTGAATTCCATTTCTGGCATTCCTGCATGCTGGTTTTATTATCAAATCTTTTCTGTACTCTGTCTATTGAATTCCATTTCTGGCAGTCCTGCATGCTTGTTTTATTATCAAATCTTTTCTGTACCCTGTCTATTGAATTCCATTTCTGGCAGTCCTGCATGCTTGTTTTATTATCAATTCTTTTCTGTACCTTGTCTATTTAATTCCATTTCTGGCAGTCCTGCATGCTGGTTTTATTATCAAATCTTTTCTGTACCCTGTCTATAGAATTCCATTTCTGGCAGTCCTGCATGCTGGTTTTATTATCAAATCTTTTCTGTACCCTGTCTATTGAATAACGGACACCAGTTCCCCTTGAATAAACGACACCAATTCCCCTAGATCCATCACAAAGAGGTCTATGACAACTTGCTTCATTTTTACTGATTAGGCCAACATCCTGCTTTACATATGTAATGGAGCAGTCACGGGGCTATTGGAAATATGTATTCAACACACATTCCATGAGGTGAGCAAAGTAACCCTTTGGCCGCATAAATCCTCTTCTATTTTAAAATTAATTTAACAGTAGCAATTAACAAGTGCCATGGGTACAAGAAAATGACTTGGGAAGTAAAGGCAGTCAGTGTGATATTGACCACATCACCCAACAAGTACCATTAGGTCTATAAAAATATGGGACTATCACCATTTAAAAATATGCCTTAAAGCAGAGAAATTAAGTTATTTTGTTAAATTTTGCCCGTTAATTTTCAGTACAAAAGAGAAAGTCAAAAATTTTGGTTGTCAAATTGCAACAGTGTGTTATGACATGTCTATGTATGTCCTAAGTAGTTTAACTGGAACTCACAACATTGAATCTTTATTACAATGCCTATTATTAATAATATTATTATTTCAGTGTGTTTGTAATATATTATTATATTCAGCACTCTTTCGAATAACGGTCCTAAATTATTTAGTGTAAAAAGCATCCCTTACAGTGCCTCATTAGGTGATATAATTTTAAAAATATTAAACACTATGAACTAAAATACAGAACTGAGAAAATGGAATTATGTACCAATAATATTTCACAGTTATATGTGGAAATTGTGGCACAAAAGTTGTAAATACTGTCCGAAAGCATGTTCTTTGTGAAAAAATTGTACATATCAGAATGAGCATTGAATGTGTTGTCGATCCCTTCCGGTTCAGTGTGAAGTGAACTGCTAGACCGATCGATGGATGCAATAAATGTTTTTGGGCCTAGAGGGTCCTCACAGTCGTCGGAGTGTATACCTATCAGTTATGTGTGGAATTCTATAAATTTCCTAGTGTTATTAAAAACTCTTCTAGCCTTCTGTACCGATCTCTGTGGCGATGGTTTTACTTACGCGATTCCGACGACAGTCAGGGCCCTCCAGGTCCAGGAAACATTTATTGCATTCATCGATCGGTCTAGCATTCATCGATCGGTCTAGCAGTCCACGTCACATTGAATCGGAAGTGATCGACAACATCAACTTATGAGGCCCTGTAAGAGATACTTTTTACACTAAATAATTTACGACCGTTATTCGGAAGAGTGCCTTATAATTTATATTCTTTGTCTCGCTTTTGTTTGCTGATGAAGTATTGTTGCCGCAAAGACTTCCCAGTTTTAATAGTTTTATAATGCTGATTCTTCTACACTTCTTGTTTTCCTTACTATTCATTGATCTCTCACAGCTTTATCGCAGCTAACTGCTAACCAGTTATCACAATCATAACTCAACTGTTGTGCATTCATCAGATGTGAAAACACCGCACCCGCACAGCACACAATGACAATATATATTTTTATTATTATATCTCACACTTCACACCACATCATCACAACATACATAATAATGAAATAATAATAAATAATATTATTATTAATAAACATAATCATAAACAACTCATACATGGTAATTTGCAACCATCCATTACTTCCCACCAAACGCTGTCAACTAGCTCTACAATTCAACTACAAGTACAAGGTTGCAGACAATTTCTGATAGCTACATGCACACAGTATGTGAATTGTGACAAATTACTTACAGAATCCTTACTACTCTGGTACGGAGTAGGCGTCTTCCCTTCCTCAATTGACGCCATTCTGAATGTTAATGTGAGGAGGTGTTAAGAGTGAGCTCCCGCTTGTTGGTAATCAATCAATCTTTCAATGAGGTGCCGCCTCCACAATGACTCTTGCATGTACTGGATATCCAATAATGTCCCTCGCCCTAAATGTATATTCTGTCAATTTGCTATTAGTCCACTGCTTAATGCTATCTTCCCACATGTATCGTTGGCCTTTAACCTTATCCTCCAGCATGGTTTTTTTTATGAGAGTGTTACGCCTGTTCCTTTCAATGTGTCCGAAATATTTCACTTGCCTATTTTTTTATTTTTTTTCTTTCTGTCACCATTTTTTTTGTTTGTATTTTCATTCCCAGTTTCTTTTTAGAACCTCCACATTTGATTATTTTTGTTTCCTTGAAATACGCCATATTCTTCTGTATATCCACATCTCAAGGACCTCTATTCAACTTTCTTACTTATTGTTTGTTTATTGCCCGGGCTTCCACGCCATAAACCGTAGTAGTGTTGAATACACATCACCTATTCAAACCCTATCCTGCACAGTTGCACTAACCAGGCGGCCTTAATACCCCAGGCTTAAGACTAATCCCGCCCCCTGGGCCATACACCACAAGGTACTGTAGGCGGTTAAATTAAGTTAAAAATTAGTCGCATATCTTTTCACATGACGTTTGCAGTCAAAACCAATATTTTAGCTGTTGTTTGTGTCTTGGCAAGTTTTACGTTCAGTAGTTTACCATTGCTTTCTGAAAGACCGGCACCTATACCTTTTCGTAAAAAAACCAGCGCAACACGGTCTGCTGCCAAATCTCGCACAGCTGTGTTTCGAACGCGGGTTTACGGGATTACAAACAGCGTCCGTAACTACTTCGCTACGGAGACTGTAGGCAGTAGATGACAGAATATACATCACATTTGACAATTCTCATTTGTAATGCGTTGTTTAGTTTAGTTTAGTCGTTGGATCAACATCACGGCACACGATTTAACTCATAAGTGCTCCGTTTTCCTCCTAACTCAAACCTGAGTCTGGAGAAACTCAGCTCAATGCACGAGCTCCGTTGCATCGGCGAGGATCCTGAAATACTTTCAGTAATGTGTTGTTAATCTCTTTAGTGATGTTAATACTGATTTCATAATGTTGAAAACATGTTTAGTCATTCATATTCTGTTTGATTTCTGTTTCACTTCTGCCATTACCGGTTATTGCATGTCCAGGATAGGAGACACTTGATATGATAGCTTATTGGTAAACTACCACACAACACATTCATGCTTGAACGCTTTGAAATGTTCATGTTTGTGTTCCGAAGCAGTTTCCTGCCATAGGGTACGTGATATGATCTCTGGGAGCCTTGGAGATGTTTTATAGAAGAATGCTGAAAAATAATTGGACAGCTAACATGAGCAATTTAAGGAAGCCGAGTCGCAAAGACAACTTATCACAAACATCAGGAAGAGGCGGTCATCGTTTTTTGGCCACGTTCTGAGGAGATAAAAACTGGAACATGTTGTGACAACCGGAAAGATTTACGGAAAGAGAGATAGGGAAAGACAGCGTGAGAAGATTCTTCACAGTCTTGTGTCATGGCACGGAAGGGAGTCAACACACGAATTGATCCATGCCGTCGGATATCGTAATTTGTGGGGAGGCATGATTGCCCACGCCAGCCGGCAATGCACTGGATGATGATATGATAGCGCCATCAATTTTGTAGACCGAAGTGCAAGGCAGAATAGGTGATAAATGTTCCCCTCACTTTGATAAACGACTATCCCAGGCGTCAAACCGGCGTCCGACCGTGCTCATGACATTACATGCGCAGTTCTCTGTCTACTTCGCTAACTCCTCTGTCATATGTTCATGTGGCCAGATTACCCCAGCACCCGTGGCTTAGAGGATAGGGAAACGCAGTTTCAAAATTTCCCTATATACCAAGTCGAGGGTTCGAAATCAGCCGTGCATGATTTAGAAGCCGATCGCTTTTGGATTGATTTCGATTAAATGAGGTCGGTCGTTCAGAAAGCAGTTACATAAATAAACACACGTAGTATTGTTTCGCGCTCACAGAAGGAGAAGAAAGAAGTAGAGACTAGAGGACGCACTAGACAACATACAATTTGAAAGCTATAGTTATCGACCGGGATTCGAACCTGTCACCTCCAAACGGCGACAGCGCCTCGCTGCAGGAACAAGTGTACTTCGCATGACCAACTAGACACTAAGCAATAGCAAATTTCTTGTAGTCCTTATGCCGTGTGGCATCAGTGATCATGTCTGTCCACAGCCCTCTGTTTCGTGTGCTGCCAATAATTTCTGATACTGATGTTCTTCCATGCCATGATATCAAACTGTCCAGCATCTTCTCTCTTGGTCCCTTCCTGCTTCTTTTCCCTTCCAACTTTCCCGCTGTGGCGATGTGTTCCAGCTTTATCCTCGTCATGACATGTCCAGTGGGGCTGCGTGGTTTCGAGGTATGATGTCTGCCTCGAGTGCTGGAGGTCCCGGGTTCATGTCCCGGTGATGACCCGGATTTTTTCTCGTGGACTTCTAGTAATAAGATTTCCCCTGGTCTCTGAGTAGTGAGATCGGACACCCGTGTGTATTGTTGCGCACGTAAAAAAATCCCTTAGCAGTTGGAAATCGAAAAAGAGTAGCCTAACGGCGCTGCCCGGGCAAAATTTCGAGTTAGAAATCTACCCAAAGTATTTCAAGATCTTCGCCGGTGCTACTCGTGCACTGAGCTGAGTTTCTCCAGACTCAGGTTTGAGTTAGGAGAACGGAGCAGATATGGGTTGCACCCGTGTGCCGTGATGTTGATTCATCGACTATACTAAACTAAACATGTCCAGTGAATTTGGACTGTCTTCAGTAGTAAACTTTTGACCATTAAATTGCCTAATAAACCACAAACAGCGAATGCATGCTGAGGTTGATTGCAACATCCTGTAAAGAATATACAGCTAACTTTAGATTTAACCCATTAAAAGTGATATGTTTTGGAAATGGGATTTTACAGAAGTCTAGGACGAGTTTCTTGGGCGAAAGGAGAAATGACACGATAAGGAAAGAAGTCTTGGAAGAGTGCACAATAAAAATAGGGCACCGCTAGACGGGGTAAAAATAATTTTTTAAAAGTCTTAAAAGTCGAGAGGATCGACTTCATTGCCCCGGGTTGTATCCCATATGACTCGGTCCCTTTCGGCAGAATGGCCTGCCGAAAGTATCACTGACGAACTCTGTAGCTCCGGCGACGACCCCCACGAGTCTCCGAGAAAAATGCACCCGTGAACCGAAAGACGTAGCCCGGAATCGAACCCACAACCTTCGGAGCACAAGGCAGACGGCTTGACTACATCGCCACGGATACTCCGTAGGTGGGACATTTCAGCCCATATCATTTTATCTTTAATGTTTGAGATAGCTTTTCTATTACTGTTTTCAATGAGTACACTTAGCTAAGTTTTCTCTGTGATGAAGGGGTTACGAATGCAATTCAAAATCCCACATGCTGCGTTCGAAACACAGCTGAGGGTGGAAACACGTCTTGCGATGGTTTTCATGCAATGGTATGTGTGTCTCTAACCTTTCTGAGTCGCCTTTTGACATACGTGCTAAGATATAGTGTTACTATTCTGTCTCCCCTAGGTAACTCCCGGGAATCTAGTGTCCTCTTTGTCAATCAATCAATCAGGCGCCGTCTCCGAAATGAAGGTTATGATGCAATGGATCTCCAACACTGTCTCTCGCCTTGACTGTACATTCTGTCAGGCTGATGTTCGTCCATCACTTGATGTTATCTCCCCACTTGTATTGTTGTCTACCTCTTACTCTCTTGCCCTCAATCGAGGCCTTCCAGTATGGTTTTTATAATAGTATCATGTCTTTTAACGTGGCCGAAATTTTTCACTTGCCTCCTCTTTTTTTCTTTCATCAACTCTCTCTTCATTCCCAGTTTTTCTAGAACCTCTGCATTTCATTGTTTTTGTTTCCATGAAATACGACATGTTCGTCTCTATGTCCACATCTCCAGGGCCTCTATGCAACTTCCTAGTTGCTTGTTCAATGTCCAGGCTTCCGCGCCATACAGTAGCATTGAATATACGTAGCATTTGACAATTCTCATTTTTAATGCGCTGTTAATCTCTCTGTATATACTGATTTCATGCTGTTGTAAGCATTTTTGGTCATTCCGATTCTCTTTTTGATTTCTATTTCACTTCTGCCATTATCTGTTATTATATGTCCAAGATAGGAGAAACTTGTTACTTGTTCTAGTATCTCCCCATTTAATGGGATTTTCATTGATGACCTTTCCTTTGCACTGCTAATTATCACAGTTTTTGTTTTTTGGATGTTAATACTCATATCTAAGCCACATTCTGCACTATGCATGTTTACTTGTTCCACTAGGTCTTGTAACTCTTGCTCGCTTTCTGCTAGTAACACGGTATCGTCAGCATGCCTAAGATTGTTAATGATTCTTCCATTGATGTTGTCCATGCAGTTCAACTTGTTTAAAAATTATTTCTATGTATAGGCTGAAGAGACTTGGGGACAGTAGGCCTACACATCCCTGCCGTACTCCTCTTTTTATCTCTATAGGCGACGAATAGTTATTCCCGCATCTAATAGACGCCACTTGTTCCTGTTTGTTGAGATAACAAGTGATAGTATAATCATACGAACAGAAAACGTATAATGCACAGATACGAGAGTAACTGAGGAGCACTCGCACAGGAAAACAATGGACGAGATAAGCCCAGATTATGTTATGCGCATTGTACGAGAAAGAGATCACATGAAGGTAGGAGGAAGACGTTTGGACATTTATTCTGTGCTTTTATTTTCAGAAACACTTGTCTCGCACAGCAAGACACTGCCAGTGAGAAAAATATTTCCCAATTTCTGTCAACAAACACTTGAGTCTTTATTCGACTCGATTTTTTAATGGTGTCTCTTAGAATTCTCTACCATTCTTACAGTGACAGTGTCATTTAAGGTGACAAATTAAAATTCTGGACACCTATAACTTTAAACTTTACTGTTGTTTAGTTTCCAGATAACTACCTTTTTCCCTGTATAAATTTCAATCTCTGTTTCTTCTGTGAATACTATAAAATAACTATAGATCTTATACTGTGGAAAAACATGCATTGCCTGCCCTGTATTCACATAATTTGTTAAAGATAGATGTCAACTGTTAAGTTTACAGCACTATATTCAATTGAACACAATCCCCAATGGTGGTATAAATATGATTTGTAATTTCTTGGCAAGTTTACGTTCAGTAATTTGCCATTGCTTCATGAATGACCGGTACTCAGACCATTGTATGAACATCAGCGCAAGGCGGCCTGCTTCCAAACAGCCCACAGCTAAGTTTTTAATGCAGTATGCAGTAATTGTGTTATAACTCCTTCGCCACAGTGGTATAGGCTTATTACAAATTTGGAGTCAAAGTATCTCATCATTGTGTCATGGTAGCGATCATGTTTCTCCACAGCTGTCTTATTGTTCTTAATATACTCATCTAATGGTTGTCTCCCATGCCACACTGTAGCCTTGTAGGAATGGGCTGGCACTTGTAAGGTCAAGGACCTCTTTTATACACCTCAAGGCACATTGACATTTGGGGCTAGACTTATTTTTACAGACCAATCAACACTTGATGGGTGATGTGGTCAGCATCACCCCGACTATCTTTACTTCTCAAGACATTTCCAGTGCATTCTAATGTAAGACTACCCAGAACTTGCCAAACAGAGAATGGGAATCTGGCTCACAGGGGCAATGCTATCAGACAAATTGTGGAGGACTGTTGATGTCATCCAGTGCACCAACCATTTAATTTTACATGCCGGAGCAGACAAATGTTGATCACTGAAGAAAAAAAATAACTATTTTAAACTTAACAGAATATCAATATGTTGTACTCTGTATTTCTTATCAGTCACAATTTTTTGGGCATGTTATGAGAAGAAATGAACTGGAGAACTTGGTGACAACAGGTAATATCGAGGGGAACAGACCAAGGGGAAGACCTAGAAACAAATACCTGGATGGCTCGGCCTTGTGGCATGGTCGAGACAGAAACACAGAGCTGATCCACGATTCTGGTTTCGAATGAGATGGCAAAACATGACCGCCCACGCTTACTGGCATGGCACATGATGGATTTCTTATCCAAACATTTTCAAATTCCTGTTTGTGTTTAGTCTTAATGTAATTTGTTGAGTATAATACTAAGAACACAAGCTAGTACAGTCATGATGCTAATTCTTCATTTCATCATCATCAGGTGCCAAGCCAGCAGGAAAAGGTGTGCATGTGTCTCCACAGATCTCAATCTTTGGTTTTCTGGATCAACACTGCTGCTGATATCCCTCCATGCCACCTTCTCAATCCATCCAGCATAATGTCTCTTGGTCGGCCCCTGCCTCTCTTCACCTCGATCTTTCCGGTCATCACGATGTTCTTCAATGCCTCTCTTCTCATAACATTCTTTATTTGCTAAAAAAACCCATCACATCTTTCTTATGAAGTAGACTATTTATCTCACATTGTCTTAGGTGGGTTGGTGAAGGCCATGGTGGCTCTATGCTTCTCCCATAGAGTGAACAGATTTGGAGGACATGTTCCACTATTTGGTTGCCCACTCCACCTGGAAACGTATTCTCAATTTTCAGCTTGCTGAAGGCATGGCACTTTAGTCTGGTACAGCATGCTAATGGGGCTCAAAATGGCAGCAGAGAATACTAACACAGTAACCTTATCTGTGAGAGGTGACTAAGGAGGGTAGTGTGAGGGCTAGCTTCATCATTCCATAGAAAACTTTAGCAGTATAATTTTACCAATCAGTAACAAGACCACACAGAGCTTGGCATTTGTTGTTTAAAAGCTATGCTCCATTGGGAGATGAAAGGCAACAAAAGAAGAAGACTAATTTGCAATGTAATAAATTAATAATAAGAAAGGCCAAACACAATTCTGAAGTATGTAAAAAAAAAAAAAGAAGATTTGTTTAAAAATCCCATTTTATTTACACAAAATAAGCACAATACAAAGTCAACAAAACCAAATAAAAACTTCCAAAATTCTTAACCATCATAATTTTTCTTTAGGCCACTAATAGAGTATGAAGCCTAACATAAGTTGAGTGATTCTCTATCAAGTAATCTGTTCTAAAGCATCAATTGTTTCTGTGGCAATTTTGTTCACACTATTTCTGACTATAATACTATTTTAATTGTCACCTTACTATCTTATACAAAGCTCCTCGAATGATGAGTAAAATAATAAACTATTGCAGTTAAACAGGAAAACTATTTACTTTTCAACACATCAGTGTCAACATTAATTCAACAGAATGTATTCTTCACAGACACATTGCAAGTACATTTTATGTTTTTTTTCTTCAGTTTCAAAAGCGCATCAGAGGGAAATAGACAGATATACAGTATGTTATGAAGATTCTGATTATATTTCATTCTGCTAGTAAGATAAAATGTACAGCTCTATTGCTTTGCATGCTTATCATGTAGCAGGTCCTCAGCAAAACCTCACTCTCATCACGACCCTATGAACAAATTCTGGATTATTTATCAGCTTCCTACCGCATGTGGCGAAGGGGTTATGGATGCAAGCCAGCACTGTAGAAAAAGGGTTACGGACGCAATTTGTAATCCCGCATTCAAAACACAGCAATGTGCGATCTGGCAATAGCCCACCTTGCCTTGGTTTTTATAAAATGGTATAAGTGTTGCTCATTCAGAATGTAATGGCAAACAACTGAACGTAAACTTGCCAAGAAATCACAGTAAAAAAATGCTGGGGTTGACTGCGACCTCTCGTAAAGGATATGCAACTAACTGCCTCATGCAGAGATTTTCATGCCCAATGAGTCTGAAGTTTCTATGTCCTTCTTCATGGTTCTTCCAGGAACCAGATGTCCCGTCACTGTTCTTTCCCAACCTCTGTGACATTTAATATGGTCGCAGTATTTCACTTTCTGAGACACAATGCTGTTTATGAGCCAGCTGTCTTTGATGTTCATATTTGACTAGAATGTCAGTAATGTTTGACGATATTCTAAGAAATGCTAACTGCATTAATTCTGAGAATATAATGCTTTTCACCTGAAGAAGTACACAGTTAGACCAAAAACTAATGCAAATACTAACTGCATTAATTCTGAGAATATAATGTTTTTCACCTGAAGAAGTACAGAGTTAGACCAAAATCTAATGCAAATACTAACTGCATTAATTCTGAGAATATAATGTTTTTCACCTGAAGAAGTACACAGTTAGACCAAAAACTAATGCAAATAATAACTGCATTAATTCTGAGAATATAATGTATTTCACCTGAAGAAGTACACAGTTAGACCAAAAATTAATGCAAATACTAACTGCATTAATTCTGAGAATATGTTTTTCACCTGAAGAAGTACACAGTTAGACCAAAAACTAATGCAAATAGTAATACTAACTGCATTAATTCTGAGAATATAATGTTTTTCACCTGAAGAAGTACAGTTAGACCAAAAACTAATGCCTGAATGATGTTCAAATCTTGTAGAATGTCAGTAACTTTTGTCTTCTTGGTCCAGAATATTCTAAGAAACTGGCAAATCATACTGGTTTTTAATCATATTTATTAATTCTGGCAATGGTTGTCAGTTGGAGCATTTCAATATATGGCTGTCCGTGACATAATTTGACAAGAAACTGTGAAGGAACTTCCGGCCTGATATCTAAAATTAGTGGGCAAAGGACATGAGCTTTAAGTACATGTTAAAAACATAATTAGTGATGTAAAATATTAACTATCGTCTGTATCTGTAACGCTTGAAGTGGAACCACAGCTGGAAAATGTTGTTATGGAACTGGCATCTGAAGCCTCGTTTATACGAATATTCCCACTCACGGTTCACAATCTTAAAGGCAATGTCCTGAAGAAAAAAAGCAAATATGTGGTTCACTATCTTAAAGGCAATATAATTGAGGAAAGAAATCAAACATGTGGTTCACTATCTTAAAGACGATGTTTTGAAGAAGAATAGACCCCCCCCCCCCAAAAAAAAAAAAAAAAAAAAATTATTCTATCCTAAATACAATGCTATGAAATGAGAAAAAAACATACACATTATTCAATATCTTCTAGGCAATGCTCTCAGATCTCTCTCCCTCTCTGTGCGCACGTGCCCGCGCATGTGGTGGAAGATATCCAGCTACCCACCTGCCTGCCTGACTATCTATCAATCTATGTATGTACGTACCCACTCACCTCTCTCTCCCTCCCTACCTCCATCCATCCATCCATCCATCTATCTATCTATCTATTTATCTATCTATCTATCTATCCATCCATCTACCTATCTATCAATCAATAGGATGAACGTAGTCCCAATAGTAGACAGTGCCACTGGGGTGTGAACTACAAGGTATTCACATATTCCAGGCCCCAGAGACACCCCAGAAGTGTGTATGCGTTACATCCTTGGTCTGCCTACTGTTGCTAGTAGGCTCAAGGTGATGCAGGCGAAGGCATACCTCAGAGTAGCTGCTGACACAGATCACCCGTTGCATGAGGCGCTGGACGTAGTTAAGGGTCAGCGACTGATAAGAGGGAAATCATGGATGGCTCAGGCGGAGGATACGATCTGACAGGTGTGCATCTTGGAGAACATTAGGCGAGGAGGGGAGTGGGTCAGAGTGCCAGCGGAGCAGTCAAGACTTGTGCAGAGTTATAATCACATTGAGCCGGGAGTGGCCAGCAGGGGCCACGGAAGTGGAAATCCAGCAACTAATTCAGGATAATGCTCGCCCGGGTGATGTGATTATATACACAGATGGTTCGGTGTTGAGAGGCAGGAGAAGTGCCTGGGGGTTCTTAGCAAAAGCTAATGGTCAACGTTTGGTGCAGGAGAGCCTGGCATATGATACCATAACATCTAGCTTAAGAATAGAGGGGGAGGTGGTCACTGCAGCTTTCAGCTGGATGGAGAATACGATACGCACACACATTGTGATTGTAACTGACTCAGAAAGCATGCTGAGTAGGGTGAGGACAGGCAAGCTTCGTGCAGAGTGGCTTGCTTCGCTTTGGAAGTTACGGGTGACAGGCATCGTCTGGATCTTTTCTCCGGGGCATGCTGGTGTGCTGGGGTATGAACAGGTGGACAGATTGGCTGGCTCTGCAAAACTTGGTGGAGTATTGATGCATGACAAGGCAGACGTGGTTGCGGCCTTGTGGGAGCACGTGTACACCTCGGAGGAGCAAATGGATCACCACGGTCTGGCAAGAATGTGACAGCGAGGGGTGACGAGGGGATCTGGCCGATGATTGACGCTCAGAGGAAAGGTGAGATAGACATATAATCAGATTGCTACTGGTACTATTGGTGTTGGAACTCTTCGCTGGCTGCTGAGGATGGGGACGGAGCACTTATGGGAATGTCCCGAATGCTGTGATGTCAGTTCCTAAATCAATCAATCAATCAATATTCCAGGCCATGACATATAAGGTGGGATGACCAGCTGCCTTTCTCATCATCTTTCCTTCCAAGATAATTCCTTTACAATTCTGAAAATTGTCTAGTACCCATTTGTATGACCCCAGAGCTGTACTGATGTGAAAAAATAATCCTGCCTCTGTTGTGTTTACCAGTTGCCACTAACACTCTTTTCTTCTCTACAATTGGTAAATTTGTATTAGTAAGTATGTTTTCCATCTTGCAAATTGCTAGTTTTGCCATGGCAAGAATTCTTCAAATCTTGACGAGGCATCTTACGTAATTTTTTAAGACTGTTCTAAGACAGTTATACCAATTCATCTGTTTAAGAATGTTCCCATTGACTTGGCTGTTGCATTGTGGTATTTTTTTCTTCTTGGAGATGACCACAACTTATGTTTTCTATAATTTAGTTGTAACTATACTTGATCACGATCTACAACATCAGCATCTACTACATACTGCAGATGTTATTCATTGTCTGCAATCAATACTGTATCATTGGCATATTTTATATTCTTGAAGTAATATCCTCCAATGATGATGTCTTTGAGGTCTCTAAAATGTTTAATATTTTCACTTTTTTGTGTGCATATCCTGTTTACAGGACATTACAGTCAACACCAGCATTTTTCAGCTGCTGTTGATATCTTGGCAAGTTTTTACGTTCAGTAGTTTGCCATTGCTTTCTGAAAGACCGGCTCACATACCTTTCCGTAAGAAACCAACGCGATGCGATCCTTTGCCGAATCTCACACAGATGTGTTTCATACGTGGGTATACGGGATTACAAACAGCGTCCTTAACCCCTTCGCCATTGAGACCGGCAAAGGGGAAAATATGCTTGTAGACATTACACATCCTGTCACAGATCTCTCATGATTGGCTAGTACTGACCTATTTCGTCATCAACTTGTATGACATCGTGTTCTTTTCAATGTATATTCTTTACAAATCTAAGGCCTTTTCAGTCAACACACCGTACTATTTTGATAGCCTTTGTGTAGCCAATGATGCAAAGATGTGGGTAAGCCTTTGTTTACTTCTATTGAATGCCCTATTAATGTTCTCAGCAAAGACATGACAATTGTTGAACCTTTGTCGTCTACAAAACCACATGAGAGAAATAGCCAAGGTTATTTAAGACAAAAATGAATGGGGTCTGAGTTGTCTCGAGGTATGGTGTCTGCCTCAAGTGCTGGAGGTCCCGGGTTCAAGCCCCGGTGAGGGCCAGAATTTTTTCACATGGACTTCTAGTAACAAAATTTCCCCTGGTCTCTGGGTAGTGAGATCGGACACCCGTGTGTATTGTTGCGCACATAAAAAAATCCCTTGGCAGTTGGAAATCAAAAAAGAGTAGCCTAAGAGCACTGCACGGGCAACATTTTGAGTTAAAAATCTATGCAAATCTACTGGTGCTATGGATTACATGCACTCAGCTGAGTTTCTCAGGACTCATGCTTGAGTTAGGAGTAGAACAGAGCTCTTTTGGGTTACACCCGTGTGCCGTGATGTTGATTCGTCGACTAAACTAAACTAATGAAGAAGCTGAAGCAAACCTCATATGGTGGCCCTGCATGAAACCTCAGCATTGCAAAATCTTTGCTGCCTTCCAGTGGTGTCTGCAATAAAAGTCAAATTTACAGGATGTAGATTATATGGGGTAAATTCACAATTTAGACTTAAAATGTTATTCAATACAAATAGTAATATCCTATCTACACCTTAAAGTATCAAATACATCCAATTCTTTGGAGCTTGTAAATGTAAGGTCAAAAGCAGCTACTTCAATTAAATTCAAAGTGATAATCTTTCCATACACATTGTTAATTAGACGTATACAGGGCAGATGTTTGGGCATGGCATGTGAAGAAATAAACTCTAGAACTTGGTGACAACTGGCAAGATTGAGGGGAGAAAAACAAGGGGAAGGCAGAGAAGTAAATATCTAGATGGCCTGGCCTCATGGCATGGTCGAGACAAAAACACAGCCAGCCTATGATTCTGGTGATCGTGTGAGAGGGCAAAACATGACCGTTCACACTTAGTGGCACGATGATGATGATGATGACATATTGCTGCTTTGCTAATGATTATAATTTTGTTTCATATCTTAAAATCATGCATGCTTTCCTGAATCATGAATAATAAGGTAGAAAAGAAGGAAAATATGATATCATCACTAGGAGGAACCTGGGTAATAATCATCATGATAGTAATAGCAAAAGGAGACAGCAGTGAAGAGGACACCTGCATAGTAAGCAACAGATGAAAGAATGAAACCAGCAAGAAACAAGAAAGATTAATCATGTGTTATTACCACTTCAATTATAACCAAGGCTAGAGAAGGAGAAATATAAATAGCAGGAGGAGGAACAGGAGGTGGAGGAGGAGAAGAGGAGGAAGAAGAAGAAGATAAGTTATTATTATGCTGCAACATTTATAATGTACTACAATGTCTCTCGGAGGTCTGCGATCATAGTACACAGAAAAGCAGTGCATGGGTCAAACAGAGTTTGGTGGGTCCTTTTCAGGATCAAAACAAGATAGCACCAAACACAGGGATACAAGAGAGCACCAAACATAGGGATACAAGAGAGCACCAAACACAGGGATAGAAGAGAGCACCAAACACAGGGATAGAAGAGAGCACCAAACACAGGGATACAAGAGAGCACCAAACACAGGGATACAAGAGAGCACCAAACACAGGGATACAAGAGAGCACCAAACACAGGGATACAAGAGAGCACCAAACACAGGGATACAAGAGAGCGCCAAACATAGGGATACAAGAGAACGCCAAACACAGGGATACAAGAGAGCACCAAACACAGGGATACAAGAGAGCACCAAACATAGGGATACAAGAGAACGCCAAACATAGGGATACAAGAGAGCACCAAACATAGGGATACAAGAGAGCACCAAACATAGGGATACAAGAGAGCACCAAACACAGGGATACAAGAGAGCACCAAACACAGGGATACAAGAGAGCACCAAACAAGGGATACAAGAGAGCACCAAACACAGGGATACAAGAGAGCACCAAACACAGGGATACAAGAGAGCACCAAACACAGGGATACAAGAGAGCACCAAACACAGGGATACAAGAGAACGCCAAACATAGGGATACAAGAGAATGCCAAACATAGGGATACAAGAGAGCACCAAACACAGGGATACAAGAGAGCACCAAACACAGGGATACAAGAGAGCACCAAACACAGGGATACAAGAGAGCGCCAAACACAGGGATACAAGAGAGCGCCAAACACAGGGATACAAGAGAGCACCAAACGTAGGGATACAAGAGAGCGCCAAACATAGGGATACAAGAGAGCGCCAAACACAGGGATACAAGAGAGCACCAAACATAGGGATACAAGAGAATGCCAAACATAGGGATACAAGAGAGCGCCAAACACAGGGATACAAGAGAGCACCAAACACAGGGATACAAGAGAGCACCAAACATAGGGATACAAGAGAACGCCAAACATAGGGATACAAGAGAGCACCAAACATAGGGATACAAGAGAGCGCCAAACACAGGGATACAAGAGAGCACCAAACACAGGGATACAAGAGAGCACCAAACATAGGGATACAAGAGAACGCCAAACATAGGGATACAAGAGAGCACCAAACATAGGGATACAAGAGAACGCCAAACACAGGGATACAAGAGAGCACCAAACACAGGGATACAGGAGAGCACCAAACATAGGGATACAAGAGAGCGCCAAACATAGGGATACAAGAGAGCACCAAACATAGGGATACAAGAGAGCACCAAACACAGGGATACAAGAGAGCACCAAACACAGGGATACAAGAGAGCACCAAACACAGGGATACAAGAGAGCACCAAACACAGGGATACAAGAGAGCACCAAACACAGGGATACAAGAGAGCACCAAACACAGGGATACAAGAGAATGCCAAACATAGGGATACAAGAGAGCACCAAACACAGGGATACAAGAGAGCACCAAACACAGGGATACAAGAGAGCACCAAACACAGGGATACAAGAGAACACCAAACATAGGGATACAAGAGAGCACCAAACACAGGGATACAAGAGAGCACCAAACATAGGGATACAAGAGAACGCCAAACACAGGGATACAAGAGAGCACCAAACATAGGGACACAAGACAGCACCAAACATAGGGACAGAAGTGTAGATTAAACCAAGATTGGCAGGTCATTTCCAGGATCAGTCCTTTTCAGGATTAAATCACAAAAGCAACCAATGATAAAGAAAGATATTATGATCTGGTTTCTCCAAAAAAAAATAAAAATAACCCAGAGCTTGAGCCAATCTTAGTTTGGTGGGTTCTTTTCAGGACCAGTCCTTACCAGGACTATTGCAAGAATGCTCCAAAACACAAGATGCAAGCTAAGATTAAACAAATTTAGTAGGCCCTTTTCAGGACCAGTCCTTTTCAGAACTAACACAAGAAAGTGCCAAACACAGGGACAGAAGAGACCACCAAACATAGGGACACAAGTGTAGATTAAACCAAGTTTGGCAGGCCCATTTTCAAGAACAGTCATTTTCAGGAGTAAATCATGAAAGCGTTGAATAATGAGGAAACACCACGCTCTGGCTTCTTAGAAAAGTACAGTGTACGGCAAAATTGAGTTTGGTGGGCTCTTTTCAGGACTAACACAAGAAAGTGCCAAACACAGGGACACAACCAAAGATTAAACCGAGTTTGGCAGGTCCTTTTCAGAAGTAAATCATGAAAGCAACCCAAGATGAAGAAACAACGTTATGATCTGCATTCTCAAAAAAAAAAAAAAACCTGAGCTTGGGCCAAACTTAGTTTGGTGGGTTCTTTTCAGGACTAAATCACGAGAGTAACCCAAGATGAGGAAACAACCTTATGATCTGGATTCTCCTCCCCCCTCCCCCCAAAAAAAACACAAAAAAAAACTAGAGCTTGAGTTAAACTTAGTTTGGTGGGTTCTTTTCAGGACCAGTCCTTATCAGGACTAAAGCAAGAATGTGCCAAAACACAAGATGCAAGCTAAGATTAAACAAATTTGGTAGGCCCTTTTCAGGACCAGTCCTTTTCAGGACTAACACAAGAAAGTGCCAAACACAGGGACACAAGAGAGCATCAAACATAGGGACACAAGTGTAGATTAAACCAAGTTTGGCAGGCCCATTTCAGGACCAGTCCTATTCAGGCATAAATCACAAAAGTGTTGAATGATGAGGAAACACCACGCCCTGGCTTCTTAGAAAAGTGTAAGGTAAAATTGAATTTAGTGGGCCCTTTTCAGGACTAACACAAGAAAGTGCCAAACAAAGGGGCACAACCAAAGATTAAACTGAGTTAGGCAGGTCCTTTTCAGGATTAAATCATGAAAGCGTAGAATGATGAGGAAACAACCAATTGTGACCAAACAGGGAAATTCAATATAGGGAAGAAAATAAGGAAAGATGACACCATCAGCAGGAGGAGCCTGGGTAATAATCATCATGACAGTAGTAGGAAAGGAGACAGCAGTGAAGTGAACACTTGCATAGCAAGCAACAGATGAAAGAATGCAACTTGAAAGAAACAGAAGAAAGATTAATCATGCGTTATGTACTACCTCATTTATAACCAAGGCTCGAGAAGGAAGAATAGGAATAGAAAGAGACACAGGGACACAAGAAAGCACCAAACATATGGACACAAACCAAGATTAAACCGAGTTCTACAGGGCCTCTTCAGGACTAAAACACGAAAGCAACCCATGATGAGGAAACAATGCTATGATCTGGCTTCTCAGGAAAGCACCTCCCGAGCCAAAATGAGCTTGGTGGGCCCTTTTCAGAATCAGTCCTTGTTAAAACTAACACAAGAAAGAGCCAAACATAGGGACAGATGAGACCACCAAACATAGGGACACAAGAAAGTGCCAAACACAGGGACAAAAAAAAAGAGCATGAAACAGGCACACAAGTGAAGATTAAACCAAGCTTGGCAGGCCCTTTTCAGGACCAGTCCTTATATGGACTAACAGTGTGTGTTGTGCCAAATAAAAGGGCACAAGTGAAGATTAAATCAAGTTTTGCAGGCACTTTTCAGAACCAGTCCTTATTAGGACTACTACAAGAAAGTGCCAAACAATGGGCAACAATCAAAGATTAAACCGAATTTGGCAGGTCCTTTTCAGGAGTAAATTATGAAAGCATAGAAAAACTATGTTCTTAATTCTGCATGATCAGTGTCTACAAGTGGATCAGATGCTTAGTTTCAGTATGAAAAGTTGTCTTCTGTAGGCACAATATTCACAATGAAGGGATATGCTATCTTCTGTCAAGCATTGGTCAACCAACTCAGCACAAGCCCATTACTATTATATGCCCCTTGAACGGTCATTAAATTGTACACTCATACTTTACTGTTAAGTAAAAACAGGAAACCATTTATATCGTTTTTATTTGCTATAACTGTATTCTTATGACTGCTGAACATTTCCTGAATAACCAAAAGTGGACTTTCACAATCTCATTTTCCATTCAAATCTATTTTCCCGACTAGGGCAGGAAAAATGTTCTCCTTTTTTTCCCATTTCCCCCAAAGTTTTCCAAACCTAAAATTCTAAATTGTCATTCCTTAATTGTTCCTATTTCCTGATGTGCTACAATCCTTGTGTCAAATTATGAAAGTTGTTTTCCAGGCAATTCCCACTATAGCACTTCTGGAAGCTCTACATACATGACCTAATCTCTATCTCTAAATTCTCAGCTCCCTCTAATTTCCTTCTTTCTTCTGATTTTTTAGGGCACATTTGAACTCAAAAGTCTTATTTGTAATATATTTTATACGTTTTAGTCTTTCATGCTTCAACTGTCGTTTTGTTTTAAGTACTATTCTATTGTTATTTTAACACATACATGAGAAGAATAGCATCACAAGAAATAAAAATATATTGAACTGTAAAAACTATATCGCTGTAAATACTTACAACAAAGTATTCAGGTGTTTTGGTTTTATCTATCAGATCAGGATAGAAGATCTGTGGATAAGAAAAAACAACAATTCATTAACCAAATTATTCAGTAAACACTCCTCTGTTAACTCCAGTGTAGCATCATCTGTTTGGTAAACAGATGACATCATTAAACTGGAGCACTGCTACTGAACTGAGATGGGTAGTTGGACAACAAATAAAAATAAAGAGACACTAAACAAATCAAACACTGAAACCAAAAGAATTTCTCAATGAGCAAAAAAGTGAGCAGATAAATAACATGCTTAAGCACATGATTCTTCTGATACAAACTGAACCCATAGAATATAGTACAAAGCTGTCTGATTAACTAAAATTAACATATTCTCTGTGCCATCACTAAAAGAAAGAAAAATCTTCCAGTCATCCACACTTTGATTCATGCTATGTACTGAGATATCAGACAACATCCAGAAAACTACAGAAGATTGGACAGATGTGTACAAACAGATTTATTTCTTCTCCTTCTTCTTCCAGTCATCCAAACTTTGATTCACACTATGTACTGAGGTCAGACAACATCCAGAAAACTACAGAAGATTGGAAAGATGTGTACAAACAGATTTCTGTCTTCTCCTTCTTCTGTCTTTTATCTCCCTATGGAGCTTAAAGTCGCTTAAAAAAAAGGAGCTCCCTATGGAGCACAGGCCATCAACCAATTAGCACCAAGCCATCTTATTCTTTGCTGTCTCCTACAGCTCCTTTCATGTCCTTCCCGTATCATTGTCTTGGTAAAAATTCCTTCTAACCTACAATGATTACTACTGTAAATGACTTGGCGGTTAGCATAAGATAATTATCTGTAAATAAATGTTATTTTAATATGCGGTAGCTTCACAAAGTTTATTTATTGTTTAAAAATCAGTAACAATGCAATCATTTATACTAAAAAAGAAAAATAAGTCCTATAACAGGAAGCTGCTGTGGATATACAAAATGTTAAGACCATTACATTTGTGTAGGTCTGAGTGCACTGAAGAATAGGTCTTTACCTAACATAGCCAACAGCGAGAGCTGACACTGAACCTTTGGCAAACCGTGCCCATGCCACTGTTAGTGTAATATATTAACTGTTACACCATCATGCACTGACATTTAATTCCCTTAAAAATAATTCTAATTGACATCTACATGTTTTTGCCTACATTCATACAGCTTTAGAAAACATTCCTGGAGTCCATTCATTGAAACCTCTAGACAGCATTGTCACAATGGTAATGACATCCTCAGCATCCCTGAACCACTGTGCCAATCAAGGCAGGGAACAAGAAATAAAACTCAGCAGTGCTGGGATATTAATTGTGCATTGTGAGGTACTGCAGATGGGATCAAATCATTGGCAGTTAACTGCTTTGTGGATCTCCATCAACACTAACATGACCTTCACAAAAACGCCTGCGCTTGAAAAAAAAATTTCGTCATGTGGTGTAATCATGTGCTTTCTGAAATTGAACATCTGTAATCTCTTCATTCAATATTTTCAACACACAAGTCAACTTCTGCAACCTCAGTTTGAGAGTTAAAATAAAAAGTTACATTAGCAATGTTGTTGCAGAACGGTTATAACCACCTTATAAAACTATAATTTCCAAGCCAGAATGAATCCTCCAAACAGGAGTCATCTATACAGAGCTACTTCACATAATGTTTTAATGAGAAAAATAACATTTCCTGATCCATTCATAAGATATGTTAAACTGTTTTAGCTGAAAACCTCACCAGGGTTTCTCTTCCATTTTCTGACATTCAAAGATAGCATGCTTCTGCTCTTTCTTTGCTTGCTAAGCCTCTTTTGCCTTCATATATTTGATGTCTTAGTTTGAAGAAATGAAGTACAGTGATACCTCGGGTTACGAATGCCTCAGGTTACGAACAACAACTTCGAAATTTTTTTGTCTCGGGTAGCGAACAATGGCTCTGGTTATGAACGAAGGTGGGGGTGTGGTGGGTGGGGTGTGTGTGTGTATGTGGGTGGGGTTGCGTGTGTGTGTGTGAGAGAGAGAGAGAGAGAAAGAGAGAGAGAGAGAGAGAGAGAGAGAGAGAGAGAGAGAGGTAGAGGTTTAACATTGAAGACAACGATCGCGTACAGTACAAACGAAGGCCACGCAGAACATCACCTAGTGCTAGCCTAGTAGCCTAGTTTTGCATACGTGCGCAGCCTCGCTTTCATTGGCCTTACTACACAGCAGTAAAAGATTCCTTAGCGGTGGCATTGTGTTCAGTTTATCTCTTTCATTATTTTCCTTGTTAACCCCATCAATTATGAGTTCGAAGAACGGTAATGGTGCTGCTAGGAAGCAGAAATGTATAATGGTGGAGGTAAAGAAGGAAATAATTATGAAACATAAAAATGGCGTTCGTGTGTGTGACATCGCTAATGAGTACAGCATGCCAAAACCAACTATCTCCACCATCATAAAGAACAAAGAGTTACACAAATCAGTCGATGTGGTTAAAAACTAAGCTGCTAAAACTAAACTAAGCTGCAGAAGCAAAGACCTCAAATTTTAGAGAAAGTTGAAAATCTCTTGATCTAGATCAATGAAAAGCAACTTGCAGGAAAGGGTGTTAGTGAGGCAATAATATGTCAAAAGGCGAAGCTATTACACAGTGATTTATTGTCGAAATTGCTTGGTACAAGTGCTGAGACTGACGATTTTAAAGCCAGCAGAGGCTGGTTTGAAAAGTTTAAAAAAAAAAGAAGTGGCATTCATAGTAAAATTAAGCATGGAGAGGCTGCAAGTTCTAATGAGAAAGAAGCTGAAGCGTTCAAGGTGGAATTTGATAAGTTTGAAGGATTAGAGGCAGACGCAGCAGCTGTAGTGGATGAGATTGTGTCCTTGGGCAAAAATATGGGCCTGGTGGAAGTCGATGGCAATGACTTGGAGGAGCTGATTGAGGAACACAGTGGAGAGCTCACTACAGATGAGCTTGTGGATCTTTCATTTGATTTCAATATTTCGGGTTACGAACCGAGTTCTGGAACTAATTAAGTTCGTAACCCGAGGTACCAGTGTATATTCTTTATTCTTAATAATCACTCCAGAGGAGCCAGTTTCAAATATATGTTACTCAAAATAATAAAATCAGTAATGAAAAAGTAAATACTTACATTGAATTTGTACCCTTGAACAATTTTTGGCGGGGGGTTGTCAATGTCATAATGAGTTTGATTGTATTTGTTCCATTCAAAGCCCTGAAATCATAATTTTTAACTTACATTGAACATAATGCATAAAAGCTGTTCACAGAAATTAAAATTGTTAAATGTGCACATATTAACTGTTCAATCAATGAAGTCTCTGAAATATATTCTGTTACAAAATAGAATTAAAGTGTTCATGTTGTGTTGTTTGTGGATCCTCTGGAAGACGGTTAAACTTCAATATTAACCCCTCCCCACAACGTTTACTGCATAAGTGGAAGACAACAATAACCAGGTTGGCATAGGATGGAGTTAGCGAACTCCCAGAGATACAGTGACTAGAAATCATGAGTGGGAAAGTCCTTGGCACTCATAATTTCATTAAAAATTCATGGGTGAAAAGACAGTCCAGACAAAGAGAATCCGGTGCTAAGCACTGTCATACTAAATGAATGGTTGCTAAATGCCAATGAAGTTAGTTAATTTGTCCTCAGATTATCCTCACTGCACACTGAACCACTCATTCCATAAGTCCTCTCTTCAGCATCGACAGTCGTCATTTAGAGGTAAAGCAAGACGGACATATAATCAGATTGCAACGAGCACCATTAGTATTGGAACTCTACGCTGGCTGTTGAAGATCAGGACTAAGCACTTATGGGAATGCCATAAGTGCAGTGATATCAGTTTTTGACTCAACTCAACTCATCAAAACTCCAACAAATCTGCTGATTGCATCACACTAGTTCCTGAGGGTGCAGTCCATGAAGAAAGGCTTTTGGAAGCAGCCATGAGGAGGCCATGGCAATTTCTTTGGCGAGTCCAGAACCAGAGAACTATGTGTAAGCCTTGCATACATGGAAGCCTCCTTGGATGCTGGAGAACACCCATATGCTGATATTGATGGGCTACATACCTTTAGAGTGTTCAGTTCAGATAATGACACGATATTAAGTCATAGAAATGTCATATGAAACAAACAGGCATAATCAAACTCAGGCAACAAATACTGCCATGAAGGTGAATGAACTGGTTGAAAGGTGCAAATATATCAACTCCACAGACAACTATTACAGCACCCCAAAAACATGTGGGTGAATGAAGAAAAAAAAAGAAAGCTCTGTTAAGTTTGATCTAGCTCATAAAAAGAACCGTCTCATATTTTTCTTCTTCTTCTTCAGCATTCCGAGCCATTGAGGTTCTTTGCTGCAAATACAATCCGTCTCCATTCGTCTCTCTGGTGGACCTTCTCTTGCCAGTCGTTGATTCCAAGTGCTTGTAGGTCTGTACATGTATTATCTCTCCACCGCCTTCTTGGTCTACCTCGGGGTCTACGGTCATTTATTTCCTGAGTGTAAGCGAGTTTTGTTTCCCTATTATCTTCCATTCTTTCTATATGCCCCAGCCATTGTAGTCTATTAGCCTTCATGATACCAGTGATTAGCGGGGACTTAAACAGATCATAAATGTCTTTGTTACTTCTTCTTTTCCACTCTCCACTTTGTGTATCCCTAATGGGTCCAAAGATGCGTCTTAAAATTTTGTTCTCAAAGGTTTGTAACAAGGCTTCGTCTCCTTTCGCTGTACTCCAGGTTTCAGAGCCATACAGCACAACTGGTCTTCTGATCAGTGTTTTGTATATTGTGATTTTGGTGTTACGAGATAGCGCCTTTGATTTTAGTAGATGTTGTAGTGCATAGTATATCTTATTTCCAGAGTTGATTCTAGTTTTTATTTCTTCCCTTATGATGTTGGAGCAGTTGAAGATTGTACCCAGGTATTTGTATGTTTCCGTTCTTTTAATGGTTCTTTAACGTTCCAAGGTCGTTGTCCAGATAAGTCAGTCCGATATCGAGGCTCATGTATTTGTTTCGTAACAAAGAAAGGTTTTTACAAAGGTGGGGATGTTAACCCCACGCTTCAACCCCCAACCTGGAGGACCAGGGTGTTTCTCTTTGTCTGTTCTCTACCCTTTGACCTGTCCGGCTTGGGAGGCCCTGCTGGTAGCTACGCTACCGCCGGCATAGCTCTCAGGGTCATTGAGAAACTCAAGCTCCCCCACCACGACAAGGTGGAAACACCATCATATTTTTAAACTTCTTAATTGTTATGCTCATATAGACTATGAATGAAAACAGGTACAATAAAAGACAATGGTTGCACAGATGCTGATCTGCTAGCATAAGTATCTTACTAGCTAAGGCCTCTCTCAGGGGTTGTAGCAAAATTCACCAAGTGTTTTTTCCCAATGACTGGACAAACATTTGAATGAATGATTGTGGTACAATTTTCCTCAACAAACAAAAATGTAACATTAACAATTTAATTTTTAAGTCTTTACAGGGATTCCCGTATAGAGTGTGCAAAATTTTTTTTTTCATTTTCCTGTTCGTTCCAATCTTGAAAAAATATATACTTATAGCTTATACATTTTATTCATGAGGCTTTTCCCATTTTCAAGGCCCATTCTCTCTTCACATCCCCAATGAAAATCCTGGAAACAGATACCCATTTGGCTAAGGAAAGGAGAATCATTCATAATCTCCATTGTGAAGAAGTCTGCAAAAGGTTACAACTTTACACACTGCAAGAAAGTCACATTAATTCCACACTGTGAAGATAATGATCAGAAGCCACTTCTTGCACACCAGCATGGAGAGTTAAAGTAATACAAGAAACAAGAGTGTTGACTGCTTACCATAATGCTTATATTAAAAAACCAAAAAAAAAAAAAAAAAAAAAAAAAAAAAAAAATTTGCAGCACTAGTAGTTTGGGAAAATTGAGTGACTTACTTATAAACCCCACAAAGGATATCTAATGTAAAAAAGCTTCAAATGAATCATTTACTTACTGTATGCACTCTATTGAAAAACCGAGGCTTCCTTGGCCGGTACTTGTCAGACCACATGAAAGATTGCTGTTCTAGATTCATCTCCACGCTAAACTGTGCTTCATCCATATCCATCCCTTCTCTGGCTTTCTTTTCAAACTCAGTTTCTCCATCAGACTAAACAACAAAACCATGACAAATATAAACACTTGAAACAGATGATTGCTTACAACTGATTTGATAGACAGAAACTGATGACTGATACATATATTAGAGAGAGAGAGAGAGAGAGAGAGAGAGAGAGAGAGAGAGAGAGAGAGAGAGAGAGAGTGAGAGAGAGTGTGTGTGTGTGTGTGTGTGTGTGTGGGGGGGGGGGGAGGGGGGTTTGAGTGGTCTTGAGGTACGGATGGTGTGCTGGGGGTCCTGGGTTCAAGCCCCAGTGAGGGCCGGGATATTTTCATGTGAACTTCCGGTAAAAAAAATTTCCTCGGGTCTCTAGGTAGTGAGATCGGACGCCCGTGTATATTGTTGCGCATGTAAAATAATCCCTTGGCAGACAGAAATCGAAAAAGAGTAGCTTAACAGCGCTGCCCGGGCAAAATTTAGAGTTAAAAATCTACCCAAAGTATTTCAGGATCCTCGCCGGTGATACAGAGTTCATGCACCGAGCTGTGATTCTCCTGATTCAGGCTTGAGTTAGGAGTAGAACGGAGCACTTATGGGTTACACCTGTGTGCCGTGATGTTGATCTGTCGACTAAACTAAACTAAACATATATTAATGTAAACATGACAAAGTTAATTAATGTTGGGGTGAGATCTGACAGACTGAAAATGATGACTTGTACAGATATTGGTGTCAACAAAGACAGCAGGTGAATAAATATGAGTTAAAACAAACCTCATTACAATATATAAAAGCAAAGGGCCATTGTTAAGGTCATGAGATGTATTGGGTGTAAGGGAAATGAGTTAAAACAAACCTCATTACAATATATAAAGCAAAGGGCCATTGTTAAGGTCATGAGATGTATTGGGTGTAAGGGAAATGAGTTAAAACAAACCTCATTACAATATATAAAGCAAAGGGCCATTGTTAAGGTCATGAGATGTATTGGGTGTAAGGGAAATGAGTTAAAACAAACCTCATTACAATATATAAAGCAAAGGGCCGTTGTTAAGATCATGAGATGTATTGGGTGTAAGGGAAGTCAGTAAAAGTAAAAGACACTTTTCTGAACCTGAAGGTATATTGGGTATAAGGTGCTAGCCCCATATGTTTATAAACCAATCAGAACTCAATGTGGCCAATGTCATGGCAGCCACACTGACCTCCTGGGTCAATTCCTGGTACCCACTTCAAGCTGGGTGGACCTGGAAGCCCAGGTCAATTTATAAAATGTCAAGCATTGATGGGGATTTGAACGCGTGACCTCCAGCCTGGCAGGCAAGCATGCTAGCCACTGCACTACCAGTTTCTTCCCATCCCAGTTCACAGCTAAATTAGGCAGCTGTGTTGGTGATCTGAGCAGGCAGAGTAGCCTGACTATGTTTTAAACCTATGAACAAGTATAAAGTCATGACAATATAAATATGCAGCGAGCATCATAAATAAAACATGATACAGTGCAAACCTCTTACAGCAAACTCGGATTGGTGAATTTCTGTTATGTTCCATTGGGGAATAAACGATAGAAGAAGATAAATCATAAATGATATGTGGATGACAAGGGGAAACTATAATATGGGGTGATATGTTCAGAAACTTCATATCAGTCTTCAGATATAACCTGACATGAATAATATGATGCTGGGATTGGAGACATCATGATGTAAAACTGGTAGCATAGCAACCAACTATAAGAACCTAAACTGCTTTGGTAAAAAGATACAACAGGGGCATGTTGTTTCTTGAATAATTTGCATCCATTTTTGTAGTTCACATAGATACCCAGTGTCCCAGAGTTTGAATAAATCTCCCTCAATAGACACATACATTTAGACCTCACCTATGCTGCCATGGCCTTTAACTGTGGTACAGGATTTTTTGAGGCAAACAAAAGAAAGTGACGGTCCCATGGTCCCAACTTAGCCTTGAAAGGAACAACTCCAGATAGTTTGAACAAATCTCCCTCAATAGACAAATAAACCTAGACACACCTAAGCTACCATGGCCTGTAACTTTGGCAGAGAATTCTTTGAGGCAAACAAAAGAAAGTGATGGTCCTATGGTCCCAACTTAGCCTTGAGAGGAACAATAAATATTAAAAATAGATTATGAACTTTTCTGTCCCAAGCGACACACCATGCCTATTGACTATTCTTCATAAATACCACTCAAAGCACCATGTGTGACTGGGATTCGTTTGTTTCTTCTTCATCAGCCCTTGAGATTCCTAATGGAGCATAGGCCCACAGCCATGCATGCCAAGCCATTTGTAGACCAGTTCGTGGTTGGTTGGAAGCTGGCTGGTGCTTTCAATAGTATGAGACAGCCAGTCTCAGACCAACCCTCTTTAGTTTCTTCATATCGTTGACTTTATTGTACACAACTGATTCAATTGTCATATCTTCTGCTTGGAATAGCCTCGGAGAATACCCGCCATTTAGGTACTCCAATTTTTGAATGTTCTCTTCTTTAACTGCTTCCTCCTGATTTATCTTTATGTTTTTCTCAAATGAAGAACTCGTTTAATAAAGAAACATGCTCAGTTGGTCTACAGAATTACTATTCTTTACCTCCTCTTTGGGACCTCTGTAACACTTGGGCGATCTTATGTTCAGCCACAGTATACTTAAAAAAACTGACAACGGTGTATTTATTCGACCTCTGTGAGAGTAATAGACTTATGACTTTGTTTTCATTATTTCCCCTATTGAGCATTGTTACACCTGCTGGGACTGGAAAAGTTCAAGCTGCAAAAGAAAAGTAATGGAGCGGGTGGCTGAGAGGTTAAGATACCAGCCTCTCTAACATAAAGATAATGGTTACTCTACATTTGTAGTATTATCATCATCATCACTATCATCATCTGCCTTGGTGACATGTGTGGGCAGTCATGGTTAGTCATTTCACACAATCACTAGAGTCCTGGGTCAGGTCCGTGTTCTTGTCCCGATTTTACCACCTAGTTATATATCTATAAATCTTTTCCTTGCTCTCTTCTCATCAAGTTAGTCAGTTGTCACTAAGGTGTCTAGTTTATTTCTTCTCATAACAGACCTAAAAAATCTTGATTACCTATGTCTAAATTATTTATAGTTATCATTTGTTTCTTGAAGGACTGTCTCATTTGTTTTGCTGTCTGTCCATTGTATTCTTCGCATTTTCCTCAGAAACTGCATTTTAGCTGCCACTGTATTTTTCTCAGCTTGGGGGTTGAGTAGTCTCGAGGTATGGTGTCCGCCTCGAGCGCTGGAAGTCCCGGGTTCAAGCCCCGGTGAGGACCAGGATGTTTTCACGTGGACTTCTAGTAACAAAACCTCCCCTGGCCTCTGGGTAGTGAGATCGGACGCCCGTGTGTATTGTTGCGTGCGTAAAAAATCCCTTGGCAGTTGAAAATGAAAAAAAGTAGCCTAACGGTGTTGCCCGAGCAAAGTTTTGATTTAAAAATCACAAAGTATTCCAGGATGATCCCCGGTGCTACGGAGTTCGTACACTGAGCTAAGATTCTTCAGACTCAGGTTTGAGTTAGGAGTAGAATGGAGCACTTATGGGTTATACCCGTGTGCCGTGATGTTGATCTGTCGACTAAACTAAACTTCTCAGCTTGTCTATTTATTGTCCATTGTAAATTGGTGTGGCAAAAGTTTGATCTACAAAACATTACCGGTTGTTTGTTTAAAAACAAATCTAGTTTGCAAAGGTAAGTGATGTTTAACTGTAGCAATAAAAAAGGTCACCAAATGATAAAAGTTAGTTTCATATCCTTTACAGGACGTTGCAGTCAACCCCATAATTTTTTGGCTGTGATCTCTTAGCAAGTTTATGTTCAGTAGTTTGTCATTGCTTCTGTACACAGATAACACATTGGTAATCAATGGATGCAAAGATATATTTCAAAACGAATGTTACACCTACAGACTATGTGAAAATAGGTCATATACACATAACATTTACCCTGACACTGCCTGTTGCATAAACTTGTTTCCGTGCTAGCTCCAGTTTCTTCATGTCGTCGACCTCATCGTACACAACTGAATCAATTGTAATATCTTCTGCTTGGAATAGCCTCGGAGAGTACCCTCCTTTTAGGTACTCCAATTCTTGAATATCCTCTTCTGTAACCACTTCCTCTGTTTTCTCTTCATTTGTCTCCCCGATTTCCTCATCTGAAGAACTTGTTTAATGAAGAAAATATTGTGGCATTATGAGGACAGGAAACATGCAGGCTTACATGAGGACAATTATGGTAAACAAGCAAAGTAAAGGATCTATTTTTACATCATGAGGCATATTGGGTACATGGTGCTATTGTCATACTTTTAGACCAGTCAGCACTAGATGAGTGTCGTGGTCATTATGCCAGGTGGCCTTTAATCCTGGTGCCCATTTATGCTTGGGAATCTGGGAGCCTAGGTTACTGGGAAATAAAAGAAATCCCCAACTCAAAGGGGATTGACACGTGATCACTGGGCAAACTAATAACTATTGCAACTTCTGCAATTACAGAAATTAACAGTAATTTCAGTCTTAACAAAAACATGTTACTTAAGAGTAATCTAAACCACAAGGCAAATAATAATACTAAAAATGGTTTTGAAATAAATGAATTAGATGATCAGATGTAATTAATATGGTATTATGGAAGATATTGTTCAAATAGATAAAGAAGAAAATGAAGATGAGAAGTGGAGATGAATAGTACTTAACATCAAGGGAAAAACACAATGAAACACCAATACATTTCCTGGCCTGAAATCTACAGAGCAAGTGAAAATACCAAAGAAAACCTGGAGAACAACTAAGCCACAGAAACTAGAATTACATGTGCATAGATGAAAACAAAATAAAACACATACAACCCAGAAAAGAAACTGACTGAGAAACGCTGTTTGACAGTTTTAATGGCAGCCCAGAAAAGACTACCAGTCTTAAAGACAGCCAGAAGATACACAGAACAAAAATAGCCTAAAGAAGCACAAAAGACAAGCTGATGCAGAGAGAAAATCAGCTCTAAGGAGTGCCCAGAAGACAAACTGAAAAATAGAGATGGATACATCCCAAAAGACAAACTAATAGAAACTGTCATAGTCCTAAAGATGGCCCATCATAGAAAATAGGTGCAGCTGATGAAGTCTGAAATACAATCCAGAAAAGAAACTAATGGAAATAAACTGGTGAAAAACCCAAAAGACAATCTAGAAGAGACGCTGATGTAGAGAAACTATTGATGTCCTAAAGATCTAAATAGAAATTAATGATAACTTGCAGCCAAGAGAAAATGTATAGATGTGGGATATAAAAATACTTGGAAGATGAGATGGCCAGGCACACTTCTTATATTTTCATTGTCAAACACACAGCACATGTATATCCGTGTGTGACTGGGTGCATACACGGTATTGTTTAAACCTGCTACTCTGGCTTCAAAAACACACATATCAATCAGTTTCAACTCTATTCTGAAATAAAATGTAGTAAGCTACAGCAACAAAAGTGACTGAAGCATGATGAAAGATAACAAAACAAAGAGACAACAGTAACAAATACTTGAGCGCTTTATAGAAAAACATGTCCCACAGGATCAGACATTTGCATACTATTTCCATGTTGTCATCACTGTGGTTATAATTCATTTATCTATTAAAAAGTGCACTAGACACATTTTAAATGCTATTGGGGGAGAGGGAGAAGGAAGAATATTGGTCACCTATTCCTAAGTGCACTCAGACTTAAAAATGCAACGGTCCAAATGCTTCACATACCCACAGATTCATGATACAAGACGTTGTTAATTTGTTTTTTTATAATAAAGAAACAGCAACATCCAACAGACAAACAAGAATAATACTTACTCTTCACTATCATTTTGCTGTGACCTTTCAGGCCTAGGAGAGGCCTGTATTTCTGCTGCTGTTGTTGATGTTGAGGCTGTGATGTCCCTGGATGTACCCTGTGATTCAGGAGAATCTGATGCCTCTGGTTTAACTGACTGCAGCACTGGAAACAATGGACCTGACTCAATTCCTTGCTGGAAACAGTGACAAAAAAATTTTAAGAAATTGAATTTCTTTGTCTCAAAACATTTAAAGAAAAGGCAAATAATTAAGCAGGAAAATAGACAAAGATATCACTTAACAAAGACAGATATATACTAATTAACAAATGATTAAGATAATTATCAACAATAATCAGGTTATTTAAGTGAGAAATAATATAATTTCTAGAATTAAATACAAGATCAGTTGCTAAATTTACAGAGAAAGTCGGCTGCAACGAATCTCCACTACTTTCTGTCTCACGTCATGATATTACAATCTGACATCCTTTTCCCAGTCTGTATCAGCGTGAGGTAGTCTCCCAAATTTCTTTGCTATCTTGCCATGTCCAAGTAGGTTGCTATGTGATGTGATCCAATATATTATTGCCCTGTTGGATTCCTGACATTGTCCATGGAGAGCTGCTTTTGTCCCTGATGGATTATGCCTCTTTTCCTAATTCCCATATGCTGGTAAGCATAGGGGCGAGGGCAGTCTAATATTGTGTTTCAATGCCAGATGTGTGGCATGATTGCATTGTGTCCACACTTGATTAGTGCAATCTTAAGGTTGTCAACCACTTTCTTGGCCTTCTATTAGCTCTGTAATCAAGACAACTTTTGGAACTTGAAAACTAGATGGGGAAAATAGCAACAGGAAGACAAAGAGATAAATACTTAAGATGGCTTTGCCAAATGGCACCATGGGGATAATAACACAGACCTGATCTAACACTGTGTAATCATTAGTTGGGACAAAACCACAGATCTGATCTGAGGCCTTGGTGATCACGTGAAATTGTGAATCATGATCACCCACGCTTATCAATATGACACATGATGATGAAGCAGGGAGGTAAACAGTTATTTAAAAAAAAAAATACTATTTTAAAGTAAGATGTTTTGGACAAAAGGATAAACATCACAGCAACACAGATACAACACATCCTACATTCTTCTGAGTACAAACAAGGAACGATAAGAACATTCAATAACTGTACCTCTCTTTTCAGCTTGAACAGTTTCTGCCTCAACACTTCCTGATGCCTTTCACGCAGCCGAGTTCTTGCCTTGTGAGCCTTCAATTGCTGCAGCAGAGACTCCCAATAACCTGTAGTAAAGTATGAGCATCAATGTTAGTCATTTAAGGACACAGCAGTTTCACCATCACAAAACTGCTATAGTAAACCTAGAGCAAAGCCAGATCAATGACATGACTTGGCCTAGAGAGGGGCTAAGTGGTCATGAAGTATGGTGTCCGCCTCGAGTGCTGGAAGTCCCGGGTTTAAGCGCCGGTGAGGGCTGGGATTTTTTCATGTGGACTTCTAGTAACAAAGTTTCCCATGGTCTCTGGGTAGTGAGATCGGATACCTGTGTGTATTGTTGCGCACGTAAAAAATCCCTTGCCAGTTGGAAATCGAAAAAGAGTAGCCTAACGGCGCTGCCTGGGCAAAATTTCAAGTTAAACATCTACCTAAAGTATTTCAGGATCCTCACCGGTGCTACAGAGTTCATGCATTGAGCTGAGATTTTCCAGACTCAGGCTTCAGTTAGGAGTAGAACGGAGCACTTATGGGTTACACCCGTGTGCTGTGATGTTGATCCATCGACTAAACTAAACTTGGCCTAGGATTAGTCACTACAATCACAACAGGCAACACCCTGATTGAATGTGCTTATCAAAACAACTCTTACTAGAATTTTTTTCCACTCACTCACTTTGAACTCAAGCGTAGTCCATACATACTACTTGTAGCACTGGACTGAATTTTGTATGTGAATTAGCTTTCCTTATTACCAGTGTCCCTCGCCATCAGGTGAACCCACACCGACTTCTGAGATACTTGTAATTTATGTCCCCAAGTCAAGGACAAGAAGTCAACATTTTAGTCCAACTGACTGGTGTAGGCGTTGAACCCCTTACTTCGGCATCAGCAAGCCAGATGTTTAAGAACACTCATTCCTATCCATTCAGCATGCTGACCTCCTCTTACTGGTATGGCACAAACACTAATGCAGAGCTTAAGTGGAGACCTACACATTCCAGCGTATCAAGTGCTGAGGGAAAGATGCTGGCATTCTACAGGACATATTGCAAAAATCTGATAATGGCAAGCTAGACAGTCATTTCTTTGAAATTCACAGGATCAACAAATAGAGAGACCTAAAAACACACGAAGAAGAGGATTAAAGACAGAGATGATTAATAGGGGGAAGACATAGAGGAAGTTGCAAGAGATTGCCTAAGTTAGGACAGCTTGGCATGGGTTGGTTGAGGGCTGATGTCTCAATGGGAGATTATAAAGGGTAGCAAAGAAGACACATTTATGCAAAGTACAAAACACATTACATCCTGGTACTGTTCAACGCCTACACAGTGAGAATCACCAGTGAGCAGATCACTGGACCTGGCAGGACATTGTCATATGCCGATGATGTTTTAGTGTATCGTCAGGGGAAGGATAGAGAGGAGGTTGCTGTGGAACTACAAACCGAACTCAATCGCATAAGTACTTGGTGTGATGAAGCTGGGGCAATGGTCAACCCAACAAAGGCAACAGTGACTTGGTTCTCGTTGAATAATCATATTGTCAACACTCCAACACCAACTGTAATGCTGTGTTCAGAGATGGTGGAAAGAACGCAGGCAATGAATTACCTGGGGATACGGTTTGATCGAAGCCTTGCTTATAATGTGCACATAGACCAGGTGATAACAAAGGCCAAGCGGGGTTTGGCAGTGATGCGGGTGATGGCGGCAGCAAACTGTGAGCAGCGCCATCTATGTCTTCTGTACGAGGGGTTGGTCATGTCTGTTTTGGAGTATGCAATGGCAATCCTGACTCTCAGCCATAAGCAGATAGAACGGATGGAAAGGATACAGAATGAAGCTATGCGCATTATTCTTGGATGTACAAGAGATACAGCATGCAGGGCGATGCGCTACCTTCTTGGGTTTCCAACCATTGAAGAGAGAATACAAGATTGCAGGGCACGCGCCTACCTCAGAATTAACGCAAACACACAACATCCACTGCATAGTGAAATTAGGAAGGTGAAGGGCAGCAGGTTAAAAAGAGGACGGTCGTGGATGGGTCAAGCCGAAGACATTCTTCAACAGGTGTGTTCACTTGAGGACGTAGAACCTGGCGAGGAGTGGGTGCAAGTGCCAACAGACTTCTGCACATCCTTTTCAGTTTGCATCCAACTTGACAGAAAATGCAGACAAGAAAATCCGGCTGCTGTTGAGGCTGAAGTACAAGCGTTGATTTTCGAGAATTCACTAGACGGTGACGCGGTCATCTACACAGATGGGTCGGTCGTCCGACATGTGAGAAGCTCATGGGCCTTTACAGCTCGGGCCGGAGGGAGAATTGTGAAGGAGGACTCTGGTGCTTTTACTGAAACCACAAGTAGCCTGACCATGGAAGTCATGGCAGTAAGTAAATCAATAACATGGCTCGAGACACAGACATTCACTAGGGCTTGTTTCCTTAGCGACTCAATGAACATCATCAAGAGGATAGAGGAGGGGTCGATCCGAAGAGAATGGTTGCTGCCTCTGGAGCGGTCTCGACTGGCAAAGATTAGTTTCATCTTCGTGCCAGGGCATGCGGGAGTACAAGGAAATGAGCGGGCTGACAAGCTCGCAGGTGAGGCTACTGTGGAGGGCGGACGTGCCATGGACCAGGCCGACATTCTGAATGCTCTACGAGAAGTAAGACTTTTGCGAGAACCAAGTGATGACTGTGAATCTACAACAATGGCCAGACTGCGAGAGCAGCAAATTAAAAGAGGTGTGGCCAAACAAGAACACTACGCAGGAAGCCAAAGAAGATTGATAAACCAACACAGAACTGGCGTCGTTAGCCGCTATACGCTGCAGGATTTGCTGAGGAGGGGATCCGAGCACTTATGGACTGAATGGTTCGATGTGCAACGAGGATGATCTGTTGACTAACTAACTAACTAACTAACTAACAAAACACATTGACTCTAAATCAGTGTTTCCCAACGTGGGGCCCACGCCTCACAGGGGGGCAATTTGATTGTTAAGGGGGGCAATTCAAAAATGGACTCGTCCAGAGTTTAATTTTACCGGATGGACACTCTCAGTCGCTACTCGAGCTGGGTAAACGTCCAGTATAAGTAACTTCTGTCCGCCATGTTAGTAGCCGTGATTTCATTGTTAGACATTAGAGTTGAACTACTGGTTATACTGGGCCGGCACTAAGCATTTCGTGCTATTTGTTTTGAATGGCGCAAAATGCTTAGTGCCGGGATCTCAGTTTCTGCAGTGTTTCGCAGTATCGCTCAGCATTCACCGTTGGTGTTAATTTGAAATAAGCGTCCATTAAATTGTTGTAAAAGCCTTGTTGTTTAAAAAAAATATATACATTGTATAAATATAAGTGATATATAAATGGTATGTAAATTCAATTGGTAATTTTTATTAATTTCAGTTTTAGAAACATCATTTTCCATAAACTTTTTGTCAAATGAAAAAGTATGTTTTTTTTGTTTTTTTTGTGGTGAGGTAAATGTACCATACATATTTAAATATGCATTTTTAGTCTACGTGTACACCAGTTCATATTATCTTTCTTTTTAGGTTTCAATTGATCTTATGTTTATTTCTTTCAGCCCATTGTGAAATCAGTGGTGCAAGCAAGAAAAAAATTCGTCAGTATTCGAAGGAATATTTAAAATTTGGTTTCATGCCCGTTTCCACGATGGACGGTCACCTTTTTGTCTTTTATGCCAACAATGCTTGACCAACGAATCAATGAAACGAGGTCGTCTTGAAGCACATTTGAAGGCGAAACATAATGCTCATGTTAATTCAGACTTGAATTACTTTCAGACTTTAAAGAAAGATTTTGAAAAAAATGTAACATTAAAGTCTCTATTTACTGCTCATAATGCAACTTGCTTGCTTGCTTGTGTTCGTTGGCTTGAGCTCCAACGCGAAGTCCTGTATGTCGGATGAAGGCATCCTGTTGTCCAACATTAGTGTGATGTCATACAAGACCTGAGGTTTGCGTGAGTATCCGTTGTCCCATGTCTGGCTTATTGGTTTGCAGACTGGTGGTTCCTCGCCGTACAGGCAGACACTTTCCGACTTCGGAGGAATCGGCGATCCTACTGACTTTAGCCAGGACCCCGAAGAGACCTGTTGCCCAGGACGCTCGACGAGGACGCGTCAATAGGTCTTGGCCAGTATATAACCCGGCCCTGGTGCCTTGGAAACACCTCTGCGAACCATAATGCAACTATCAATCGTACTCTTGAGGCTAGTTATCAAATTTCATTACTCATCACTAAATCTGGGAAAAGTCATACTATACGAGAGAATTTAATCAAACCATCAATATCAGTATTTCTTAAAACGGTTCTGGAAAAAGATGACAAGAGACGTTAAAGCTATGCCACTAGGTAACAATACTGTTAGCAGAAGAATAGAAGAAATGAGTGAGGATATTGAAACACAACTTGTTGAAAAGCTGAAAACAAGAAAATTCTCGGTGCCAATGGATAAATCAACTATGGGAGACTTTGAGGCCGTACTTATAACTTATGTAAGATATATTGACAAAGGTGATTTTGCTGAAGAAATGTTGTTCTGTAAATCATTAGAAAGCATCACCTCCAAAGATATATATAATAAGCTAAACAGTTACTCAGATGTCAATAATATAACAATGAAAAATATAACATATTGTGCTGCAGATGGCGATGGGGAAGGAAAATGGTTGCTTAAAATTGACAAAATATGAGAATCCAGAAATGCTTCTTTTGCATTGTGTTATTCATATTGAAAAACTGGTAGTTAAAAACATTTCGCCTGTTCTAAATGAAGTACTAAATTTAGTTATAAAGTGTATGAATGCTATTTAAGCTAGTGCCAAATGTGAACGTCTCTTCAAGTTATTTTGTGAAGAACAAAATGAAGACCATGTGAGACTTATGCTACACACTGAACTACGATTGCTCTCGAAAGGGAACTGCTGGAAAAGATTTATGGAACTATTTAATACTCTTAGTGATTTTTTTAGGCGACAAACCTGAAATGAAAATATCTGTTAACAGTCTATGGTATGGCATTTGTGAGTTATTTAGCCGATATCTTTGAAAAACTAAATATATTAAATGAACAACTTCAAGGAACAAATAAAACTCTTGTCGATGCGAAAGCGAAGATATTTGGTTTCATTACCTTTATTGAATTATGTCAGACATATATTTACAGCAACAATTTTGAAAAATTTCATTGGCTCCAAACATGTGAAGTGATTGATACCGCTATATATGTTATTGTCGATCATCTGAAAATTTTATCGGCTGATTTAAAAGACAGATTTTCTGATTTGAAACAAATTGATTTCCCAGCTTGAATGATGCAGCCAATGTTAGTGGATTAGTCTGATATTTCAAATATGCAGTATCAAGAAGAACTCGCAGAAATGCATAATGATGAGTCAATTAAAACTTTATATAATATAAATGGAGTGGTGACATGGCTTTGTGAGGAAACCGAAATCAAATATCCAAATGCAACCAAATGTGCAAGAGAACTATTCTTACCGTTTCCATTTTCATGTTTATCTGAATGCGGATTTAGTGCCATAAATGATTTGCTTTAAAAGAAATCGGCTGGATATAACAAAACAGAGAGACTTGAGACTGAAGTTAACTAAATTGGAACCTGACATAAAATCTTGTTGCAGCAAGCATCAAGCGCAAGGATCTCACTAAATTTAAATAAGAAATAATTACTAATAATTAAAATGATATATAGAAGTCTTTCATTAAAATTATTTTGTACTTGAATTTCAATTCTCCATTATATGTTTTGAAAATTTACTTACTGTATTTGCTCAATAATTTCCCAGTGATTTCTTCCTAAAACCTATCATTCAAGTTTCTTGTGAACAAGTGAACATTTCAATTTTTGAATGTTAAAATTATGTATAGGTGGGGGGGGGGGGGGGGGGGGGGGGGGCGCATAAGCATTTGAGTAAGGCTTACGTGGGGCATAGCACAAAAAAGGTTGGGAAACACTGCTCTAAATAGTTCCATGAGCCGGTTTCTTTCAATCTCAAAAACAAGGATATAGAAAGGAGAAACTCTGATTTGTTTACACTACTTACCGACATCAATGCCTTCTCCCCCACTGAGCTTATCTTTAATTTGTTTCTCCAGTAACTTCAGTTGATTGGTCGTCTTGCCTTTAAAAATGTCTCCAATTTCAGAAGTTACTGCTTGATTGATTCCATCACGTCTATCACCGATGTATTCTTGAAACAGCAGAAATATGATCAATTTAATCTGATGGCTCACAGTATATTTCAATGGGAAAATGCTGTATTTTCAGATACATATTTATGGATGATTTTTAAACAAGTAAAAGTATACACCGACCTTTACGGTGAATAACTAGGTTTGACAGACTTCCCTGGAAAGAAGAACGCAGAAGAAGAAACAAGTAACATGAGACACATGAAGGCAAACATGCCCTTCTCAAACTAATGTGGCAAATAGCATATCTTCATAGGCAATGAATTTGTCTTATTCACACATAAAGTCTTTTACCAGACTGGCCAATTTTCAAATCTAGTGTTCATTCTTGCCTTGTAAAGGAAAATGGTTGTGTTGGCTATTTACAGTAAAGCTATATTTGTGAATTCTTCTTCTTCCTTTCATTTCTCATTGAGCATAGGTACTCCACCAGCTTAAATCAAGCCCTTGAGGACTTGTTTTCTATGGGGCGCAGTAGCCAGTCAACACTTTTTAGTTGTTCTCTTACAACATGTATGGTAGGTTATTACTGTGGCTATTCTTTGCTTTCACAAGTAACATATGTGTAGCATCGTACATTACATATTTAGCATTAAAGATGATTAAACAAGCACTAAAGAATATCATACTGATGAAATTAGTAAAGACACAAGAAAAATGTCAACTACTGCTGAAGAAATTAAAGATTTAAAATAAGTTTAACAAAATTCAGAAGTCTAGCTCAGTGTACAGAAAGCAAATAAGCATTAAGAAAATATACCCCTGGTGTTTGAGTCACGTTTCCTGAGCTTAGCAAGTTCATCTTGGGTGACAGTGATGATATCTCGCCAGTAATCAGCATTCTTGCCCTCTTCCAACTCAAGGTACACCTTGATATCCTCTAGGAGGTCCTCCAAGTCCCGTATGGTCAAACCCTGAAAATGATGAGAGGTACATAGGCAACAGTAATTTAAATGCACAGAAGTTCCTATTAGTATGCAACTATTCAGCAACCCACCCATTACCCAACAAGTTTTTATCAAAGATTATGAAAAGCTATTAAAACAATTTGTTTTGCAACTAATGTAGTAAAAGACACACCATTACATCTTCCAGAAAGCACATCTTTTAAAACAGAAAGTGTAGTTTTTTTTTTAGCCATATTACAACAATTATCATTTTGAGCTAAGTAAGAAAATCTATTTTGCTGTAGGAAACTGGAAGAAGAACAAAATCAAAAACATTTAAATAAGAGAACCTGAAAAAATAGGTATTTCAAATATCATACAATTTATATTAATTATATCAAGCTGAGATATGAAGATGAGCGAGATTGGATGAGGGCTTGATGTCAGCTCTCCATGTTTGCTAAGAGAGGAAAAACTGACCACCTATTCCTTCATGCATTCAAGCCTACAAAATGCAATGGTCAGGGGTCTTAGCAAAATTTACCAACCTTTTCTTAAGGATGGTGGGAAAGTGCCACATTTAGTGCATGCATGCACCAATTCACACATGTTTCTGTGTGTATGTGTAGACATAACTTCATTTTCCCCCAGGTTCATGTGATAGTTGTGCATATCCTGCCTTGCGCAACAAGGATGTTGCACTTGGAATTTGTTTCCCTTTCCCCAAGTGATATTCAATGTGTACACATGTTTATAGCACGCCACTGTCTACTGACACGGACAACCAGGCATTGTCTCCAAGTCTCGAGTCACGGTGGCCACGCAATCACGACCGCCGTTAAATCGCATGCTCACACTTTACGTCAGAATCATTGATATCGTTAATTGCAGCATTTGCATGGCTTGTGACGGCCGTACATTTCCCGAATAACCAAAAGCAGACATTTACAATCTCACTTAACATTTCCTGAATAAGCAAAAACAAGACCTTTACAATCTCACTTTTAATTCACTTTGAGTTTCCTGACCACAGTGAGCAAAATTAATGGCTTTTATCCTTTTTTTCATGTTTCTACAGTGAAATTCTAAACTACCATTTCCGTGGTTTTCCTGTATCCCCAGTTATAAAATGTCACATACCTACAATACGTTCCTGCTATGGGACCTGTTATCTTTTCTTTGTGATAACTCCATAACACAGGCTGATGCAATGGACCTTACGTCACTTGCTCTCATGGTACACTCTAATGGATTGCTGTTCATCCATCTCCTGATATATCTTTCCACTTGTATCGCTGCTTACCTATTACTGCTCACCTGCCTTTAACTTTTCACCTATTTACAGTTCTCATAAGAATGTCACATCTCCAAAATGATTGATTTGTTTCATTTTTTATTTCTGTCATTAGCTATGATTTTATTTCCCTTCTCTAGGAACTCTACATTTATTTGCTTATGATAGAAAAATCATCATGTGCCACGGCAAATTGGTGTAGGCATTCATGACTCTTCACAGATGTCAGTCCTTGGCTTTATGAATCAACCATGCTGGTGATAGTCATCCATGCCACCGTCTCCATCCATCCAGAATAATTTCTCTTTGTCTGCCACTGTCTCTTCTTCCACTGATGTTTCCAGTAATCATGTTTTCCCATGCCTCTCTTCTTATTATATGGCCAAAGAATGCTTTTAGTATTTTCCTTATAGCTGTGTATAAAAGATGGCATTGAGAAGACTTTCCTCCTGACACAGTACCAAAGTACCATCTCTACACACAGAGAGAGAGAGAGAGAGAGAGAGAGAGAGAGAGAGAGAGAGAGAGAGAGAGAGAGAGAGAGAGAGAGAGAGTGTGTGTGTGTGTGTGTGTGTGTGTGTGTGTGTGTGTGTGTGTTTTTTTTTTTTTTTTTTTTTTTTTCCAGAGCTCTTCTGTCTCTCTCCAAGCTCAGAAATCAGTGGGATGTGCAAGACCAATACTTGAGAAATAACAAAGGACAACAGATGACATTTACAATGGAAGTATAATATTACAATAAACACTCATGAAATCATTCAACTTAAGCACAGACATTATAAAGCTGTATAAATACAAAATGCCAAACTGGGACAGTATTTTGATAACTTACATAAAGATATGAGTAAGGTTCATGCATTTCTATAGCAAGCTCATCATCTTCTGCACTGATGTACTTGGCCAGCAGATCAATAGGTTTGGCTGGAGAAAAGCAGATTTAAGTTTTAATACATTAATGTTACAAGAGGTAAGGCCAGCCTAAACGGCATGAAACAATAAATATAGTTAGGTATGCGTAACTCCTGCGAAAAAAGTGAGATAAACTAAACACAGACACAGTGTACATACCTTACAATGAACTCTACAATGGTAAACGTAAATCACAGGGGAGAAATTCTAAAAAAGTATACTACGACACACCAAACGACGTTTCGATTATACTAATCTTCATCAGGAACAACACAAACATATCTAAAGGAAAACAATAAACTATAAAATTTAATCATATTAAAACACAAAACCTTCGTTGTTGGGAAGGCGGCGCAGAAGTTGTGAAAGGTGCATGAAGGCTGTTTCACAATATATTTAATTAATTTGTTCTCAAGCAGTTTCCTGCTATGAGCCTGCAATGTGATACTTCCATTATATTTTGTAGCTCTGAGAGCAAGGAGGAAAAAGATGGTCAATCTTTCCCTCAATTTGGTAAGTGATGAGCCCTGCACCTGACTCTGCTCATGACATTACCAGTGCAGTTCGCTATTAACTTTGCTAATGAGTCAGCTTAGACTTGCTTGACTGACACCTCTCTCTCTTTCACACACATACACATGACTGACTAGTGAGGATCATCATCATCAAACTCTAGACAGGATCGTAGAAGCTCTGATCTCTCTCCCCCCCCCCCCCCCCCCCCACACCAACTGATCACACCAGCTCTGTGGTGATTACTCAAATGGCATGTGCCCTTGACAACATCTTTATGTCTGGCAGAGATCTGCTTCACTCTGGACAAGGAAGCAGATTCTCATGTGTTCTTAAAGTCATCTGTTCGTCCGTGTCAATTATGTCTGACCCATCCACTGTCCTTCCCTCGCCTATACAAACATACTCATCAATACCATTTACTCATTAGAGACCAAACTACTCAGCATAAGTTTGTTGGCAGCTTCTTCTTTTGCCTTTCCTCTACTAGTGGAGCATAGGCCTTCAAGCAACTCATGCCAGGCCCTTTGTAGACTTGTTCATGATCGGTTGGATTATGTAGTTAGTTTTCTAAAGGATGAGGTAGCCAGTCTCACACAAACCCTCCTTAATGACATCTTGAGACATGCATGGTAGGTTACGGCGTTACCATTCTTTGCTTCCTTTATGGGCACCGGTTACTGCTTCCACAGTATACTTTTCTGAACTACTTATTCCCCCATCTAGATGTCACATTAACGCTCTAAATCAACTGTTTAACTCCTTCTGTCTCATAGTCATTATTTTAATTCCTTCAGACCCAACCTGTATGACTTTAAAGTAACAACCAAATAGGATAGAACAAGTTAAACTAACACCTGCATGGCATTGAATGAGTTAAATGTGAATGAGGAGTGATCATTGTTTGCCTTGCCCCAAAATCACAGATCAGGTCCCGTTTCCTATTATACCATTTACCAAAGTCATCCACTATTTATCTCTATCTTCCTTTAACCCTTTTCTCATCAAATTTGCCAGTTGTTTCTAGGTTTTGAAGTTGTATAATTTGTATTGCTGCCAACTAATTCCCCTAAACAATTTAGTTGCTGTCATTTCTCAAAGGACTGCTCCAGTTGTTTTTCCATCAATCATGTATTATCAGCAGGTTACACATCTGTGCAGCTATCAGGTGTTTCACTGCTCGACTGATTTATCTCATAAAGGCCGGAGAGCCAGAATTTGGACTGATAATGGTACTTCATGCCAGTAATTATGGTTTGTAATTTTCATAAATTTTATTTTGTTTTCTGCAAGGTTAAACATCCAAAATGCTTACATTATAACTGTGTATAAGACCAGCATGGTTTTGAAAACAAAATTGTGGAAATAGCTAACTTTAAACTTGTATGAAAACAGATGGAAATATAGTCATCCTGCACTAACATGGGAAAATCTCACTGTCTTCAAAGAGTTATTCCATAGGAATAAAGAAGTACAGATTCTGTAAAACACTTTAACACTGTTTTAATAATTACAATTCTTCTTCTTCTTCAGCGTTCCGAGCCATTGAGGTTCTTTGCTGCAAATACAATCCGTCTCCATTCGTCTCTCTGGTGGACCTTCTCTTGCCAGTCGTTGATTCCAAGTGCTTGTAGGTCTGTATATGTATTATCTCTCCACTGTCTTTTTGGTCTACTTCGGGGTCTACGGTCATTTATTTCCTGAGAGTAAGCGAGTTTTGTTTCCCTATTATCTTCCATTCTTTCTATATGCCCCAGCCATTGTAGTCTATTAGCCTTCATAATACCAGTGATTAGCAGGGACTTAAACAGATCATAAATGTCTTTGTTACTTCTTCTTTTCCACTCTCCACTTTGTGTATCCCTAATGGGTCCAAAGATGCGTCTTAAAATTTTGTTCTCAAAGGTTTGTAACAAGGCTTCGTCTCCTTTCGTTGTACTCCAGGTTTCACAGCCATACAGCACAACTGGTCTGATCAGTGTTTTGTATATTGTGATTTTGGTGTTACGAGATAGCGCCTTTGATTTTAGCAGATGTTGTAGTGCATAGTATATCTTATTTCCAGAGTTGATTCTAGTTTGTATTTCTTCCCTTATGATGTTGGAGCAGTTGAAGATTGTACCCAGGTATTTGTATGTTTCCGTTCTTTTAATGGTCATATTATCTATTTGTATGTGGCCAGAGTTTTTAGCCATTCCGTCTCTTGAAATTACCATATATTCTGTCTTATCTTGGTTGATAACCAGCCCCATCTGTTGGGCTTTTTCCTTTAAGTGAGTCAATATTTCCAATGTCTTTTGTTCACTTTGCCCTATAATATCTATATCATCTGCATAACCAAGCAGCTTGGATGTTCCTCCAATATCACATTCCTCCTTTACCTTCCTTACAACTTTCTCTAGAGCCAGATTGAAGAGTAGCGGCGATAGTGCATCACCCTGTTTCAAGCCAGGTGTTATTTGGAAGGGGTCTGATTTCCTGCCTTTATATGATACTTTATTATAAGTATCTTCCATGCATAGTCTGGTCATGTTGATTAACTTCCTTGGTATTCCAAATTCCTGCATAGCATTCCATAGACTATTCCTATGGACACTATCATAAGCCTTTTTAAAATCCACAAAAATGTTATGGAGATCTCTTTTATATTCCCAATGTTTCTCGGCTATTTGTCGTAAGATAAATATCTGATCTATTGTTGATCTGTTTTGTCTAAAACCCGCCTGGTAGTCACCTAATATGTCTTCTGAATATGGTTTTAGTCTATTTAGTAATACTGCCATTTAGTAATAATTACAATTGACTTTTAAAATATAATGAAGTACATTCTTTAAAGCACTTTCAGTTTTAATAATTACAATTGATAACTTTTAAAATATAACAATATAAATGCACATTTTCTATAAAGCTGATTGCTTTCCTCTATACTGAGTTCATCATTTTCTTTCTGATTTTAATTAACACAATCACAAGGAAGAAGTGGTAACAATTTATATATGTAAAACTTGTTGACCAACAGAAGTGGGTACATTCTTGATTGGCTCAGACAGTTATGATGATATGACTCACCTCTGCCATCTTTGATCCTAATTTCTGATCTCATTTTGGCTTGGTTAAGATGAAACTAGTGAGCAAAGTATAAACAAAAATTCTGAAGACAATGGCAGCATAAGATATTAATATAAAGTGTGGACTCTTCATAAGGTTTAACAGGAGATGTAGTTGTGCAGTAATTGGTGCAAACCACTAGCACAGTATTAGGCATTTGATCCCTTACAAACATAGCTCTCATGATAACACAGCAAAATTAAGCCTTTTAGATGCCTAGGGGCATACTGGGTGCTATGTTGTAAATCCGCGTCTGCTGTGCCATGTTAACGTATTTAGAATCTACGAAGCACACTAACTCGTTAGTTGGAACAATAACAAAAGTCTCACCTAATGAACTTGAGAATGCGAAGTAACGAACGTAGCTCAGGTGAAAGTTCAACACCTTTTTTAATTCGCCGTTACAGAATCATAGCATACAATTCTAGTGGCCTCGGAGCACTCCCGTTTAGACCGGGACAACATCTACTTAAAGCATCCACAAATAATATTTATATCTACATCGTTCACCTTGACGCTCAGCCTATTTCTATTCCAATGTTCTTTCAGATCCTTGACGTTATGTTCATCTGAGATTCGTCTAGTTTTCGGTCCACTGTTCTTAGATCCATGGCGTCTTCTCAACAAATGTTTCCTCTCGTTATCCACTTGAACAATTCCATCCAAACATCCAACTGCCACACGAATTTGGTTCCACAATTGAAATACACAACCGCCCACTAAGACGGCTCCACAGCATATGCCTTGGTTGTTATGTTCGCGTTCGTGTGACGTATCTCGTAGTTTTGGTGCACTATCTACTTTGTTGTACACTTAGGGATTTTCCTTTTATCCTCTCTGCATCATGTGTTTCTGCAATAGCTATGTGGCACTGGATACAAGGTTAAGTTAGTTGCATATCCTTTACAGGACGTCGCAGCCAACACCAGCATTCTTTGCTGTTGTGATCTCTTGGCAAGTTTACGTTCAGTAGTTTTCTATTGCTTTCTGAACGACCGGCACCCATACCATTTCACAAAAACCAATGCAAGGTGGTCTGCTGCCAAACTGCCGCAGCTGTGTTTCGAACGCGGGTATGCGAGATAACGAACTGTGCCCGTAATCTCTTCACCACGGAGCAGGCAGGTACAAGGTGTTAGCCGTGACAAGTTATAGACCAATCGGCACTCAACCGGTCATGTGATCAATATCAGACTGGTGGCCTTTACTGCCCAGAATATTTCCTGGAACCCATTTTAGGTTAAGTTGACTTGGGCACCCAAGCCAATGTTTAAAAAATCGGCCCTGCTGGAGATTCACACTTTGTTTTGGGCGCTCACTTGCTTTAATTCAAGCTTAATCCATACACTACTTTTAGTAGCACTGGACTGAATTTTATGCATGGATTAGCTTTCCCTATTACCAGTGTCCGTCACCATCAGGCAAACCCACTCCGACTTCAGATGTACTTGTAATTTACGTTCCCAGGTCAAGGACGAGAAGTCAACATTTCCAACAAGTCCAACTGTTCGGTGTAGGGGTTGAACCCTTTACCTCAGCACACCAGATATTTAAGAACGCACATTCTTATCCATTCGACCATGCTGACCTCCATTTCAAACCCATGACTCGTGGGTCAGCAGGCAAACATGCATCACTGCAGCTCCCCAGCAACATGGGTACTAGAGAATGATCTAGAAAAAGTACATTCACTGGAGTAATACGCTCCACATTGTTCCACAGGTGTTGTTCTGCTACTAGAAATATATATCTAACACTACACCTTCAAAATACTATTAGTGGTATGAGTCATGACTGGGAACCCTAATCACGTTGAAGCATGTGCATGGCCTCATGACAAGAAGCACAATTTCGACTGAGTGAGTGAGAGAAAGGTCTCTTGAAAAAGTGACACTTGAGCTTGCTTGCTTGTGTTCGCTGGCTGTGAACTTCAGAGTGAAGTCCTGTATGTCGGATGAATACATCTTGTTGTCCAACATCAGTGTGATGTCATACAGGACCTGAGGTTTGCATGAGTATCCGTTGTCCCATGTCTGGCTTATTGGTGTGCAGACTGGTGGTTCCTCGCCATGCAGGCAGATACTCCCCGACTTCAGAAGAATCAGCAATCCAACTATGTTAGCCAGGACCCCGAAGGGACCTGTTGCCCAGGACGCATGACTAGGATGTGTTAGTAGGTTTTGACCAGTATAGAACCTGGCCATGGTGCCTTGGAAACACCTCTGCGTCCGACACCAGATGTAACAGACGACTCAGAACGTGAGCTGGCGATGGCGAACAGTTAGATCACTGCCACATGTGTATAGTTTTAGTATGGCCCGGGGCAAACGAAATGACCAATATATTGAAGTGAGGATTTAAAGCAGCCATGAGCAGGACGTGACGATTTCCCTCGGTGAGCCCAGAATCAGGGCGCTATGTGTCCCCTGCAACTATGGAAGCAACCTTGGATGGCGGAAAATGCTATGGACTGTCCCTGCCTTCCTTTGAGGGATGACCGACCCATAGGCCAACACATCCGGCTACATCGTGCTTTTTTGACCAGGTAGCATTCCTGGGAGACTCTCACTTTTGTGGTGCCATCTACAGCCCAGCTGACCAAGGTTGAACGTTATTTTATAGAAGTAGATAATTGCAGTTAGTGAGAATGTAGAGAGTAGGCCATAAAAGCACCACCCCGGTAAATTAAAAAAATAAAGTCAGTCACAACTATGATAATACAATAGTGAAAATGCACTAGTGTCCTATTGACTACTTTTCGAATAGTGTCTTAAAAGGGACTGTTCATGGTATGTAAAAGATTAAATGCCTAGACATTAAAAGATTTAAAGCTGCAGAATTAACAAACTTCTAAACGAACTCACTTCAACCAATATTACAGTATTTGTCATGATTGAACATGGGCAAGGACATGGGAACATGGCAGACATCCTGATATTATGTAAAGGTGAGTGACTTGTATTACAACTACCCATATGGTTCAACCATCATGCAAATATTTCTGGATCATCATAATCACCAATGGCAGCCATGGTGGCATAGTGCTAGGTGCTCGCCTGCCAGCCCGGCGGTCATTCATTTTAACCAGCAGTGAGGCAGATTTTAAAAACTGACCCGAGCTCCCAGGTTGTCCCAGCCTGAAATGGGTACTAGGAAATGTCTTGGGAAGTCAAGGTGGCTGGCATGATACTGACCACATCACTGACCGGGTGCCAACTTGCCTATGACCCAGCGCCATATGCCCAATGTGCCTTAAGGCATTAAAAGGATCCCTTACTGTTAATTTTTATGATCAACAATACTGTCTTTCAAACTTTACCTTTGCAGAAGGTTGTGGCCATTGCTACCGATTTATATTCTGGATTGTTCTACTCTATATCAATCAAAATTGTAAACTGAGTAGAAAAATTAGATGTAGACAGTCAACATTTTTGGGTCACGGTATGCATGTGAAGAAATAAATTGGAGAACTTGGTGACAACTGGCAAGATTGAGAGGAAAAGAACAAGAGGAAGGCAGAGAAGTAAATACCTGAATGGCTTGACCACATGGCATGGTTGAGACAAGAACATTGAACTGATCCATAACTTTGGTGATCGAGTGAGATGGCAAGACAGGACTGTCCACACTCACCAACATGGCACATGATGATGATGACTTTATCAATCAGTTGTTAGTCATGGTTACATTAAACACAAACCATGCCAAACGACAGTCGTAAATTCTTGCAAGTGTCTCCCTGCCAGTCTGGTATAACACATTTTGGCCTACCCATAAGACACCTCAATGGCATTGGTCCAATGAATCATTGTGCATACTTATGGCCTGACACAAGTAGCAACAATTAATATTTGACTTTAATATCAGGAATGCTAACCTGGTAAAAAAAAACTATGCATGCTAAAGTTGGATGTGTTGGCCCAAGGGCTTCGGCCCAAGGGTGTCTAAGCAGACACACCGCATCTACATCTGAAAAAACAACAACAACACTCTGGATGAACGCAGAAGAAGAAGATATCATTACAAGAAAAGCTAGAATAAAAAAGAGAATCGGAAAAGAAAGAAATTTCTTGTGGTATTTACTTACACCATCTTCTTGTTTCTCCCATTCCTTGTAGTAGTCAGCTTCCTTCTCTCTCTGGAGCATCTCCTGAAGAAGTAATGCAAGTATTGCTTGACAAGCAGCAGACATATAATACAAGAGCAGCAATAATACGTGGGCTAATCTTCAGGTAAAAAAAGATCATGGTATTCTCCTAGCAGATAGTAATGTAGGCATTTGAACTACTAAAGGTTTGACAAAAAATAGGTTACACCTTTAATGGTAATCTCATAGATACTGATGTAGGTGTGTGAACTACTAAAAGTTTGACAAAAAATAGATGACATCTTTAATGGTAATGGTGACATGTGAAATTCTAGTACTGTTCCTTGACAAACCATGTTGTGGTCACATGTGAAGTTCTAGTACTGTCCCTTGTCAAACAATGTTATGGTTATATGTGTAGTTCTAGTACTGTCCCTTGTCAAACAATGTTATGGTTATATGTGAAGTTCTAGTACTGTCCCTTGTCAAACAATGTTATGGTTATATGTGAAGTTCTAGTACTGTCCCTTGTCAAACAATGTTATAGTTATATGTGGAGTTCTAGTACTGTCCCTTGTCAAACAATGTTATGGTTATATGTGGAGTTCTAGTACTGTCCCTTGTCAAACAATGTTATGGTTATATGTGAAGTTCTAGTACTGTCCCTTGTCAAACAATGTTATGGTTATATGTGAAGTTCTAGTACTGTCCCTTGTCAAACCATGTTATGGTTATATGTGGAGTTCTAGTACTGTCCCTTGTCAAACAATGTTATGGTTATATGTGAAGTTCTAGTACTGTCCCTTGTCAAACAATGTTATGGTTATATGTGAAGTTCTAGTACTGACCCTTGTCAAACAATGTTATGGTTATATGTGGAGTTCTAGTACTGTCCCTTGTCAAACAATGTTATGGTTATATGTGAAGTTCTAGTACTGTCCCTTGTCAAACAATGTTATGGTTATATGTGGAGTTCTAGTATTGTCCCTTGTCAAACAATGTTATGGTTATATGTGGAGTTCTAGTACTGTCCCTTGTCAAACAATGTTGTGGTCACATGTGAAGTTCTAGTACTGTCCCTGGTCAAATCATGCTGTGATCATACTTGACATTCTAGTACTGTTATTGCTTACCCCGAGTGATATTTTATTTGTAAAAGAAACATTCTGTAATCACAAAGAGGTTCACTATATTAAAATGTTTATTAAATACTAGTTATGTGAAGAAAACAGTACCTACCCTCTCCTTTTCTCGTTCTTCCTGCTCATGCTCACGCTCCAGTCGTCTCTTTTTTACTTTTTCTAATTCCACCTTTGAAAAGAATAAAACAAGAACAACTCAAGATTTCATATCTATAAAAATGTTAGAAATTCTCACAGCTGTAATCTATCTCTAATGGCCACTTACAGTTGTTTTCTCCAGCTCAGTTTGGAATGTTTGCTTAGTAAAGGATTACATTTATTGCACATACAGGCCTCCGTAAATGCTCATTTTCTGTCTATAGATCACAGTTTGCGAACTCTGCAGTACCGGCAAGGATTCAAATGTGTGTACACCAGAATACCACAGTGCTGTGGTAGTGGAGTGGCTAGATGCACAACTGCCAGTACTGTGGTCATGCATTTGATCTACATGAATGTTTATTTGTTGAGTTTTATTTTATATTAATATTATAATTATCTGTATTTGTGTTTTTATTTACAAAGTTTTAAATTACCGAAGCATCAGAGAGATGTGTTTTATCTCACTTGTCTTAGAAATTATTATATTATTTTCATACATTTTTCCACTCGCGTTCCTATTCTTGCTTACCCTCCAAAATTCCTGTTGTCATGACGTTCCTGAAGAATGTGGACTGTCTTCTTCTGATGCAGGTAACTAGTTCTCTTTGTAAGTTAACTTCTATCACGATATCTTTATTACCTTTTTAACCATCCATGGTGTTATTGTTCTACTGTGAAGCCAAATCTATGTGGCTTCCAAATAATTCCTCACTAGTCAGTTAATTGTCCATGGTTCATTTCTATACATCAGGATTGAGTGGATATAGCTCTTAAGATTAGAGAAATTAGATGCAGACAGTCACAATTTTTTGGTCATGTTATGAGAAGAAACAAACTAGAGAACTTGGTGACAACTGGCAAGATTGATGGGAAGAGAGCAAGGGGAGGGCAGACAAGTAAATACCTGGATGGCTTGCTTGGCAAAAACAAAAACACTGAGCTGATCCATGACTCTGGTGACCGAGTGAGATGGCAAAACATGACCACCCACGCTTACCGGCATGGCACATGATGATGATGATGAGCTCTTAAGAACCCTTTTCTCACCTTCACTGACCCAGAATTCTATTGCACAGAATATTTTTCATCTTGTGAAATGCTGCTTTTGCTTGGGCTATTTTATAATCAACTGCCGTAATGCTTTAATATTTCAATATACGGATTTGTTTCAGGCTAGTCCCATTGACATTGATGTTGCATTTGGGAAAGACATGATTATTTACGGTGACATGGTGAGCTGTGATAAACGCTCCCAAGGCAGCCAGAGGAAACGCTTCAAAGACGCTCTGAAGATCTCTTTTGAAATTCATCATGATACTTGAGAGACTACTGCCAGACTTAAATTCATGGCGTACATCATTACGCAAGGGTGTAGTCACTTGTAATGCAAACAGGACTGCAAGAGCTGTGAAAAAAAGGTTGGACAAAAACAAAATAGGCCTTCCAGCCATCTTAGAACTCATGGCTCCAAACTTTCAACCCCACTGGATGAAATGAATGGTCATAATCATTCTTGATGGACAAACACCAGACCATTTCTTCGTAATCACATTTACTTATGTTTTTCTGTTATTCAAACTAAGACTTTTATTTTGACTTTCTGTTGCCATATGGCATAAATTCTGGCATAAAAGAGAAGTAACAAATAAAGAAATATTTCAATAAAATCACTTACCCAGAACAACCAAGAAGAAAGATATGCATACCTTTATAACTCCACTTTTAAGAAAAATACAAGAAAACAAGCAAATAAAAAAAAAAGTAAATTAGAAATATGCACTGTACTTTCTGTTAATATTTTACATATTTTAGCCAGAATACATACCAAATCCATGTAGCTGAATGAAGCAACAACTAATTAAAGTAATACAAATATTATTTTTCACACCTTAACAAGGGATGTAGTGATGAAAAATAACAATACTGGACTCTTATCAAGGCTTCATAATTATAATGAGTAAACTTTAAACTATTGGTGAGACAGGTTAGTTTAACTCTACTAATGACAGGCCATTTGTGTGCAGTTAAAGATGAATTTACAACAGACCCAGCAAGCTGACAGAAGGTTTAACTGTCTACACAGAATGCCCAACGAGAAACTAGAAGATGTAATGTGAACTAAGTTCACCAACCTATAAAGTGCAATGAAAAGAGCATAAAATAGATCCTTAGATTTCCTCCAACACTCCACTGAAATAAATGGAGGAAGAGAAGAAGAAGAAGAAAACACATTTAAAAACAGATACAAATATTTCACTACCAAAACAAAATTGAAGTCACTACATAAAAGAAACTACCACTGGTCAAACTAAATATAATTTTGATATGAGACATGGCACAACATGCAAACACGCCTTTGCTGTGAATTGTTTTGCTGGAGTAGCTTACCTTATTTTGCAGCATTTTGGAACGAGAGATTGCTTGAATTTCTTCTGCAGGTAAGTCTTTTTTACCCTCCTTTTCAAGTTTTTTGGTCCAAACAAATGTATCAAGTAAATGCTCATCTCCAAATGGGTTGTCAACATTTGTGTAACCCTGGATGTAAAACACAGAAATATCAACAGCTTCTTCCAGGTAGTTTTAGAGTTATTTAAATATCTTAAGTCTTGGCCTGGCATCCATCAATCAATGCCGGAAAGTGTGGGCGGTCATGACTCGCCATTTCACTCGATCACCAGAGTCGTGGATCAGCTCAGTGTTCCTGTCTCATCCATGCCATGTGGCCAAGCCATCCAGGTATTTTCCTCTCAGTCTTCCTCTGGGTCTGTTCCCTTCAATCTTGCCAGTTGTCACTAAGGTCTCCAATCCATTTCTTCTCATAACATATCCAAACAATTTTGACTGACTACGTCTAATTTCTCTAATCTGGCCTGGCATATCAAGATATAAAAGCTAGTTGCATATCTTTAAAAGGGCGTTGCAGTCAACCCCAGCATTTTTTGGCAAGTTTATGTTTAGTAGTTTGCCACTGCTTTCTGAACGACCTGCACTCAAACCATTGTATGAAAATCAATGCAAGGCGATCTGCTGCCAAATCGCTCACAGCTGTGTTTCAAACGCGGTATGCAGGATTATGAATTGTGTCCATAACCCCTTAACTATAAAGCTGGTTATCAAGACATAAAGAGTTTATTTTCTGTTCTCCAGTGCAATATGGCATTTAGCTTGGTCTGGTATATCTAAACATAAAGGGTACTTGAAATCGCTGAAACAGCATGAGAAATAAATTAACAGATACTGATGAGTATTTATAGAAGTAGAGGAAGGAAGCAGAGAAGTTTTTTTTTTGTCTAGCGTGTTCTTTAATGTCTGGACAAAAATTGTGGAGGGAGTTGAACTGGGGAAACAGAGAGGAGGAACACTACAAAATGTAGAGGAAATCAAGATGTAACAGTGGCAGGATATCTAGCTTAGGACAGAGAGAAGTTCAGAAAGACTGTTTTGGGGGGGGAAAGTTCTGCACAACACAAACCACTGGATGATGACAATGTTCTCTAATCTCTACTTCTTTCCTCTACTTCTAAGAGTGCTCACCAATATCTGTGAATTTGTTTCCCTAGTAGCTAAAGCAAACTGTTTATAATGTTTGCAATGCTCAATATGCATATCCCGGGTAAAGCAAATCGAGTTCAGGAGCACAATGGTCAGTGCACTTGCGTATACAGACAGTGGCCCAGCTTCAACCCAGAATGTCCAGCAGTGGTAGAATTTGTTCCCCTGACAAGTACAACTCAGAGAGTCAACCTAGTGCTGTAAAACAAAAATCTGGTGATTTTCAGAATTATCTGGAGTTTATATGTGATGGAAAAGTGGCACAGAAGGGAACTGATCACCCAATTTCTATGATTCTTCCTCTTCTATTGCTGCCTGACAACTCCAAATGGAGCACAGGCTTTCAACCAACTCACAACAAACGTTTGTAGACTTGCTCTATTGCTTGCTTGTATTCTGCAGCTCAAGCATTATACGGGATGAGCCAGTTTCACGATAACCCTCATAAGTCACCTCTTACAACATGCATGGTAGGTTACAGTACTACTATTGTTTGATTCCCGTATAAGCCCTGATAATACAAGGGCATACTTTCACTAAGCTATAACATAATATATATAAAGGGCCTAATATTCCACACCTCAGCAAAGTATCTGCTATAGGATTACCATGGCCTATAAACTAGACTCTTATACAACAAATGAAATGATGGCGGTCTTCAAAGCATACAAGTAAATGTAGTTTCCCAGCTGACATTGCTGAAGGGATGTGCACTTATGTTCTTTTCCTGTCCTTTATCCCCCAGAGACAAGAGGTCTTTAACCAACTCACTCCAAGTCATCCTATCTTTTGCTACCTCGTGCAGCTACACCCATACCCTCCCCATATTCTGTCTATAATTTTCTTCTCCATGTGTTTTACTACTCCCTCTATTTCATTTGCCCTGTCCAGACAAAAGGACTTTCTAGTTATACTATTCTCAAGTTTTCTCAATGTGTGTCCTATCTAGTGAGCAATTCTAGGATTTAAATAAACTAGGTCACAGCACACCGGTGGAATGAAAAGTGCTAGTTATCCATGAAGATAACTTTAAATCAATATGCTGCTCAAAGGAAGGAACATCTGAGAAGCTGATACATAAGTGTATACAGTTTACTGCAGGGGCAATGAGCATATATACCTCTTCATACATGTTCTCAAAACTGAATCACTACAGAGTGCAATGACATAGATTCTTCCTCTAATAAGTCAACAAATCTGATATTTTCCTCAATGTAAATATTAAAAACAAAACTATACTAGCCATAAGCCTTATTGAGGGTATTGGACTAGGTTCATGGCTATATTTAAGTGACTGAATGTTCCACAGATACTGATATGGTCAGTTTTACACTGACATTACTTGTGCCTACCTCCAGTACCTATGTTATGAAGTGGATAGATCTCCAGCTATGCATTAGTTAGTCAAAATTCAACACTGCATCTAGGGTAAATATTGTTTAATGAGAATCCCACATTATACTGAATTTGGTGTTTATAAAAACTGCAACAAAGTTAACTAATTCATCCATTTGGCGTGGAAGTCTGATCATGCCCCCCCCCCCCCCCCCCAATCTCAGCAACTTACATCAGCTCAAAAAGTTTGTACTACAAACCTTCATGTACGCTTGTGTGGTGTAGTTTTTCCTACGATGATCCTTTCTTCTCTTGTCCAGGACCTTGTATTCCAGTATTTTTAGTAACAGATCTATTTCAAATTGTGACCCAGCCAAGATAACCTTCTATGTATCATGTTCACTGGTTGTTCAATGATTTGTTCATTAGATCTCTTTTTTGTCCAGCTTATTTGTTGCATCCTGTGACAGCACCACACCACAAAAACTTCCACGTTCTTTTCACTAATTCTTTAGTGTTAATTCATTATTGTGTCCTATTGGTCTCCAACTTTCAGGTTACAGTTTGAAAGATTTGTTTCACAAAAGAAGTTACATCACGCAAAATAAAACAGTACTGCATTTTTCATCCATTGTTTCCTCTTCTATGTTAGGGTACAGAAGTACCTTACAATCTTATTTATTTGTGGTTCAACTACACAGACAATATGATAGTTGTCAAACCAAGCGCACAGAGGTTTATTATAGCAATCAAACCTTGACTTACAAGATAAAGATGAGTGCTCAAGCACTAGGATGGAGACATGTTCGATGAGTGTGCTCATGCACTAGAATGGAGACACTCAAGTGTGATGAGTGTGCTCACACACTACAATGGAGACATGCACTAGTCTATAGCCTAGCAAACACATATTACCTATCATCACCATCATCAAGTAGCAGGCCCTTCACAGAATGTCACTCTTATAATGTTCCACTGGAGAGGCTCACAATCTTCATTGTCTCACACATTTTCATGACAAGTTTCATTAATGTCTTGCGACCACCTTTGAGTTGGCAGATCCTTGCCTCTTCTTCCAGTAACCATACCTTCCGATACAGTTCCTTCTACAACATAATGATCTTTAATATGGCAAACGCTGTTAAGTTTCTGAGAAATAATGCTCTTTATGAGCTAGTTTGCCGGCTTCCTGGCCTAGAGGTTAGCGACTGTTCTCCGTAATCTTGTATACTCTCATAAGTAACGTGACGACGGTGAGAATCAGCAGTGGTTCGAATCGCGTCTGAAATTTACGGGGTATGTGAGCCGGCCACTCAGAAAGCAAAGGCAAACTACTGAGCGTAATCTTGCCAAGAAATCAGCAATCAGCTGAAAGATGCTGATGTTGACAGCAATTTCCTGTAAAGGATATGCAAACAACAATGAGCTAGTTTTGTTTGATTTGATATTCAGATCTTGTAAAATGTCTGTGTTTTTCTTCTTCTAAATTTACAGATTCAGAGAGTTTGTCTGTAAAAAAATTAAGGTTCAAAAGCCTCAATTACATCGTATACAACATACCAAATAATCCTGGTCCCATCCCATCTGTTCCTTTCTCTTCCTTTCTTTGGTCTCCTAATGAAACAATCAAATCATCACAGAAATTATACATTGGTGACAGTTACTTTGTGAAAGCAAATCTATAATTCTCGTCACGAGATTTAGATATATCTTCTTCTTCTTCAGAGTTCTGAGCCATTGAGGTTCTTTGCTGCAGATACAATCCGTCTCCATTCGCCTCTCTGGATGACCTTCTCTTGCCAGTCGTTGATTCCAAGATCTTGTAGTCTGTATATATATTATCTCTCCACCGTCTTTAGAGGTTATGACTTTTCTCCGTAATCTCGTATACTCTCGTAGGTAAACGTGATGACGGTGAGAATCAGCAGTGGTTCGAATCGCATCGGTAACTTATGGGGTATGTGAGCCGGCCGCTCAGAAAGCAATGGCAAACTACTGAGCGTAATCTTGCCAAGAAATCAACATACAGCTGAAAGATGCTGGTGTTGACAGCAATGTCTTTTAAAGGATATGAAAAAAAAAAAAAAAAATTATCTTCCATTCTTTCTTTATGCCCCAGTCATTGTAGTCTATTAACCTTCATGATACCAGTGATTAGCGGGGACTTAAACAGATCATAATGACTTTGTTACTTCTTCTTTTCCACTCTCCACTTTGTGTATCCCTAATGGGTCCAAAGATGTATTTTGTAATTGTATGAAATTGTCTAAATTGTACAATTATATCACATGATATACTAAATAGTACAATAATACAAATACATATAGATCACACATTTCTTCTTATAATCCAAGCCATGTAACATTAGTGATCATGTCTGTCCACAGCCCTCTGTCTTGTGTACAGCCAATAATTTCTGATACTGATATTCCTCTACACCATGATGTCAAGCTGTCCTGCATCTTCTCTCTTGGTCTTCCCCTGCCTTTCTTCCCCTTTAACTTTCCCGATGTGACAACACACTTCAGCATTGTTTCTTAGCAATAACATAATGGGCAAACGTAATCCAATTATAAATACTGCCAATGTCGTGTAAGTGACAGGTTTTCATATACACTAGGTCAGAGTATAAAAACTAACACTCTGTTATGCACTGTACAAGAATATCATCTCAACTAGGTATTCAACACAGGCTGCTGTGTAGGTAAGTCAGTGCAGTATCCATTATACTACCACAAGAATGAACACAGCAGGTACAAATGATAAAACACCATTTTGTTATAATTTACACTTACACAACAGTAAACTAACCTAAGGGATAAGAAGTTACCTAAAAATGAGCTAATCACCCTTTTGGCTAGGGATTAGGAGTTAGCTAACAATAAACTGATTACCTTTTTGGCTAACCTCCTGGCACGTTTCTCTTCAGGTGTTTCTAGAGCTTTCATCAATTCTTTCTCTTTCCTGCCAAAAATAATTATAGACAATATGAAAGTATTTTACTTCGAAATGTCTTCTTGACAAAATCTACAACACTTGTAGACAATATGATAGTATTTTACTTTGAAATGTCTTCTTGACAAAACCTTCACTATTTGCTGACAATCTGAAAGTATTAGTACTTTGAATTTTTTTTACAAAAACTTAAAAGTTCGTTAGTCAGTCAAGTCTGTCAAGAGGATCAACTTCATTGCACTGGATTTTATCCCATGTGGCTCGGTCTCTTTCTGCGGGGCGGCCTACCGAAAGCGTCGCACAAAGCACAACTCTGTAGCTCCACCGACGATACACAGGAGTCTCTGAGAAAAATGCACCCGTGAACTGAAAGACAGCCTGGAATCGAACCCACAACCTTTAGAGTGTGAGGCAGACAGCTTGACCACTTCGCCATGGAGACTCCTTTATTACTTTTTAAAGACTTTTAAAAGTTCTTCATCTTAACCTTAAGATTCCTACAAAGGACAACTAAGGAAACACTGGTAAAACAGGAAAAAAAAAGAGAAAATATTGCAACAAAAGGCTGTGAAATAATTCACACTGACTCAGAGTAATATACAACTATTTTAATGGCTGTAAACAGAAACAAAAATATAAAAAGAGTAAACTTATTAGGTCATACATGAATTTCTCTTGTAGAAACACAAACCCCTTTCCAAGGTGTAGGTGTTAGTTTATCAATGAGACTGGGTCCGTGTGTTCTTGGGAGAAGATGAATCATCGTTAATTCATATTACCGTACCAAGCTTTACAGTTACATTATTTGTTCTTTCTAGTGCAAGAGTAACATCTGCAAACTAAGCAACATCCAGAAATAACTTGAATGTCGAATATAGGGAAAGTTTACATAGAAAACAGATGAAGTTCAAGGCCAAAATACATAGAATCTGGAAGAAGTTGAACTGTCTGTGACATATAACAGCAAGACAGCCCTGGATATACCAGATAATGTTATTTTTGGTCATGATTTTCAATCCCCTTCAAACAACTCATAATTAGTTAATGCCCTTTAAGATGACATTAACTCACTGGCTTAGAAAAGAAAATGCCAAGAGGCACACTGATCTTGGCTCCAACTCTACTTCCATTTGCAGACATGTTCTAAATGTTTTTAATAGAGACAAAAGTCAAGTAACAATTGTGCAAATTATGTGTTTAGACACCAGTGTTTCATTAGCATTGTTTTAAAGAACTTATTACAGATCTGTAGTGCTAACAGCTTCATTCTAATCCTATGAAATATGCTTTTAGGTTAAAATTCTACATGGCAACTCATAAGAAGTATTTCTGCCAACAGATGTTATTTATGCAATCTTCACCTCATTCCCAAGAAAGTGAACATTTTAATATTACTTTTGATCTTAAAAAAATGGGGTCACATATTTTAATTCCCTCTATAACAGTGGTTCTCAACCGGTGGGGAATCCCCCCCCCCCCCCCACCAGGGGGAATTAAGATTATTTCAAGATCGCATTAATACAAGAACCGATTACTCGATATTGTTTTTCCCTTCATACTTTATGGTTCTGTACGTCTCACCCATCTAAAATTCATTTTATAATGTAAGTAGACCCACAAATCAATTTTTATGTAGACGTCTAGACTTATTTTAGTATGTGCTATTAAATTTAGCTTCCATTATTATGCATACTGTGTAGGGGTGGGGGGGGGGGATTTTTAGAGTGGAAAAACGAAAAAGGGGGGGGGGGGATGACGACGTTCTGAAAATATGGCGACGGGGGGCACGGGCCAAAAAAGGTTGAGAACCACTGCTCTATAGTTACGTGTAAAAGTAGCACCTGTTTGGAAATGAAGGAGTGCATATTTTAACGATATAATTTTTTACAAGATTTTTAACCAAGATCACAATTTATAAAACACTGATCAGACCAGTTGTGCTGTATGGCTCTGAAACCTGGAGTAAAACTAAAGGAGATGAAGCCTTGCTACAAACCTTTGAGAACAAAGTCTTAAGACACATCTTTGGGCCCATTAGGGATACACAAAGTGAAGAGTGGAAAAGAAGAAGCAACAAAGACATTTATGATCTGTTTAAGTCCCTGCTAATCACTGATATCATGAAGGCTAATAGGCTGCAATGGCTGGGGCATATAGAAAGAATGGAAGATAATAGGGAAACAAAACTCGCTTACACTCAAGAAATAAATGACCGTAGACCCCGAGGTAGACCAAGAAGACGGTGGAGAGATAATATACATGCAGATCTACAAGCACTTGGAATCAACGACTGGCAAGAGAAGGTCCACCAGAGAGACGAATGGAGATGGCTTGTATCTGCAGCAAAGAATCTCAATGGCTCGGAATGCTGAATAAGAAGAATGTTTTACAGGTTCACAGAATATATTTTAGAAAGTGGAAACTGGCATGTTGAGAGTGGAGTGGCTCACATCGCTTGATAAGACAAAGGTTAGGTTGCAGCATACCACAGATGTTCTGCCCAGTGCAAGCAGGTGTGATGAGCAATGAACACGCAGACAGACTGGCTGCTGCAAGTCTGGACTGAGAGCTACTTTACAATAAGGGTGTTGTAATAAAGGCGCTCTGCGGCCAGATGGAAAGTGCAACTGAACAGACAGACAGTCAATATCTGGAGAGATATAAATGATTAATCAGAGGTTCTGGATGACACTCAATACATTGAGAACTTTGCATCAAACTGCTACTGTGCATCAAACTGCTACTGAACTATCAGCATGGAAATTCTTTGGTGGCTTTTGAGGAGGAAGAACAGAGCATGTTTTGAATGCAATAATGTCAATTTTGAAATCAAGTATTACGTATATGGTTGAGAATACAATGAAACACTATCAATGTATACTTGTGATAACTGTCTTAACAATATAAAATAGTATTTCTTGTTGGTAAATATTATAGTTATTTTTGGGTCATTAGAAAAACAATGTAATTAATTGCTGTATACAGAGAAAAAAGAAACTGATGTAGTTAGTGAAACAAACTCAACACTTATGCAGACAGAAGAATATGAACTTGGAATAATTGCAGTATATGAAGAGCCATGATAAAAAAGACTATTATAATCTCATAAACTAAGAATACAATCAAGACCAGACACCATAAAGACAAAGGAAGAGAAACATGAAATAACTGTAGACCAAGACAAATAATTGATTGAAAGCAACCACAACGCTTCAGACTTAGACACCATATACATGAAGATAGAAACACTTTAGTTAGTTAGTTAGTTAGCAAATACAGTTTAGAAGTAAATGAATGACTGAAGATCAAAAGTGAGATAATTTACAATGAATATGAAACTATGAGGAATGTCAATAAGTATGCCACAAAATAGTATGCAAACAAAATTATCTAAGTGAACTTGAAAGCCATTTATTATTGCACTTTTATCTCATTTCTCAGCAAAAACACAAACACTGACATATTTATCCTATGATTTATCAGTTCTCCAATCCCTGCACAATAGAAGTCTTTGAGCTGTGCTGCCTTAGCCACGTTCGCACTCGACTTCTTACTCATCAGCAAATCTCACACGTATAGCTTTTCAGGACAAACACTAGCCGTTAAAGAAAGGCAACATTTCCTTATAACTTTCCTTGGAAACTCCTCAGAATAGTAAGTTCTTCGGTAGTTCAGTCTTTGACTATGGGTGATATTTTCAACACTATGTGCATATAAAACGTTGTATATGCATACACATGAGACAATTATCAAGTGCCACACATAGACATCAAGCTAGATGGATATGCCACATAACGACACCTTTATAAACTACCAACAACCAATTCACAATTGTCATATATCATTTTGTGATTTACTTATCTTAGCACATCCATCATTGGAAACTATATCTATATTTGGAAACCGTGATGGTTGTCAATATAGCATCAACATTTAAAACAAATTAGTATTCTTATAAATAGACAGTTATGATTAATTGCTAACTTGTCTTAGGATATATGATAAATATGTGCCTTGCAAAGTGGTCTAGGCATTCACGTCCATCCACAGATCTTGATACTTGATATTCTGAATCAATTCTTGTGATGACATCCCTCCATCTTGGACCATTGGGCATAATTTTCCCCGGTCTGCCTCTTCTATTGCTGATCTTACCAGTCACCATTATGTTGTCCAATGCCTCCTTTCTCATTACATAACCAAGGAACACACTCACCTTACAATTGTGTATATTCTTTTATTAGCCTCTCTCAGGCAATTGTTGTTAGCCGCTGAGGCCATTCAAAATATTCACATCCTTTATTTCAGAATCATATTTTCACTGCCTCCAAGCTCTACCTAGTTTATTTCATTCAAACTCAAAATTTACTCTGAGACAACAGAAAAAGTTGTATATCAAACTTAGCAGTAGTTCCAAAACTACACCTCACAGTATGACATATTTCATGGTTTACTTACAATATTACACAAACAGGATCTAATGTTTAGCCAGAAATAAAATGCCTAATGATCTAACATATAATGGTGAACTTACTTGCGATCTTCCAACGTTATGACTTTTGATGGCTCTGCACTATGTGTTGAGCTTCTTCTGGATGAATGACGGTCTCTAGAAGAAGACCGAGATCTTTTTTTAGAAGAATGTTCCTTATGCCTCCCTTCAGACCCGGAACGTGAGCGGGATCTTGAGTCCGAGGGCTCAGACTCTGATTCATCAGAACTGTGCCTGTGACTAGACCTGTGTACAAAAGAAAGATATGGAAGAATTACTTGAAAACTGACAATAAGCCATTTATTTCCCATTGCTGGTGTTTGTCAGGAAGCTTCAAAGAGCTATGGTGCAAATGCCATTTCACATTATGCTTTCATGTGGTGTGCAATCCATGCTTATCCTACCTCCCAGAGGTAAAAAAATCTAAACATAATTCAGGAGCCAGCCCCTTTTTCTCAGGAGCCAGCATATTAATCTTTGCAAATAGAGGCTAAGACAATTTTTGAAAATTCAGGTGTATGGTGGAAATTTTCAGACACCATGCAACTGGGCTCCTGGATTTTTCTACCCGTTACCTCCAACAGATACTTTACCAAGGTCAGACCCTGTATGTGTCTTGGTTGGTGGTTTGAAGGCCTCTGTAAGTCAGCTGTTCAGATCGTTTGAGATTCGAAAGTGGTGAGGCTGGTGGGAACTTTCTCCCAACCTGGTACCAAAGTACCATCTATAGAGGCACCATAGTGCAGAGCTCTCCTTCCCCAATCCAAGCTCAGAAACTGGTAGGATGTGCAATACTGGTACTAAAGCTTCACATTTATGGAGAGGTATGACGATTCTTGGAACATTGGCCACGCTGGTAACCTAGATTGTTGATTGGTCATACCAAGGAAAGGTGCTACAGGGTTGTGGCCAGTGTAGACTCTGGTCTAGCTATCTCTGTGGGACAACCTGCATCTTTAAATGCTCGGCCACCCATCATTTGCACTGCCAAATGCTGTCAGTGTTTGTGTATCTTCCACAGATTTTGGACTCTGGTCTTCTGGGTCCATTGTATTTATGTAATTCCTCCATGCCATTGTCTTAAGGAATCCATATAATTTCTCTCGATCTACCTCTGCCTCTTCTACCACTGATCTTTCAAGCTGACACAATATTATCCAATGCTTTTCTTATAATTACATGACCAAAGAGAATTGTCTCCTTCTTACAGTTGAATATAATGTTCTACTTTCAGGAACCTTTTCCGGGGTACTCATTGTAAGTTACACTGGCAGTCCAGGGTATACATTATGTCTCAGAAACCACAATGTTATATGTTCTAATGTTACAGATGCATGTATAATTCATACAGAATGTAGAATGCATTGTTACCCCTCTTTTGTCTCTTTTAAATGCAAGGGGCCATATTGTTTATCTTTCAGGAAATCTGAGTAGGCACTTGACATGCTTCAGAACTATACACTGTTAAAATGAGTTTCCATTATGTTAATGTTTTAATTAATTATGTGTCTACAATTAAGAAAAATGTGGACAAGACAATGCGCTCCATATTCATTTGACCAATGATAACTCACTTATTGTCAAAATCTCAAACTACAATCTTTGGAAAACTTAGTGAATGAGAGTTATATATGAGCACATTATTAGTCTAGGATGCTGTTGGTTTAATTACAAAGTATACATGAACAAACTGAGTCCTCTAGAAGTGCACTTTGCAAGCAGTATTCTTCTCTGTACGACATTTTTTATTTTGGACATAACTGCATTGTACCTATTTACAGCAGAGCTGCGATATCTTTGCGCCTTTCAATCAACACAGCCGACTTCTTTAGGCATCTGTTGACCAGAATAACCCATGTGGGTGCAAATAATACAAAAAAAAAACTGTCTACTGATAAAAACACATTTAAGAGAAATCAAAGCCATGCTTGCAGTGTTGTAAATGGATTCCTGTTTTAACAAGTTATTTTATAATGGGGTCAAGCTGTTTGTTGTTGGTTTTTTTGTGTGCATTCACTTGCTTTGAACTAAAACATAGTCCACAGATGCACTACTACTTCTACTAACACAGGGCTGATTGTTGCGTGAGGATTAGCTTTCCCTATTACCAGTGTCTCCTCCATCAGGCAAACCCACTCTTACTTCTGAGGTACTTGTAATTTATGTCCCAAAGTCAAAGACAAGAAGTCAACATGTTAGTCCAACTGACCACTACTCAGCATCAGCACAGCACAAGTTTAAGAGTTTGTACTGTTATCCATTTGGTCTCCGCTGTTTGTTTCACATGATGGTGTCATCAACCACAGCACCAACAACTTATCCTCTCTTTCTCTCTTTCATGCACACACAAAACATGACCTGGTCTATAAAATAACTGCAAAGGTGAAACTGAAATACCTCACTTTCATTCAAAACATGGCACATTTAATGTCTTAAATAAAAAATATAGTAGGCAGAATCAAACATACAAGCAAAGACAGTATAATGCAAAACAGATGAGCCAACAGAATAATAATAGAAACATGACTATACTTGCTGAAAGACTGACTGTGCTGGTTGATGGAAGAATCAGTTATTTAAAAAAAAACACATTGTCAAAAACAGGATGACTCACTTTTTGCTCTTGTGGTGACTGTCCTTTTTGTGTTTCTTCCTTTTGGATTTACCCATCCTTTCTATGGAGATGAATATTTAAAGAATGTTGGTTATGTAATACAAATACTTCCACCTCAACAAACTTTCCAGTACATACATTCAAGGAAACATATAAGCACAAAATATATTATTGATACATATACATAAAGCTAATAATTTAGGCACATCCTATTACTACATGCCAGCGCAGGTCAGCATGGTCTTAAACATCTACTATGCTGATGATGAGGTAAGCGGTTCAACCCCTACACCGGACAGTTAGACTAAAATGTTGACCTGTCGTCCTTGACTTGAGCACATAAATTACAAGTACCTCTGAAGTTGGAGTGGATTTGCCTGATGGCGAGGGACACTGTTAACCCTTTTGGGATGATCGGGCCGATATCCTGGCCTTGCGGTCGCCATGTTGCTCTATTCAAACAGATGACGAGGCCGATCATCGGCCCTGTTTGTAAGAACTGCTTTGATTGGTTAGCTTTTAATAGTACAGACCAATCAAATGCTTCCTTGCAATCGTCAGCCATTTTAGCCTTCACATGGCCGTTTGTAGCGTGATTCAAACAAGTGGATATTATTTTGTGCTTTTTTCCCCAAAGTAACCCATTTTTTCGTGGATTTTTGAGTTCTAAAATGGCCAGCTTTGAACCAGAAGACGTACTAGCATTGACTAGCTCTGATAGTAGCGATTTTGTCAGTTCAAGACTGTCAGATAATGAATTTAGTGATACAGAAAGTGCCATTGAGGATTTCTCGTGTCCCCGTAGTTTTGTGTATTGGGAATAAAAAGGATCGTTTTATCTATACCCATTCATGGCAATGGCCGGACCAAAAAACATGTCACCAGTTGATAGCCCACCTATTACAAATGTCAATAGGGACTTCATAGTTGTTGTTTATTTAACCATAAGTGTTTAAAATTATTCTAAAGTGGTGTAGGTATTCAATGAGGAAATTTTAGGTGAGTACCATTTTTATTAAATATTTAGTACCAATTCATACATAGTGATATGAAATATTTTATTTTTCACAAAATACAAATGAGGTCATCAAATTTGCATAAACATGAACAAAACAACTTCAATCATACACAGAAATAACTTTACTATATCCTCTTTAAGAATATATATACTTGTATATACCTAAATAGGGTTCTAATATTTTTTTTTGAATTTATAAAATTGTCACTTCAGTCATTTCTGTACTCCAAAAAAATGGCTCATCTTCTTCAGAGGGAAACCTAAATTTGGCCCAATGTTGTTCCGTCCTAAAAGGGTTAATAAGGATTGCTAATCCACACGCAAAATTCAGTCCATCACTACTATAAATAGTGTGTATGGACTACGTTTGAGTTCAAAGAGAGCAAGCACAAAAAAACAAAACAATGACACACCAGCAAGTATTTTAGCTCTTGAACTGTTCATTGAGATTCCTGATCTGTAATAGTTGTGTGCCTTGTGCTGCACTGTTGAACTCCTTGTGTGTCATTATTGATTGACATGTGCATGCCTGTTTTAATTTCTTTTTCCTACTCTTCCTGGTTTTCAGAACATGCACCTCTACCTCTCCCTATCAACATATATGAGTTACACACCATTATGCAGTCACAAAAGAATAAAACTGGTGCCTTTTAAACTTAAAACTGCAGAACAGTTGTAAGAGACTATTGTGGATGAAAAAGAAGAGAAACATTGACATTCCACAAGAACTGAACATTGAATAAAACTGGTTCACAAATAACATCATGTCTCTGAAACTTAGTTTTGCCATGTTAATTAAACACAACTACCTTAGAAAGCCAGCGCTATGGTGAAGAGGTTACGAATGCACGTCGCAATCCCACATTTGAAATACAGCTGCAGGTGACTGGAAGCAGACTGCCTTGTGCAGGTTTTCATACAATGGTATGAGTGCACATCATTCAGAAAGCAATGGCAATATAGTGAACGTAAAACTTGTAAACAAATCACAAACAGCCAAAAAATTCTGGAGTTGATTGCAACGTCCTTAAAAGGATATGCAACTAACTTAGCTTTAAAAAGGTCTTTGTTAAATGAGACCCTAAGAGGATACAAAGAATATTAACACTGTAACCTACCACTCATGTCATAAGGAAGATTGGGACGCAGAGGTGTGTTTCCAAGGCACCAGGGCCGGGTTATATACTGGCCAAGACCTATTGACGCGTCCTCGTCGAGCGTCCTGGGCAACAGGTCCCTTCGGGGTCCTGGCTAAAGTCAATAGGATCGCAGATTCCTCCGAAGTCGGAGAGTGTCTGCCTGTACGGCGAGGAACCACCTGTCTGCACACCAATAAGCCAGACATGGGACAATGGATACTCACACAAACCTCAGGTCCTGTATGACATCACACTGATGTTGGACAACAGGATGCCTTCATCCGACATACAGGACTTCACGTTGGAGCTCAAGCCAATGAACACAAGCAAGCAAGCAAGCATAAGGAAGATTTCTCCCATGGGTTACACGGACCCTTAAAAGAACAAAGAATAACCTACCATACAGATCACAAGAGGCGACGAAGGAGAGTTGGGCGTAGGGCTGGCTTTCCCATTCCGTATAAAAGATGTAGCCGCAAATTTCAACCAATCATAAACAAGTCCAAAGATTAAAAAAAGAGAATTGCCAAGCCAACCAAGAGGAAAGAAAGCTCTTCTAGAAGAGATATGGTGCGATGTTTAGAAAGCCACAAGGAGTCCGGGTCGCAGATTATTTTTCTTTCAACTTAGGTACATTTTCACAATTGGCATATGAAATGTTAGACCTATGTATGAATTGGGAAAGACAAGCACAGATGGTGGAGATTGAATAATATGACACTGGCATTTTGAGATTATGTGAATAAAATGGAAGGGACATGAAGGGAGCTGCATGCGATAGCTAAAGACAGATGTCTTGGTGTGAGTTGGTTGAGGTACTTTGCGCCAATGGGGGATAAACTGTGAAAGAAGAAGAATCTTAGACAGAACAGTAATGGTCATGGCAAACATGATTCCTGGGAGAAATGGCAAGGGTTCACCAACATGAATGTGGACACAGGATTCTTTCCCGTGGATGATGATGAGAGGATGTTCTGCAAGGGATCAACTACTTGAAGATGAGCCAAGGTTTTTGGGTACAATCTGCTAGAACAAAATCAGTGTCACCAACTTCTGCCTTGTGTCCATCAATACAACATGGGCTCTCAGTTATCTCATACCAAGCCCTCTTATCCTTTGCTATCTCATAAAGTTCTCTCCATATTTTCTGACACTCTAGGTGCCAATTCTGGCGGTCTGTGTAGGTAAAAGGTCAGTCAGCAAATAAGACTTTGTATGACTCTCTCCACATTATAATCTACTATTCTTCTTGGTTGCTTCTTAAACATGCTTGGTAGGTTATGGTGTTATTACTTGTTTCTTGTTCACAGGATTCACCAACCAATGAAACAAACTCTGTACTAAAGTCTGGCGTAAATGTAGCATTGCATGTACTTTTTAAGTGTACGTGTCAGACTGAAGGTTCCACAGAAATGTACCATATTCATGTTACTCACAATGTGCAAAGTATTGATGTTATGGGTTCTAGCGACGTGAACTCTGTCCAAGCAGGACCTTCTCAATTGCAGAAAATGATTACCATTTGGAACTTTACACATCCATTACATTTCCCCATTCACTAGCCATATAGGAGTAAGTTTCACAAGGAGTAAGTTTCACAGATCACCATATGTTAGTTTAATTCGCATATAATAAAATAATATCGTAACTATCTAATTTTTCGTTTACATTTTATTCTTCCTTTCATAAAGAAATAAACTGCACTGTTTTTGTTTCCCCATTCATTAGCTCGCTTTGAAGTCAAGCATAGTCCATACAAGTGCTACTACTTATAGTACACTGGACTAATTTTTGCATGTGGATTAACTTGCCCTATTACTAGGATATTATCCTTCACCTTTAGGCAAAATCTTTAATTTGGGAAAATGTGTGTGAGCAGAGACTTGATGCCACACCGAGGGGTATTTTATTTTAATTAGTATTGAAAGTTAAAGTTTAATTAAAGTATTTTAATTGTACAATTCTTAGTATTCTCTTGTAATTCTGCCTTTCATCTCTCAGTAGACTGAGTAGAGCATAGGTCATCGACCCAACCAACTCGAGCCTTTCAAAGACTTTTTTCATGATTCTCATCTCATCTCATCATGTTCCTCTTGTACCTTGCGGTGTTGAGGTGAAGTATAAACAGCGAGAGAGTGCCCGCTTATGGGTTTCATGTATTGATATTTCCATGGACTCTATGTTATTCCCTCCGTCCATCGTTTACGTGGTCGGCCTCTACCTCTGCTTCCCTCTGGCCTATACATCATTGCTTGTTGTGGTATACTGTTGGTAATCTAACTTGCATGGCCAAACCATTTTTCATGATTGGTGGTTGGATGTATTTTGCTGCTTAAGTTTACAACAGTATGAAGTATTCAGTATGAGGTAACCTGTCTCACTTTCACTTATTATTTTAGTCCCCTCGTAGTCGTATGACAAGTACAGACAGTGGGTTACTATTCTTTGCTTCCCTTATGGGCTCCATAAAACTGACTCTTTGTATATTATTATTATTATTGTTGTTTTATTAATTATGATAACAATATTAACATAATGAAATGTCAGTCAAGCGTATTATATTAATTATTATTCTATGTTTGTAAATTTTAATAATTAATGTTCAATTTAATTTTATTTTCAGACCACTGCTGACTGAGGACTGCACTCACACAGTGTGACACACTGACAATGTGAATTACTTATGTTCAAGATACAATAATTATTTCACTGATAAATGTTGTATTCTGACGAGAAACATATACAATAATTAACCTTTTGTATTTCTCCAAGCAAGTACGATTAGTACGTTGTCTGTTACTACATACAGTAGTGATCAGTAGTCTATCGTTGGACTAACGCAAGTCTTGAAGATAAAATCACATGTAAACAAAAGTTACTTCCCCATTCAGGATATGATGACGGATTTCGTTCCTCGAGAAGCCAAAATGATTACAAGTAACATTTAAATTAATTAATCAGAAGGATTTAAAAACGCTTTATTGTGTTTTTATAATACGTACTTGCAAATTGGAACTTGAGGCTAACAATTAATACGTTTCTCCTACCTTTGCGTTCAATAACAGATGGTGGCAGAAGTGAAACATAATTTAAATCAAGAAGCAGGGTGCTAAAATTTAAATACGAAAACAAAACATTTATACATAGATAAACATCACGTGAACAAAAAAAAAATGAGTATATTGTTTTGTAGCAACTGGAGAAATCTGTAGAATGAGAGATAGAGGAAGACAGCGAGAGAAAATTCTTGAATTCCTGTGTCATTGTACATAAAGGAGTCAACACACGAATTGATACGTGTCGATGTAGATCGCAAGGCGGGAGACGCGTAATCGCCCACGCCAGTCGGCAAGACACTTCATGATAATATGGAAACAAGGACATTTTGTTTTTTTTACCCGCTTCAAAGCGTATTGGGCACAGGCTGCTAGCCTCATCATATTTTTATTGTTCAAAGACAAATGGATACTCGAGGAGCGGCGTGGACTCTATCAAGCCGGGTGCCCAGTCTTTGCTTCCCCGCACATTTCCTTGTATACATTTTAGTCTCCATCAACCTGAAAACTTAAGTGAATGTTAAGAATCTGCGTCGATGCGAATTAGAACTTATGATCAGCGGGCCGGCATGCAGGCGTGCTAGCAATTACGCTATCGCGGCTCCTCGATTTGTAGATTTGTAAAACGTTGCATGTCCTTTGCAGCACACTGCGATCAACCCCAACCGCAGGTTTATTTTCTAGGAAATCTTACTTCCAGTAGTTTGCCATTGCTTTCTGAACAGGAAGTTAGTTGGGAACCCGTTTGTGGAAAGGATGAGATTGCGGGGAATTGGCAGGAGTTCTGGTAGAACCTCAAAACTGAGAGGGAGTACCAGGAGAACTTTTAACCAGATAGCGGTAGGAACGATTAGTAGGGTGACTCTTTTCTGGCTGTTGAACGAGGGGATGGAGCTCGTATGGGAATTTCCTGAGTGCAGTGATGTCAGTTCTTAGATCAATTCCCGGGAAGGTTAACCCGGTCAACAAATGCCCGCAGAAGTCGGCCTAACGGCGAAAGAATACAGCTCTGCTGTAAACAGGCACAATGCAATCACATCCGGAAAAAAACAACTCCGGATGACCGCAGGAGAAGAAGAAGATCAATTCAACTCAACCCTGAACAGGAAATTAACGTTGATGTCCAACTGACCAGTCTAGGGGTTGAACCACATAGTCATAGGCCATCGTCAGCGCAACGGAAGTTAAGCGTAAGGGCATAAAGATCCGTGGCCACGTTGACCCGCAGTTTCTAGATTATCCGCTTGTAAATCCGTGCCGTCTGCAAATCTCAAAATGTTTATTGTATGTCATCAAACTGTAACTGCCTAGGTAGTTCGATGTCTGCCTGTAAATACTAATAAGATCAGGTATATAAACACACGATTGTTTAACACTTCTTTTAATTGCTCAAAATTCACCAAGTTCATCTTCACATCGGTTTGCATTTTGTTGTCCTCTTAACCTATCAAATGCTGGTTTACCTTTAGCCTCCTGTCCAGGGATATAGGCTTGTGCTGCTGGAAGACAAGTCCCTCAGTACAATGCAACCCCCCTCCCCCCATTTGTTGTATGATACTCATTTCATTGCATCATCATTGTTTGCCGTCAAGCCATCGTAGGGAGGGAAAGCTGACGCTCCAGCGTTCGAAGCGCGGCACTGGATAATGTACTTCCGTCTGATTGTACAACAATGTCTTTGCTGTCGTCAATCCGTTTTCTTCTCGGGCGTCCTCTTGCTCTCGTAGCAGATCTTATCTGATGTAGGGCCAGTTCTGGTAGTTTATGGTATTGAAATCTAACAAGATGACAAAACCATTTGATCTTGTCTTTCAATATACAGGGTGTATTGTTAATGACTGGAGTGTTTGAAAATATTGACGTTCCAAGTTTTGTATTTACCTTTTATGTTGCATGATCTCAACAGGGGGTGAATACAAAACTTAGAACGGCAATATTTTCAAAAACCCACAGTCATTAAAAATACACCCTATATGTGGGACTAGGTGATGATCTCACTGTCTGACAACATCATTTATTATTCCGTCTCGGATGGGTAAGTTGGCAGCTCTTTTTGTATATTTTTCTTAATTCTCTGTGCCTCTTCTAGTTGCTGCATAAAACCGCTCTACCCCAATTGTTACTTTAAATTACTTTAACCTTCTGTCACATTTATATACTAACTAAAGAAGTCAGGGACTATTTAATGCGAAGAATTTCGTAAATTCAACCTCACAAACAATATCACCAAACTCCCACCGGACGTTCTAATGAGAATAAGAGGGGAAATAAATATAGAAATCAGTGCAGAACAGTACACATTTATGGAAGGGAATGGAACAAAGAATAGATAGAGAGATCAATCGAGAAACAGAAAGACCTAAATTTGTCCTGGATAGAATATTAATAACATTGTTGCATGTCTTTGCAGGACTTGCGATCAGCGCTACGTTGATTTTCTAGGCAATTGTACGTTCAGTAGTTTGCCATTGTTTCTGAACGAGAAGTCAAATTTAAGTCCAACTTAATGCCGGTGTCGGGATTGAACCGTCTACCTCGTCATCAGCGCATCGGAAGTTTAAGAGCTCGCGCTCCTATCCTTTCAACCATGTCGACGTCTTTATAGAATGTACGAACAAGTCTTTTAACACAGTGAAACATGACAATATGATCAAGGTGTCGGAGGATATAAAATTGTTTGGGAAGATGTCCGAATAATAAAGAACATTTACTTGAAATAAGTAGTTGTAATGAAAATGGGAACTAAACTGAGCAATTATGAACAGATCAAGAAAAGATTTAAACAAGAATGTGTTTTTTTGGTCACCAGATTACTTTTATATCTATAGCGAAATAATAATAAGAGAGGCCAAATAAAGACCAGGTGTACTCGTTAGTTTATATTATAAGCAATCTCCTTTATGCAGATGACAAAATATTGATAGCTGAAACTGCAGGAGATAACAACATCTGTTGGATATTGTAGTTAAAGTGATGCAAAGTGAGGGACTTTCCTAGAATAGCAAGAGAACAGAAACAACGGTTGGATCAAATTTAAAAATAACACGAAAATGTGATATAACAATCGAAGGAAAAATTATTTATCACGTAAATAAATTCAATAATTTGGAAAAAAGGGGGGGGGGGGTAGTATAATGAAATCAGATTAAATACGAGTGAGAAGAGATGGGGCATATAGAAAGAATGGAAGATAATAGGGAAACAAAACTCGCTTACACTCAGGAAATAAATGACCGTAGACCCCGAGGTAGACCAAGAAGGCGGTGGAGAGATAACACATGTACAGACCTACAAGCACTTGGAATCAACGACTGGCAAGAGAAGGTCCACCAGAGAGACGAATGGAGACGGATTGCATTTGCAGCAAAGAACCTCAATGGCTCGGAACGCTGAAGAAGAAGAAGAAGAGAAGAGATGAAGAGCAGAATATCATGAGCAAAAGCTGCATTTCAGAAGGTAAGCAGTAACTTATGTAATAAATAAATTTTATTGAATATCAGGAAGAGAGTGCTGAAATGTTACATTGAACTTGTTCTGCGGTATGGCGGCGAATCTTGGAATGTGCACGAACAAACTAGAAAACGCTTTGAGTCAGCTGAGAAGTGGTTTCTGATGCAAATAACTTGGACTGCCAGAGTAAATAACAAATACATTCACAAATGAACGAAACAGAAGAAGAAGAAGAAGAAGAAGAAGAAGAAGAAGAAGAAGAAGAAGAAGAAGAAGAAGAAGAAGAAGAAGAAGGAGGAGGAGGAAGGCAGGACATAAACGGTCTCCCTAGTAGAGCTTGAATGCTCGGGAAGATGCCCGGAACGTCATAAAAACGCATTGTGCAATTCGCCCTATGTCAGCGCCAGAGAAATCTAAATGGTGCGTGATTTTTAAGAGCACCGAAATATAGAAGATATGAAAGGAATTAACATTGGGTGACAATACATCAATAACATTAGATATGCAGATGATACAGTCTTGATTACAGACAATGAGCAGGACCCGCAATGTTTAGTAGATGCAGTTGTTGCACACAGTGAACAACTAGGGTTTGAACTGAATATTAAGAAGACACAGATTATGGTCGTCACTGGGAAGAAGGAAATATCACAATGTGATATACAAGTAAATCTGCATATTCTTCAGCAAGTGAATCGATACAGTTATCTCGGCACAGTCATAACATCTGATGGGAGATGCCTTGAAGAGATTAAAACAAGAATTGCCATTGCGAAGGCAGCCTTTTGCAAGATGAAAAACATACTGACAAATAAAACGATATCAATTGAAACGAGAAAAAGAGTGGTGAAGTGCTACATAGAACCTATACTTTTATATGGATGTGAAGCGTGGACAATAAGCAGTCAAGCTGAAAAACATCTGGTGGCTGTGGAAATGTGGTTTCTGTGGAAAATGCAAAGAATACCATGGACAGACAGAAAAACCAATGAACAAGTCCTTCAAGAAACAAATGAAGATCGAAAACTGATTAGAGACATTAGACGTAGACAGTCAACATTTGTTGGGCATGTTATGAGAAGAAATGAATTGGAGAGCTTGGTGACGACTGGCAAGATCGAAGGGAAGAGATCAAGGGGAAGACCGAGAAGTAAATACCTGGATGGCTTGGCCACGTGGCATGGTCGAGACAGGAACAAAGAACTGATCCATGACTCTGGTGATCGAATGATATGGCAGAACATGACCGCCAACGCCTATCGGCATGGCACATGATGGATAGATGGAATGTTCAAATATGGTTTTGAAATATGTCTCAAATTTTGTTGTTCGCAATGCAAGCCTTCAGTCAGAAAATTAAGGATCAGATTATCACGATTTATGGACTGAGTCAACAGTTCAGCATTTATCTGCCCTTTGGTAAAGTAACGTTGGAACTGTCAATGGAAGCTCTCATATTTGCATTAGTCTGTGCTATTTAAATATTCCTTTCAGTCTGCCTGTTTCTCTGTCTGTCAAATTATGTTTATTTTCCTTACATTTACCATACGTATTTCTTTTTCTAAAATATATTAAAAATAAAACAAAAACCAAGTGAACAGAGTTGTAAGTCCAATATCTTCTTCTTCTTCTTCTTCTTCTTCTTCTTCTTCTTCTTCTTCTTCTTCTTCTTCTTCTTCTTCTTCTTCTTCTTCTTCTTCTTCTTCTTCTTCTTCTTCTTCTTCTTCTTCTTCTTCTTCTTCTTCTTCTTCTTCTTCTTCTTCTTCTTCTTCTTCTTCTTCTTCTTCTTCTTCTTCTTCTTCTTCTTCTTCTTCTTCTTCTTCTTCTTCTTCTTCTTCTTCTTCTTCTTCTTCTTCTTCTTCTTCTTCTTCTTCTTCTTCTTCTTCTTCTTCTTCTTCTTCTTCTTCTTCTTCTTCTTCTTCTTCTTCTTCTTCTTCTTCTTCTTCTTCTTCTTCTTCTTCTTCTTCTTCTTCTTCTTCTTCTTCTTCTTCTTCTTCTTTCAGCCATTGTCTCTCACTTAGGCACAGTCCCTCAGCCAACTCACTCCAAGCCCTCCTATCCTTGGCTATCCCATGCAGCCCCGTCCATATCCTCCCAAATTATTCATTTGTTTCTATTTCTTTTCTGTATTTGTTTTTAGGTCTTCATTTATTTATTTTGCTATATGTCTCGGTGTATTTTTTGTTATTTTATATGTTCAGCGACGAGAGTTAATGGGCATTCTTTATTACTTGTTATATCTCATCACCATTGTGTGCCATTCTGGATACCTTAGGCGACCTTATTTCCACACAACCGCCTGTCTTGTGTTCGTAACTTTTTCTTTTTGATGTTTCAATATTATGGAAACCTGCATCAGTCAATAAATGCCTAAACAACATAATTTATGTGAATTGTTGACGATCACAATCTGCTTGTTTAACCTTGTCCCATATGCACAAATCTTGCTGCAGTCACATAATAAATATGTATGGATATGTACATGTAAGTATGAATTGGTGCTTTATATGTTTACCTAAATACTAGGGTAAGTTAATAAGTAAGTCACAAATGGCTGTAGAAAAATAACTAAAGATGATAACAACTTGAAACCAGTTTATTTTTATACATACATTGTCCCTTTATTTCTCAACATAATTTCCATCAATATTGATGCACTTATCCCATAGTTTTAGCAGTTCTATGCAGCCGGTTTGGGAGAACTGATAAAACGATGGGATAAGTGCATCTATGTTGGTGGAAATTATGTTGAGAAATAAAGGAACAATGTATGTATAAAAATAAACTGGTTTCAAGTTGTTATCATATTTATTTATTTTTCTACAGCCATCTGTGACTTACTTATTAACTTACCCTCGTAATAAAGCAACCCATCCATGTTTTTCCTGGTCTACATTTTCTTGACAACACTGCACTCAAAGAGTGATATGATCAGTAACACGCCGGCCAGTTTAAAAAAAGTAAAGTATAGGGCCCCTTTTCAACCCATGAGGTTGTATGGTAAATCATCATCACCATCATGTGCCATACCGGTAAGTCTGGGCGGTCATGTTTTGCCATCTCACTCGATCACCAGAGTGGTGGATCAGCTCAATGTTCTTGTTTCGACCATACAACGTGGCCAAGCCATCCAGGTATTATATCATCTCTGCCCTAACCTTGTTCTCTTTCCTTCGATCTTGCCAGTTGTCACTAAGTTCTCCAATTTATTTCTCCTCATAAAGTGACCAAAAAACTGCGACTGTCTACGTCTAATTTCTATAATCAGTTTACGAGCTTCACTTGTTTCTTGTAGGACTTGGTCATTGGTTTTTCTGTCTGTCCATTGTATTCTTTGCCGGCTCCGTGGCCGAGGGGTTAGCAGCTTTCTCCGCTAACCCCGAATACTCTCGTCACGTGACGCGACGAGAATTAGCAGTGGTTCGAATCGCAAAAGTGACTTATGAGAGTATGGAGCCGGTCGCTCAGAAAGTCGTGGCGTGCTGATGAGCGTAATCTAGCCTAGGAATCAACATACAGCTGAAAGATGCTGGTGTTGACCGCAATATCCTGAAACAGGATGGAAACGCGGAAAAAAAAAAATTGTATTCTTTGCATTCTCCCCAGAAACCACATTTCCACAGCTATCAGATATTTTTCAGCTTGTCTGCTCATTGTCCACACTTCACATCGATACAAAAGCACAGGTTCTATGTGGCATCTCAACACTTTTTTTCTCATTGCAAATGACATTTTTAAAAATTGGTCAGTATGTTTTTCATCTTGCAAAAGGTTGCCTTCGCAATGGCCATTCTTGTTCTAATCTGTCCAAGGCATCTTCCATAAGATGTTATGACTATTCCGAGATAATTGTACTGATTCACTTGTTTAAGAATATTCCAATTTACTTGTATAGTACATTGTGGTATGTCCTTCTTCTTAGTGACGACCATAATCTGTGTCTTCTTACAATTTAATTCCAACCCAAGTTGTTCACTGTGTGCAACAATCGCATCTACTAATTGTTGCAGGTCCTGCCCATTGTCTGCAATCAATACTGTATCTTCCGTATATCTAATGTTATTGATGTGATGTCCCCCAATGATGATTCCTTTCATATATCTCCTAATTCTCCTAATTCTGGTTGTATTTTCTTCCTAACTCTTTGCATGATACTTCTTAGCAAAATCTTCGTGACGTAGCTCATTAAACTAAGTATTCGATGTTGATCACATTCCAAGGCTCCAGATTTCTTCACGATTCCAATAACTATAGAATTACATCATTCAGTAGGTATATCTCCAGTATCATATATTGTGTTCAGCAGTCTGGTGACTCGATCTATTACATAATCTAGGGCAGTACCCGGGGCCTTGCCAGATTTCATATGGTTAAGAGCATTCTGAACTTCTATCTTCAGAATTGATGGTCCTTCATTATTACTCCGAATATCATAATGTTCTTCTCTTGTATCATCATAAAGGTTTTCCACATAATCTGACAATGTATGGTAAATAAGTAAAGGGGAAAAAAGGAAAAGGTCGCCTTTACTTTCCATAATATTTAGCGGTAACAATTTTAAGCTGGTTCGACTTCGACCTGGCAAATAAGAACAATGAGAAAATCCAGTTCGCGGGGATTCAAACACATGACCACTGGCCAGAAGGCAGGCGTACTAATCACTATATTATGCGTCTTTCGGTTATATAATGCTAGCCCCTGTTTGTAGATCAATCGGCACTCAATATGAGATGTGATCAATATTTCATCGGCCGCCTGTACTACCCAGGTAAGTTCCCGGTAGCCTTGTTTAGATCGGATGGGCCTGAGAGCCCAGGTCAATTAAAATAATTCCCTCCTTGATAGAGATTTGAACTCATGACCATCGTGTCGGTGTTTAACCGTCACATCGACTGCACTAACACACCTCTCGCCAGTTGTTCTACTTTCCTGAAATCACACAATATCTATTTTATGATGGATGTGAGTGGGTGCTTGACATAAGCTATCTTCGAGAGGGGTTTGAATCCACGACCGTCAGGTGTGCAGAGAATCCACTAGTCACTATGCCACAGCTGTTCCATGGTGCTTGGCTATAAAGAATAATTGACAGTTCTATGGAGCAACAGTGATTAATATCTCTTGCTATTCTTTATTGCTTTAAATATTGTATGTAATTTGCAGGACGTTGCCCTCAACCCCAACTGATTTTCCAGACAACTGTAGGTTCTCTAGTTTACCATACGTAGGTAAAAGAAGAGTGGAGGTGAAAGGCCACGAACCGTTCTCTGCACAATGTAACACACTATAAGTTTATTGAGTGCTCCAAACGTGACGTAATTTGCTCAAATTCTTATTCCCTATTCAATTGAGATAATAATTCACTGTGTCTGAAAGGTTGCCTCAACTCTTTCTGCTCCGAAGCAATCATGATATTTTATTCCAACTCAAAGAGAGCCGCGGTAACTTAGTGACCAGCATGCTTGTCTGTTGGCCCGGTGCTCATGGTGTGAAATTCGCACCCAGACGAACTGGTAAAATTGACCTGGGCTCCCACGTGGATCCAGCCTGAAATCGGTACACGGACATGTCTTGGGAAGTAAACGTGGCTGGCTGAGAGTGATCACATCACCCTTTGAGTGCTGATTAGTCTATACAATTATGGGCATAGCGCCATATGTCCAATGAGCCTAAAGGCCTATAAATGTGTCCTTACCGTTTCGTTAACTTCAAACTTAAAAGTTTAAGATGTTGAAGCAGCAGTTGCTTGAGTTAGAAAAAAGATTTAAAAGAGTTTAAAGGCAAGAGGTTCGACTTCATTAGACCGAGTTCTATCCCACATGGCTCGGTGTCTTTCTACAGGGCCACCTGCCGAATCGTCGCACTAAGCAAGAGCTAAGTAACGCCAGTAACGATCCCCAGGAGTCTCCGAGAAAGCACTCGTGAACCAAACGAATCTAAGCCACAACCTTCGGAACGCGAGGCGTGTGCGTAACTACTTCGCCACGGAGACTCCCTAAGCTAGAAAGAAGTACAGTAACAACTGCCTGGAACAGAAGCACTTAAAGATGCACAAGAAAGGCGTGTTTAAGAAGCAGAGGTAATGATAATCCCGGACTGACATTGCTCTAAGAGACTGAAGTGAGTTAAGTTGAGTCAATAACCAACATCACTGCTCTCGGGGCATTCCCATAAGCGCCCAGTCCGCATCTTCAACAGCCAGCGAAGATATCCAATACCAATAGTACCCGTTGCAATCTGATTATATATCCGCCTTTCTTTACCTCTGAATGACCACAGTCGTTCAGATCCTCTGTACACCCTAGACTATAATAGTGTATCTGTTCTTCTGCATTAATAATTCTCTCAGAAGGCTTTCACCACGTCTGCCTTATCATGCATCAAATCACCCCTTAATTGTGCAGCACCAGCCAATCTATCTGCCTGATCATTCCAATCACATCGGTGTCCTGGAGAAAAGATCCAGCGAATGCTCACAACCCGCGACCTCAGAATCGATGCATGTCATTCTGCGCGAAGCATGCCGGTCTTCACATTTGGCAGTATGCTTTGTGAATCAGTTAAATCTCAACATGCGTATGCAGTTTGTTCTCTAATAAGCGGAAAGCTGAAGTAACCGCCTCCACCTCCATTCTCAGACTCGAGGTTGTGGTGTCATATGCCAAGCTCTCATATACTAAGCATTGGAAGCCTGAAGTGATAGTCCTTTAAACTGAGAGAGACAGATCATAGTATAACCATGGAACATGTGGGCACTCATACTGCAGGAGAATAGCAATATAAAGAAGCAGCTAAATATGCATTTAAATATTGAGCACAACCCACTACTGGCAACGCCGATCGCATTCTGGTATGAACCTAAGGCCTATCCACGTCAATATGGAAGCACTATACTCGAGTTTCGCCCTCGTTTGAGCTCGTCAGTAGTGCATATCCCTGACCGGATCCGGAAACAGTCCCGGATCACGCGTGTGAAGCGGGTGTGTAACCACGCGGCACACACTGGACACACCAAATTATCACAACAGAACATCACAACGCTACCCATCGTAGGCTATGCTCAAGATTGCCCAATCGCCGCGACCGACGTCCGTCAATCGATGGGACCCGAACGATCAGGACTTCTCACTGGCAAGGAACACCAGGCCTCCTAAATCCAGTGAGCAATAATCAATTGATTATGTGGTTGTTTCGGGATTTGAAATTTAAATATTGAGCACAACCCACTACTGGCAACGCCAATCGCATTCTGGTATGAACCTAAGGCCTATCCACGTCAATATGGAAGCACTATACTCGAGTTTCGCCCTCGTTTGAGCTCGTCAGTAGTGCATATCCCTGACCGGATCCGGAAACAGTCCCGGATCACGCGCGTGAAGCGGGTGTGTAACCACGCGGCACACACTGGACACACCAAATTATCACAACAGAACATCACAACGCTACCCATCGTAGGCTATGCTCAAGATTGCCCAATAGCCGCGACCGACGTCCGTCAATCGATGGGACCCGAACGATCAGGACTTCTCACTGGCAAGGAACACCAGGCCTCCTAAATCCAGTGAGCAATAATAAATTGATTATGTGGTTGTTTCGGGATTTGAAATTTAAATATTGAGCACAACCCACTACTGGCAACGCCGATCGCATTCTGGTATGAACCTAAGGCCTATCCACGTCAATATGGAAGCACTATACTCGAGTTTCGCCCTCGTTTGAGCTCGTCAGTAGTGCATATCCCTGACCGGATCCGGAAACAGTCCCAGATCACGCGTGTGAAGCGGGTGTGTAACCACGCGGCACACACTGGACACACCAAATTATCACAACAGAACATCACAACGCTACCCATCGTAGGCTATGCTCAAGATTGCCCAATCGCCGCGACCGACGTCCGTCAATCGATGGGACCCGAACGATCAGGACTTCTCACTGGCAAGGAACACCACGCCTCCTAAATCCAGTGAGCAATAATCAATTGATTATGTGATCAGGACTTCGTTCGGGTCCCGTCGATTGACGGACGTCGGTCGCGGCGATTGGGCAATCTTGAGCATAGCCTACGATGGGTAGCGTTGTGATGTTCTGTTGTGATAATTTGGTGTGTCCAGTGTGTGCCGCGTGGTTACACACCCGCTTCACACGCGTGATCCGGGACTGTATCCGGATCCGGTCAGGGATATGCACTACTGACGAGCTCAAACGAGGGCGAAACTCGAGTATAGTGCTTCCATATTGACGTGGATAGGCCTTAGGTTCATACCAGAATGCGATCGGCGTTGCCAGTAGTGGGTTGTGCTCAATATTTAAATTTCAAATCCCGAAACAACCACATAATCAATTGATTATTGCTCACTGGATTTAGGAGGCCTGGTGTTCCTTGCCAGTGAGAAGTCCTGATCGTTCGGGTCCCATCGATTGACGGACGTCGGTCGCGGCGATTGGGCAATCTTGAGCATAGCCTACGATGGGTAGCGTTGTGATGTTCTGTTGTGATAGTTTGGTTTGTCCAGTGTGTGCCGCGTGGTTACACACCCGCTTCACACGCGTGATCCGGGACTATTTCCGGATCCGGTCAGGGATATGCACTACTGACGAGCTCAAACGAGGGCGAAACTCGAGTATAGTGCTTCCATATTGAAGTGGATAGGCCTTAGGTTCATACCAGAATGCGATCGGCGTTGCCAGTAGTGGGTTGTGCTCAATATTTAAATTTCAAATCCCGAAACAACCACATAATCAAATATGCATTTGCCGGTCTCCTTGGCCAAGACGTTAACGACATTGTTCGTAATCCCGTATATCCACGTGGGGAAAACAACAGCTGCGAGAATCGGCAGCGCTTCTCACCGCGCTGGTAACTTACGGGGGTATGCGAGCCGGTCATTCAGAAAGCAATGGCAAACTACTGAACGTAAAACTTGCCCTAGTACATCAACAGCAGCTGAAAAATGTTGGTGTAGACAGCAACGTCCTGTAAGGGATATGCAACATTAAGAAAGAAAAATATGCATGTATTATTATCATCACTATGTACTTTGCAGTAATCATGGGCGATCATGGTTTGTCAGATTTTACATGGTCATCAAAATCTCGAATCAGGTCTGTGTACTTGTTTCGATCACGTTATTTAGCCGTCATGTCAGTATTGATCTCTTTGTCTCCATCTTGCTCTGTTCCCATCTAGATGGGCAAATGTCCCTACTTTCCAATTTTACTTCTCTGCATACAATATACAAATAATATTGGCAGTATGCATCTGATGAGATGCGTGAAATATGCCAGGCAGGACACTGTGCAATAGGCTATTGCTATTGTTTATGGTTTCTGTGTTATTTAAATTCACATCAGGAATACACTGCTCTGAATCTTGACTACGTCCAATACCTCTACTCCAGCGACGGTCTAGATCTTTTTCTGGACATATTGTCTCAACCATTTTCCCAGTTCGTCCTTTATATTCGTTGCAGTGTCCTCAAATATTTTTATTACACTAATGAAAGTATCTCCAGAATATACAACACTACATACTCTAGCGACCACTCCCAAGTGGTCTCCGTAAAAACTGAAACCGTGAACCGAAAAACGGAGCCGAAAACAAATAATATGATTTTTTTTTGTTTTCGCCAATTATTCTTGGAGCCTGAAGAACAGGACATCTTCAAAACTATATGAACAACAGTAAAGGGCTCATCTCCACGTCTTAGGGGCGTACTGGGTATATGACGCAAGTCTCATATTTTGTATTTATAGATACGAAGCTATATTTAAGTGTTCCTGGTCTAATATTATTTACCCGAAAGTTGGTCAAGCTTCACGCTCAGGAAGGTTGTGGATTCGATTCCGAGCTCCGTCATTCGGTTTAAGCGTGCAATTTATTTTGGAGACTCCTGGGGGTCGTCGCTGGAGCTACTGAATTCGTTCTTTCTGCGACGCTTTTGGCAGGCCTCCCTGCAGAAAGAGATGGAGTCATGCGGGTCTAACCCGTTGCAATGCAGTCGGTCTTACGTGTTTATACTGTCTTTAAACCCCACAGTAGGAAACTGCTGGCAGAAACAAAGATATCATACCCTCGTATGTAGGTCAGCATGGTCGAATGGATAAGCACGCGTGGTTTTAAACATCCGGTGTGCTGATGCCGAGGTAAGGGGTTCAACCCCTACATCGGACAGTCGGACTAAAATGTTGACATATCGTCCTTGATTTGGGGACGTAAATTACAAGTATCTCAGAAGTCGGAGTGGGTTTGCCTGATGGCAAGGGACACTGGTAATAGGGAAAGCTAATCCACACGAAAAACTCAGTCCAGCACTACTAGAAGTAGTGTGTATGAACTACGCTTGAGTTCAAAGCGGGGGAGCGCAAAAATAAAATACCCTGGTACGGATGTAGTAGGCAAGGTTAAACCACAAGGTTATGTTCCAAAGAATTCATGGCATACTTTAAGATACTATTGTAACACAAAGACATGATAGTCAGTTTGCAAACGACTGAAATAACAGTTATATTGAAACAGGACGAGGTCTTGTGTATTTAAGCTATAAGGCAGGGGTGGCCAACCTTTTCAGCAGGCGGGCCATATTTCAGAAATAATATTTCCTGCCGAGCCACGCACCTAAATATTTTTTTTGGGGTTTTGTTAATTAAAGTAAACAAGCAAGCGTGCTACAGCTTCGACCATATCGTCGCTTCCCAGTAGGTGAGGTGGTGGTCAAACTCTTGCCTGGTTTAATGTAAAAAAGAAACAAGAAATAGGTATATATTTTTTAAAGAAAATAAAACATAACTGAGAATCAAACACATTTATTAGACAATTTAAAAATATTTAAAAGTGAAACGTCTGACTTTATTTTACAGAACTAAGTGCATGAAAATTGATCTCGACTGATGTTGTCGCTACACGCAAACAGTTTTCCAAATGAACATCAGTAATTCTTGTTCTAACTTGATTTTATGTGCTTCATACGACTCAAAAGCTGTTCAAATGCATAAGTGTTTCCAAATAGCGAAACCATGTTTGTAAAACGCAGGATATTTATCCTTGTCCAAATACGTGTTATAGAACTCTTCCAAACCAACTTGATGGAATTTCTCCTTTAACTGTGTATCACAACACATTTCACAATGTTCCATTTCCAATCTTCCTGGTAATAAATTCAGGTCTACCGCGAATGGCGTTGCAAAAGCACACAATTAAAAAAAAAAAATCCCGAAATAGGTTTTCAAATTCAAGGTTTAAGTCAGATATCAATGAAGCGTATTTATCCGCCACCTCAAGTGTGACGTCTGGTTGCAATGACAATGTAGGAAAGTGAGTAAAGTTTTTTTGTCCTCAGCTGTTGTTCCCAAAGACCAAGTTTCATTTGAAATGCATACATATGATCATTCATCTTATTAAATAATTTATCTTTCCCTTGTAGGCGAGTATTAACGTCATTTAGATGGCTAGTTATATCGACCAGAAATGCAAAGTCACAAATCTACTCTTTGTCTTCAAACTCTGGGATACTTTTTGACTTGCTTGCAAAGAATGATTGTATTTCTTGCTGCAAATCAAACACTCTTTTCATCTATTCGACATGGGTCAGCCATCTTACTTCTGCATAAAATGTAAGGTCATTATAATCTGAGTCCAAAGACGTTAGAAATTCTTGGAACTGACGGTCATTCAACTCGTTCGACTTAATGAAGGTCACTATTTTGACGACCACTTTCATGACATGGTCCATTTTGAGGGACTTCGAACATAAATTTTCTTGATGAATAATGCAATGAACATTTAGCATTTAAGTATTACCGAGTTTGGAGGCCTCATTTTCAATCAATTTGACTAAACCTTCGTGTTTCCCAACCATTGCTGGAGCACTGTCCGTTGTTAAGCCCGATAAGTTGTTAAATTGTAATGAAAAGCGATTCAATATCGATGTAACTGCCTCTAACAAATCTCGTGACTTAGTAGTGTCCTTAAGTGGATACAGTACCGCTAATTCTTCTGTCTTTTTAAAATGGACATCAACAACCCTGATAACAATGGCCAGTTGGGCAGTATCTGCCATATCTGTGCTTTCATCCAATGCTAGAGCATAAAATATAAACTCGGATTCTCGACTTTTCAAATTACCTTCATTATGTTTTCCAATGGCGTCCACACGCCTAGTAATAGTCTGACGAGACAGAGTTATCTTTGAGAAATACTTCTTCGTTTCTGGACACAGAATTTCAACGGCGATCTCCAAACATTCCTTAACAATTTCACCATCTGAATATGGCTTCGATTTTTTTTTGCTAGTATCATGGCTACTGCGTAACTAGCTTCTACATAGCATGCTGACTCTGAACCCGCTCTAGTAAGTATCTTTTGTTGTGCAGACATTTAAAAAAATGTAATTTACTTGGCCTTGTCGAAATTGGACTTTGTACTTATCAAATTTACTTGCATGTTTAGTCTCGTAGTGCCGTTTAATGTTAACAGAAACATATTAGTTGCATATCAGGTGTATGGGCTATGTTTTAATTTCCACGAAAAAATAGTTTATAGTCCACCTGTCTTGAAAATTTCTTAATTCTTTTATGATTCAAAAATGCTAAATATTTCAAATTTCTCTTAGCTAAAATTAAAAGATATATGATAGGAAGGACTCATGATGTAATGTTCTTTTGATGATATGTACAATAAAATTAACATTTATGTTCATTTGACCTAGCTCCGCGGGCCGCAACATGACTCCCGACGGGCCGCATGCGGCCCACGAGCCTTGTGTTGGCCACCCCTACTATAAGGATTCCTATTTTAAGCTACAAGGATTCATTATGTCGTATGCAAGGATTTATCAAGCTGCTTTATCTTATGTTGATCTATGTCTGTAGTATGTACCTGAGGACATACAAGCAAAATATCTTCTTCTTCTTCAGCGTTCCGAGCCATTGAGGTTCTTTGCTGCAAATACAATCCGTCTCCATTCGTCTCTCTGGTGGACCTTCTCTTGCCAGTCGTTGATTCCAAGTGCTTGTAGGTCTGTACATGTATTATCTCTCCACCGTCTTCTTGGTCTACCTCGGGGTCTACGGCCATTTATTTCCTGAGTGTAAGCGAGTTTTGTTTCCCTATTATCTTCCATTCTTTCTATATGCCCCAGCCATTGTAGTCTATTAGCCTTCATGATACCAGTGATTAGCGGGGACTTAAACAGATCATAAATGTCTTTGTTACTTCTTCTTTTCCACTCTCCACTTTGTGTATCCCTAATGGGTCCAAAGATGCGTCTTAAAATTTTGTTCTCAAAGGTTTGTAACAAGGCTTCGTCTCCTTTCGTTGTTTATCTATATCATCTGCATAACCAAGCAGCTTGGATGTTCCTCCAATATACATTCCTCCTTTACCTTCCTTACAACTTTCTCTAGAGCCAGATTGAAGAGTAGCGGCGATAGTGCATCACCCTGTTTAAGCAAAATATGACAGGATATAAATACTGCAACCTAATTTTTGTGTTTTCAAAAAGCCCTTATCCATTCTTTGAGACGTTTTGGGTATATGGTGTTAGTTTCAGACTGTCATTGACTACTAACTATATTTAATTGTTCTTCTTCTTCTTCTTCTTCTTCTTCTTCTTCTTCTTCTTCTTCTTCTTCTTCTTCTTCTTCTTCTTCTTCTTCTTCTTCTTCTTCTTGAGTTCTGTGTTGTGGTGAAGTGGTCAAGCCGTCTGACTCGCACTCCAAAGGTTGCGTGTTCGATTCCGGATTAAGTCTTTCGGTTCAGGAGTGCATTTTTCTTTGAGACTTTTGGGGGTCGTCACTGGAGCTACGAAAATCGTACTTAGTGCGACGCTTTCGGCAGACCACTCTGCGGAAAGAGATCGAGCCATATGGGATAAAACCTGGTGCAATGAAGTCGATCCTCTCGACTTTTAAGACAAAAAAAAAAAAATAACCAGAGAAGTTCTCGTTATGTGGCCAACAGTTTTTCTTTTTCTTTGGAGCTCTCTTTTGTTCCTTACAGTTTTGAATAAAGTGCCATTTCACAATGCCAGAATACCTCGATGTTTCTGCTTAAGCCAACAGTCTATACATGTGATTCAATAAAGGACTCCTAGAAAAAAGAACATCACAACACAACACAAGTTACCAAATATCATTTCGTGTAATATAGGTTTGTAAATATAAGTATCTTCTAAACAACACACACACGTCTGTTTTTATATGAACACGTGACAGATTTATAGAATTTTATTTTAAATATTTAACCGCCTCGTTTTGAGGCCTTGCAGACAGCACAACAGTAGTTGTTGGATAAACGTGTTATGGCACAGCAGCCGCACATGTTGCTTCTGGCTACATGTGTTCTTGCCGCGTAGTAATCTCGTTTAGCTGTGTAGTAGGGGACAATGTGTCGCTTCCCACTTCTGCATCTGTGAATAGAAATGACGAGACAGTTTAGAGTTTCATAATTTCAAAACAATGTTTTGCCATTGTAAATTTAAACGCAAATAATAGCTTACACATTTTATTGTCTGGCATATTTCACAGTATCTGATCGGGATTCTCCGTGGCGAAGTGGTCAAGCCGTGTGCATCGCTCTCCGAAGGTTGTGGATTCAATTCCGGGCTACGTATTTCGGTTCACGAGTGCATTTTTCTCGGAGGCTCCTGGGGGTCGTCGCAAGAGCTACGGAGTTAGTGATTTGTGCAACACTTTCGGCAGGCCACCATGCGGAAAGAGACCGAGCCATGTGGGGTAAAACCTGTTGCAATGAAGTCGATCTTCTCGACGTTTAAGAGACTATTTTTTGTGTCAGCCTATACTACTCTTCATCATCGTGTGCTCTGCCACATGGCGTAAGAGTTCATGTATCTCCGCAAATTTTGGTTCTTGGTGTTCTGGCTTAGTTCTCTTGCTTATAATTCTCTATACCACCTTCTGAAGCCATTCATTATACTTTCTCCCTCTGCCTCTGCAACCGCTCATCTCTAAGTATCGGAGGGTTTGAGAAATGCCATCATGGTGTCATGAATTGTTGAAGGAAGTACCCCAGTTGCACTTTTATGGGGTAGAGAACGGGAAACATACCACGGAGAGGCAAACACATGTCTGGGGACAGTATTCGCCAGGATAAGTGAGTAACTCGACAGCTGAGAGCAGGGAATTTTCTTGTCCAGACAGTCGGAAATTGCTGTCAAAGGCAGAGATAAAAAATAAAACCCAGTCTGAATATGGAAAACAATCGGAAATAACCACATTGTTTTCCCGAAGACTTCCGGGCATACTAATTTGTAAACACAAAGACACGATAGCTTTTACCGGCATCCATAGGGGAGGCAACTTGTAGCACTACAATCTGCCATACTTATCGCAAGAGGCGACCAAGGAGGATTGGCGTGAGGATGACTACCTCCTGCCATAGATAGATCACTGTAACCACAAAACCTAAACACATCACAAATAAGTCTAGAAACCACGAGGCGGTAGTTGCTTGAGGGCCTCAGCTCCATTTATAGATACAAGTTAGCATCAGCAGAAAAAGGATCGGCACTTTTTGGGTTATGTGATCAATATCTCGTGGAAACATTTACTTCCCAAAACATGGCACCCAATTTTTCTGGTTCCACCTGGTCAGGTTAAAAACACCCCCTTCCACCGCCTCGAGGGGATGTGTGCTAACCACTGCACCACCATGGCCCCCTTGTGGATATATGGTGCTAGCTCCATGTTGATGTTTACTAATCGGCACTGGGTAGGCGATGCCAACAATCTCTCTCTCTCTCTCTCTCTCTCTCTCTCTCTCTCTCTCTCTCTCTCTCTCTCTCTCTCTCTCTCTCTCTCTCTCTCTCTCTCTCCCTCACACACACACACACACACACACACACACACACACACACACACACACACACACACACACACACACACACACACACACACACACACACACACACACACACACACACACACACACACACACACACACACACACACACACACACACACACACACACACACACACACACACACACACACACACACACACACACACACACACACACACACACACACACACACACACACACACCGTGGACCAAGAAGAAAACAACATACTGGCATTCTACAATATCTGAACATTGAAGAAATCTGCCTCACATACAACAACAGTGTCTCGGAAACTGACATAATGTGGCCATATTACACGACACAGTGACTTGGAAACAACAGTATGGGAGGGCTTGGTTCCTGGGAGAAATGTCAGGGATCGAGGGCAGTGTTGCCATCTCCCTTTGATGAAAAAGCACCAAAATCGACTAAAAAAAAGCACTAAAAAGCAGCAAAATTTGGTACTTCAATTTTAATTCACCGCAACAAAGAAGAATCCCTTCGAGCGTCATTTGCATCGGTCCGGCAATCATTTTCTGGTTTTGTGTTCGGTGGACTGCTAGACCAATCGATGGATGTTTGTTTTTTTTAGTTTTGGGCCCGTAGGGCCCTCACTGTCGTCGACAGTGAGGGCCCTACGGGCCCAAAAACTTAAAAACATCCATCGATCGGTCTAGCAGTCTACCGAACACTAAACCAGAAAATGATTGCCGGACCGATTCAAATGAGGCTCGAAGGGATTCTTCTTTGTTTACGGTTATTTGCGGTGAATTAAAATTGAAGTACCCAAAAAAATTTAGGAAGCACCCAAAAAAAAAAAAAAAGCACTAACTGTTTTTATTACAAATGTAACAAGGTAGCACAGTATAATTTATTATTATCACTTCATATTACAATGAAGTTTAAACCAGATCCGCCAAATCCCAATCAGAACTACTTTCGAGCCAAAAAAAAGCACCAAATTGCAATACTATTTTTTGGGAAATCACTAAAACAAGCACTGGTGGTATTCATTCAAAATGTTATAAAGTAGCACATTATAATTTATTATTATCACTGAATATTAGAATGATGTTTATTCCAGATCTGCCAAATCCCAGTCAAACAACTCCTCTTCAGTTTCTGTAGCTATTTTAGCAAGATCCAATATACAGGGCTGCATTGGCTGTAGACATTCACTTCCACTAAGACATGACATGGACTGCAACACTCGAACGTTATCGGGTGTACGTAAACGCAGCTGTGTCGATAGCTCTATTAAAAACTGGATGCACCTTCCACGAATTTCTTTCTCATCAGGAAACTTGTAGTCTGCTATTTCTTTCTCAAACTCATAACCTAGATTGGGATTAGGATCTAAATAATCTTGAATAGCATCACTTGCTGTTATTTTTTTCCCCAGGAATAGCAATCTTTGAACTGATAGAATCAATGAGCTGGACAAGATCGCTGAGTAGTTTTGTTGGATCCTGTATATCTGCTTCGAATTTCTTATTCAAACTTTGAATTTCTCAGAGAATATGCTTGAGAAATATGAGATACACATAGTTTTTCATGTCGTTAAACATAGAATGTAGAAGTTCTGCTGTATAACAGCGCTCGTTGAGTCTTGCTACATCAAAATGAGTTCTGAGCTCGACCCACTGCTGCAATATTCTGACAATGGCAGATTGAATGGACATCCATCGTGTCTGGCTTAATTGAACAACCTTCAGTGGATGTTATTCATCATTTACTAAAGCAAAAAGCTCCCTGTACTTTGCTTGACGAAGACTTGAGTGAGAAAACCAGTTATATGTTTCTCTAATCATGAACTCTGTGTTCCTGGGCAGACAAGCAGCTGCAGCCTGTGACACTGCCAGCTGAAGGGAATGACATACACACCTAATTAGTACCAGATGAGGAACTTCGGATTTTAATTTTGTATATACTCCATTGTTTACACCTGTCATGACAGACGCATTGTCAGTGCCGAGTGCAACTAACTAGTCTTTGCAACTCAAGTCCATTCTTGTTTAAACAATCTTTTAACGCATTGCATATTGCCTGTGCGTTGCTGTCACTCAATTCAACTAAATCTAAGTAAGTAACCACAAAAAGCTTTCTTGTCTCTGAATAGTACCTAATAGCTACTCCAAGTAGCTTAGTTTCAGAAATGTCATTGCTCTCATCAATCAATAAGCTGTATTTACTTGCTTTTGCCAATATCAGCTGTCAAGTCGGTTGTGAAATATGGTGCAAGTACATTTGAAATAACTGCTCTGCACTTAGTTCTCCTAATCTTAAAGTTCTTGCAACCTTTGCTGTCACCAAAGTGTACCTTGCAGAGTTCACTTAAATGGCCAACAACGCGAAGCGAACAATGGCCAGCTATGAACAAACTCATGCATCCTTCTGTTTCTTTGACATCATCTTTCAGTTTGTCAAATGCAATTGTTGTTTGCCTTTGTGTACTGAATGGTTGTTCGGGTTTCTGATGTTTCGTTGTATTCTTGTGCCTCTCAATATCATTTAACCTGGCTGCAATGGAACATTTGCAATATTTGCAAAAACACTTAGTATTATCCCTTTCTACTTTTAACAACCATTTTTGAAATCTCGTATCACTGAGCCAACGTTCTCTGAAATGTTGACAATATTTCTTGCTCATGGTGAAACACAAATAAGCTTAAATGAAAGGATAATGTAGACACCACAAAATTATGAACTCGATTACAAGCTAATGTATTGACGTTTGGACTTGTCTGCAAGATGGCGTTCGCTTTCAGCTAAATCGTATTAAAGGGAGTTAAATTAGTTGAATATTGCACGGTAACGTACTAAGACTGTTTTATTCCCTTGTTTCAGTTCAAATTCGGCTTTTTAGTGTTTCCAAAATGAATTTTAAAGTAATTTTTACCCACCCCAAAAAAGCACCAAAAAATTTTTGTGAAGCACTAAATTTACGCGGCCGCGCTAAAAGGAAAATTTTCTCACTAACTGACTTGCTTGCTTGTGTTCGTTGGCTTGAGCTCCAACGCGAAGTCCTGTATTTCGGATGAAGGCATCCTGTTGTCCAACATCAGTGTGATTTCATACAGGACCTGAAGTTTGCGTGAGTATCTGTTGTCCCATGTCTGGCTTATTGGTGTGCAGACTGGTGGTTCCTCGCCGTATAGGCAGACACTCTCCGACTTCGGAGGAATCGGCGATCCTACTGACTTTAGCCAGGAACCCGAAGGGACCTGTTGCCCAGGACGCTCGACGAGGACGCGTCAATAGGTCTTGGCCAGTATATAACCCGGCCCTGGTGCCTTGGAAACACCTCTGCGTCCCACTAACTTACTTGAAAAAGCACTAAATTTAGCGCGAAAAGTACTAAAATGGCAACACTGTTCGAGGGTCGACCGGCACGAAGACAGACTCAAGATATTGCAGACACCTGTGGCAGGTGGGTGCATGAGGCAGAAGAACTGGCACAGGATCGGCAGATCTTTTAACGGTCAGTCATGAGAACGATGCTTTTAAATATATTATTATTATTATTATTATTATTATTATTACACACACACACACAGCGCGCGCGTGCGTGCACACACACACACACACATACACACACACACAAAACTTCAAGTTGCCTTTTACTGCACACGCGCTCTTTGAAGTCAAGCGTAATCCATACACACTACTTCTAGTAGCAGTGGACTGAATTTTGCGTTTGGATTAGCTTTCTCTATTATCAGTATCCCTCGCCCACAGGCGACCACTCCAACTTCAGAGGTACTTGTAATGTAAGTCCCCAAGTTAAGAACGAAGAGTCAACACTTTAGTCCAATTGACCGGTGTAGGGGTTGAACCCTTTACCTCGATATCAGCACACCGGATGTTTTAGAACGAGCGTTCTTACCCATCCGACCATGCTGACCTACATCGATTGCCTTGATTCATGTGATTCAATAATCCATAACATTTCAGAACAAAATTAAAAGGCAAGAGGTCCGTCTGTTGAAAACAACGAACAGTATGTATTCCGTAGCTCCGAGGACGACCCGAAGGTTTTCTACGAACAGCATGTACTCCGTAGCTCCGGCGACGACCCTCAGGGGTTTCACAATATATTGTACCCGCAAACCGAATGGCTAAGTCTGTAAATGCACCCACGGTGACATTTAAGATAAATGAAGTATATAGGCAACCCATATCAGCTTCGCCCGGAAAGAAGAATAATGTTTACAGGTTGACCACGGACCTTCAGTAGCCGTGTGGGTTAACAGACTGATAGACTGCAGATAACTAGGAACTATAAGGTGGGGAAAGGTCATATAATCAGACTGGTGAATAAATGATGAACAAGAAAAGTGTAACGAGTCTAACTTATGTTAGAAAAACTGAAAGTTAAAGGCATTGGATGGAAACCCCCGGGAAGGTTAACCCGGTCAACAAATGCCCGCAGAAGTCGGATGTGTCGGCCTAACGGCACAAGAACGCAGCTCTGCTGTAAACAGGCACAACGCAATCACATCCAAAAAAAAAAAAACTCCGGATGAACGAAGAAGAAGAAGGATGGAAACGTTGGGTGTAATTTTTTGAGTGCAATTTTATTTAAAAAAAAAAAAAAGTAAACAAAGAGCCAAGTTAAAGAAATCGGACGGAAATGTTGGGTGTCATTCTTTGAGTGCAGTTTTATAAGAAACCAATGGGATAATAATGCATTACAAAGCGGAGTTTGATTAGTTCTGTTAATTAGGAGGGACATTGCAGACATGTAACGCATGCGTAGGAAGATAGCGATGAATAATTCAGTAATGTGTGAACAATACATTAAGAAAAGTACACATTTAATGCTGAATAATATTGTTAGGGGCAAAGTGTCGTACTCTTAGTGCTTACATTATGCAAGCTGAATGTCTGAACAACACTTTGGTGCCAAGTCCAAAGGTGTCAAACCACTTTCAAGACTGCGGACGAAGTACTCACTCCATGGTCAGCCGTAATCATGAACACTTTATCCAATGGTATGTTCGGAGGTCAATAGATACAGGCTTGATGGAAGTGGCCTCCGTGGCCAAGAGGTTAACCCGTACTTAGAATGTCGTTGGTTTGTTTTCGGACTCTATTGGGATCGTGAATGTATTTCTTGGGAGACCTCTGGGGGTAGTAGCCGGAGCTACAGAGTTCTGTCCGACGCGTTCAGTAGCGCAACAGTTGCCAGCGGAGAGAGACTGAGTTAGATGGGTAAACCCGGTGCAAGGAAGCCGATCCGCTTGCTCTTTAACCATTGTTTTAAAGGAAGCTGTCCCTAATCTCTAACACGTATATGTACGAGTGAAAGCTGTTTAAACATGGAAGTGAAATAACACGTATATTATTGATTTTTGTAATATTAGCGAATGCAAACACAGCACAAGAGGAGCGGCTAGCTGAGTGGTTAGAATGTCGGATTCTCTTTCAGGAGACCCAAGTTCGAATCCTTGGTAAGGAGTGGCATTTTTTCTGTCGGGGGCAAAAAGAAAACCCTAACCTGCACAGTTCCGGTGATTGCACTAGCCAGGCGGCCTTAATTCTTCAATCTCAAGACCCCCTTGCCATACACCGCAAGGTACTACTATATAGGCAGTAAATGACAGTTGACCGTCGCAAACAGAACGCAATGTTTCAATTATAAAATCTTCTTATGGCGGACAAGTCACAAAATGTCAACTAACAGCTGACACAAATACAATACACGAGAGGATAGAAACGTAACGTACAGTAATCGAAAGATAATGTACGTATAATAAATTCTTTTAAAAAAGCACCATCTCAATGAAGCGATCATGTAGGTCTGTTGATGTCAGAAAATTACATTATTTGTTGCATCCTTGCTTTATACAAATCTACATGATTTTCCTCTATTTCTGGTTGTGTTTTCTCCCTAACCCTGTTCAAGATGATTCTTAGTCTTTGAGGTGAAACTAATAATAATGTGAAGGATAATGTACGTATAAGTAATAAAAAAAAAAAAAATAAATAAACAAACTCATCTCTATGTGCATTCAATAAAAAACGTACATGTATAGAAAATGAATATACATGTAAAGTAAATGGAGATGGAGATGAGTTTTCGAAAAAAATACTAATATGAATATCTAAAGAAATAATGAAAGGGAACAAAAATGTAGTGAACATTTGTATCCATGTATATGACATGTTCAAATGTGAATCATACAGGTTTCGGTGCATAAACAACAGTCTTATTTACATGCATAAACAGCCTTGTTTACGTGCATAAACAACCTTGTTTACGTGCATATTCGAATGTTTGTAAGGTTTCCATGTCGGACAGATGTATGGGTATCTGTCGTGCAGATGACAACCTTTAAAAAAAAATGATTGGTCTTTTTAAGACCAATGAAGCGAGAGGATACTTACAAAAACATCTGTAAAACAAGGCAAAAGTTAATAGAGGGGCATATGTTGTGAAATACTATACTAATTGGAAAACCGTGTGACACAATTCACATTTATTGACCGGCAGTCATGGAAGTAGATTAAATAACATTCTTATCAACAAGAAAGGGGAAGATCACAAATGGACAGGGTGGACTGTTATAATAGTCAGAAATAGACAGGCAAAACCGTGTATCATCTTCATATCTGGAGGTCAGCATGGCTGAATGGATAAAAGCACTCGCTCTTAAACTTCCGGTGTGCTGATGCCAAGGTAGCTGTTTCAACCGCATACACCGGACAGTTGGACTAAAATGTTGATCTTTCGCCCTTGCTTGAGGACGTAAATTTCAAGTACCCCAGAAGTGTGGGTGAGTTCGCCTGGTGGTGAGGGACACTAGTAATACGAAAAACTAAATCACAAAAAAAAAAAAAAATCAGCCCAATGCACTAGCAACAGTAGCACGTGTGTGGACTTAGTTTTGTTGATGTGACTTAGTTTTGTTGATGTGACTTAGTTTTGTTGATGTGACTTAGTTTTGTTGATGTGACTTAGTTTTGTTGATGTGACTTAGTTTTGTTGATGTGACTTAGTTTTGTTGATGTGACTTAGTTTTGTTGATGTGACTTAGTTTTGTTGATGTGACTTAGTTTTGTTGATGTGACTTAGTTTTGTTGATGTGACTTAGTTTTGTTGATGTGACTTAGTTTTGTTGATGTGACTTAGTTTTGTTGATGTGACTTAGTTTTGTTGATGTGACTTAGTTTTGTTGATGTGACTTAGTTTTGTTGATGTGACTTAGTTTTGTTGATGTGACTTAGTTTTGTTGATGTGACTTAGTTTTGTTGATGTGACTTAGTTTTGTTGATGTGACTTAGTTTTGTTGATGTGACTTAGTTTTGTTGATGTGACTTAGTTTTGTTGATGTGACTTAGTTTTGTTGATGTGACTTAGTTTTGTTGATGTGACTTAGTTTTGTTGATGTGACTTAGTTTTGTTGATGTGACTTAGTTTTGTTGATGTGACTTAGTTTTGTTGATGTGACTTAGTTTTGTTGATGTGACTTAGTTTTGTTGATGTGACTTAGTTTTGTTGATGTGACTTAGTTTTGTTGATGTGACTTAGTTTTGTTGATGTGACTTAGTTTTGTTGATGTGACTTAGTTTTGTTGATGTGACTTAGTTTTGTTGATGTGACTTAGTTTTGTTGATGTGACTTAGTTTTGTTGATGTGACTTAGTTTTGTTGATGTGACTTAGTTTTGTTGATGTGACTTAGTTTTGTTGATGTGACTTAGTTTTGTTGATGTGACTTAGTTTTGTTGATGTGACTTAGTTTTGTTGATGTGACTTAGTTTTGTTGATGTGACTTAGTTTTGTTGATGTGACTTAGTTTTGTTGATGTGACTTAGTTTTGTTGATGTGACTTAGTTTTGTTGATGTGACTTAGTTTTGTTGATGTGACTTAGTTTTGTTGATGTGACTTAGTTTTGTTGAAGGTACCTCCACCTTTGGCGGTAAATCTTATGTCTTTTGATTTCATATATTATCAAGGGACGCAGAGGTGTTTCCAAGGCACCAGGTCCGGGTTATATACTGGCCAAGACCTATTGACGCGTCCTGTCGAGTGTCCTGGACACTTCGTCGGACAGTGTCCCTTCGGGGGTTTAGTAGGATCGTCGATTCCTCCGAAGTCGGAGAGTGTCTGCCTGTACGGCGAGGAACCACCAGTCTGCACACCAATAAGCCAGACATGGGACAACGGATACTCACGCAAAACTCAGGTCCTGTATGACATCACACTGATGTTGGACAACAGGATGCCTTCATCCGACATACAGGACTTCGCGTTGGACTCAAGCCAACGAACACAAGCAAGCAAGCAAGCATATATTTTCAAGATATAAAGGGTGTAGGTTGAGTTGAGTTGAGTTGAGTTAAGAATCGACATCACAGCACTCAGGACATTTCCATATGTGCTCCATCCCTCGTTCAACAGCCAGCGAAGAGTCATACTATCGTTCCCACCGCTGTCTGATTAAAAGTTCTCCTGGTCTTCCCTCTCAGTTTAGAGATTCTTCCAGAACCCCTGCCCATCCCCCGCAATCTCATTCTTTCCACATATGGGTTCTCAATCTGTTACTCCGCCGTCTCCACCTGGTCCCACAAGCGCACGACCACCACCCCACCCCTCCTCCTTGTCCATACCACCAAGAGGTGCATTCCCTGCTAGCCTATCAGCCTGTTAATTCTCCCGTACACCCGCATGGCCAGGGCAAAATATCCATACAATTCTCACAATCTGTGACCTCTGAAGCGACGAGAGCCATTCCACACGAAACATTCCTTTCTCCACCTTGCTAAGCATACTCTTTGAATCCGTAATGAATACAACGTGTGTTGCAGTAGTCTCCTCTAGCCACCGGAATGCCGCTGTTACTGCCTCCACCTCCATTCTCATGCTGGAGGTCGTAGTCTCATATGCCAGACTCTCCTTTTTCAAGACTCGCCCTTTAGCTTTTGCAATAAAGCCCCAGGGTGTAGGTCTGGATACATAACACTACGCTGCTGCATACCTCTCTTGATTTGCTTGTATTGAACTACTTTATTGTCACTGTTTATGGCAGCATGTTGTTTGTAGTATATTTTCTTTACAACTATAATGTCCTTCCCATCTTTGTGAAATTCTGCACACATGTTAATCAAGTCGACGAGTCTTGGTCTACTTAGTACTTAGTCAATGAAGCAAATATGTAAGTCTATTGATGTTGTCATAAAATATAAATAAATTGTTTTATCATTGCTTTCTACAAATTCACATAATTTAACAGATAGTTTTGGTTGTATTTTCATCCTAACCCTTTTCAATATGTTTCTTAGCAGTCTTTGTGATGCAATCCATTATGCTAATTGTTCAATCTTGATCAGATTCCAAAGCTCTTGATCTCATCCATATTGCAGTAAACATAGGTTGATACAAGTCAGGAGTATATATCCAGCACCATACATTGTGTTTAGTGATGATTCCGTCACTCTGCCACTGAGTGAGTGCGTGGGCGACACTGTGAGCTGTGAGATTCGCGTGGAATGCTTTTACATCTCTCCTGTACAGTGACCTGCATGTTCGGAACAATGGCTACCGGCTATTGCTGAATTGACTGATTTGCCTTTTCGGTTCACGAGTGTATTTTTCAGGAGACTCCTGGGAGTCGGTGTTGAAGCTACGGAGTTCGTGCTTTGTGCGACACTTTCGGCGGGTCGCCCTGCGGTAAAAGACCGATCCATGTGAGAAAACCAGGGTCAATGAGGTCTTTCTGGTGACTACCGAGTCTATCGACGATGAACTGTGGTTTTCGTGGATTAATTTTGTGTTGGCATTCTGGCGGCGGCATTACGCACAGTGTTCCTGTGCGGGCTGTTGGATTGCCGAGACTCCTGTCTATTCCACTTTTCACATTGGACAGTGGGGGGCATTTTGTGTGATATTCACTGGCACAGGAATGGAGCATAATGTGTACGACCGGTTGCCGTGAAGTTGGAACCCCTACTAACTAACTAACCATTGTGTTTAGTAGTCTGATGACCTAGTCTTATTCCGTATTCTTCTAAGGCATTGGCCATTTCAGTTGTGACGTCGTCTCGACACAGACCGGTTTTCAAATGGTTAGGTGATCCTTACATATCATCACCAAAATGTGTGGTCTTTAATTGTCACTGGGAGAAAAAAAAAACCTTCCTGGCGTGAATCTTAATAATGGACATTCGCACACTCTGACGATGTGTCTGTTTATTCGCTATTATGATTTTGTCTTTAGTGATTATCAGGCAACCTTGTGATGTGCATGTTATTTTGTTAGTGAAGCCATTCATTCTTTCGTTCATTAATGTGGTATTTTGTGTGTTGTATGACTTTTTAATGTGAAGATAGATAGAAAGAAATAGGCACACATCTCCCCTGTTTTTCTTGGAATCTTCATTTTCTTCATGGTTATTTCTGCTCTTCTTTCTTGTTAATTTAGATTAGAGATGCCTTCAGCAATCCTATCCCCGCGCCCTATAATCTACAACTTTGTCGTTGTTGTTTCTGAAGGCGTTCTCCAATACTTACATATAATTTCTATATCAGACACTGTATCAAATCTGTTATATATTTCAATGTTGAACACGTCTTGTATCTCTTTCTCATTTTTATTACTCATAAACCATGTGCTTCTTTCCAACCTGTCAGTCCACATAACTCTATGTTAATGTTTCTAGGTTTATATTTCACATCTTTAAGCTGTATATATACTTTGCTTATATCACATTTATAATTACCGTAGCAGTCTGCATTTAGCAAATCTTTTTTTTTTTTTTTTATTTGCAATTTTTAAAGCATTTAAGAATCTTCTGTCAATGGGGGAATGCACCAAGCAATGACAGAACCGTTTCAGAAACAAAAATGCACCCGCAATAGACGAGCTTTAATTTGCAGACGATAAGTTCCTGTTTTACAGCGACTAGGGCAGATTGCAAAATTATATTAATAAGCTGATTTCAACATGTAGCAGATACAGACTGTCATTTACTGCCAATATAGTACCTTGCGGTGTATGGCAGAGGGGTCTTTGAGCCTGAGGAATAAAGGCCGTCTGGCTAGTGCAGTCGCCGCGACCTGTGCAGGTTAGGATTATCCCCCCCCCCCCCCCATTCATTCATTCATTCATTCATTCAGTAGCATGTCCTTTGCAGAACCTCGCTCCCATAACAACCTTCCGGAAGACCTCTCGATGTTTTGCCCCCGACAGAATAAAATCCCACACCTTACCGACCAAAATCGAAATAATGCAGGTTATCAGATCTTCTGGTCCACTAAATATACTCACAATTAATACACCCGTAAAACAAGCTAAAGAATTTAAATACCTAGGAAATATGATCATAGAAGATGGCAAAATAGACAGTGACATAGAAATCAGTTGTCAGAAAGAAAGTACCCTTAAATATCAACTATCACAAGCACTGGAACATTCAAATATATCCATGTCCACAAAAACGACAGATAATAAATAGCATACTGACACCCACGCAATGCTCCCAATGCTATAATTGGATATTATCCTAATCAAATTTACGCAAAATCATCACCGGTGAGAAGAGAGTCTTGAGAAGGGCTGTAACTTAACTATCTGAGGCCGAGCAAAAAAATAATGTTATCTTTGTGTCACATATATTGAAAGGCAGAAGATCAAAAGGTTCGGCTATCTCCTTAGAATGCAACACCATCAACTACCAGCACTGAAGCTACTTCAAAAAAGATCTGATAAGAGAGCAAGTGGACGTCCGAGAAGAAAGTGGATTGACACCGTAAAAGACACTGTACAACCACACGGAATGGCACTATAGAGTGGTACCCAACGGGCGCTGAAACGTCAACTATTCCTTCCCACGAAGCTTGACGGCAAAAGTGGAAGATGATGATGAATGTAACAGGAGTTATATGACTACAGTTATTGGTTGGCAATAGGAAAGAAAATAAGCATAAGGAAAATGATTCAAGTGAACATATCAGATAACAGAAAAACAAACTATATCACACAGGGTTTGAATTATTTTCTTTGAGTGTCAATTAATAACTATATTTTATTGTTCTTAGAAATGTAATACATACACTCTCTCTCTCTCTCTCTCTCTCTCTCTCTCTCTCTCTCTCTCTCTCTCTCTCTCTCTCTCTCTCTCTCTCTCCATCTCTCTCTCGCTCTGTGTGTGTGTGTTTCTTTCTCTGTTCCCTCTCTGTCTCTTTCCTGTCTCTACGTTTATCTTTGTGTATCTCTCTGTCTCTTTCTTTCTATCCATACCTGTATCTTTCTCTCTGTCCTGTCTCTATTTTTATCTTTGTTTGGCTCTGTGTTTGCCTATTTCTTTCTATCTATCTCTATCTTTTTCTTTGTTTGTCTACCTCTCTGCCTCTTCCCCTGTTTGTCTGTCAGTCTGGCTATCATCCCCCTCTCTGTCTGTCACTCTTTCAGTGTCTATCTGTCTTTATCATTATGCAGGTCTGTCTATCTCACTGTCTTTCCAAGTCTGTCTCTTTGCGTTTTCCCCTAATTCCAGGTAAGAAAAACCATGAAACTAGTTTTTTTTCCCCCCCGCGTTTCCATCCTGTTTCAGGATATTTCTGTCATCACCAGCATCTTTCAGCTGTATGTTGATTCCTAGGCTAGATTACGCTCATCAGCACGCCACGACTTTCTGAGCGACCGGCTCCATACTCTCATAAGTCACTGGCGCGACTCGAACCACTTCTAATTCTCGTGGGCTCACGCCGACCACGAGAGTATTCGGGGTTAACGGAGAAAGCTGCTAACACCTCGGCCAGGCAGCCGGCCATGAAACTAGTACGAACAATAAATTGCATTTTATAGTTTATTGTTCTTAATAACACTTCCTTTTGTTTTGCAATCACAGAATAGTAATAGCGGTAAAGTCAATTTCTCCATACAAAACTAATCTTACCAAGTCACGCAACAGTCTCTAACCCTTGTTGTGGCATTTTGATGTTGAATCTTTTACCTAATCAATTTCCTGTTAGCGGCAGGGGTTTTAATTTGCTCCAGACGAACTTTCGTCACAAAGGTTATCAATCATGGGAAGTCACCAGAATATCTGAGTGACTGTCACGAACTGTTTTATTGTAGGAGTGGATAGAAACTGTTAATTTCCGGCAAATTCGTTTGCCCAGACTACGGAACTTAAAGAAAGTTACTTGATTGAAGTGGGCGAATTCTTAAGCCACTCGGACATTCGGTGACCGTTAAGACCACTACAGGGGGATTAGCAGTGATTCTCAAGTTTAAATTATTTCCGGCCTAAGTCTCAGTACGGAACAGGTAGCCTAGGAGTAAAAGCAAACGGGGATAAACAGAAGGATCAACCACAAGGGAACCCCTGACGTCGCATAAATCGCATGAGAAATAAATTACTAGGCAATACTCTGCACCAGGGGTGGGTAAACTTTTCGTGCGGAGGGCCGCATTGACAAATGTAAAGCTACTGGCGGGCCGCATATACATATATCCATTTTGTTTACAGCAACCTATCACAATGAGTAATTATTAATTATTTATAGGTTATTAAGCAGTATAAATAACTAATTATTGCAATTTTATTTTACTTATACACTTATACATTATATTTGACAATACGGACAAAATCTTTTACTAATTTGTTAACACGATTTTACAACTTGTTATTATAACAAATATTCTTTATTATCTATCAATGGCTTTAATTTAGACACACGGCGACTACATTGTCACTACAGTTGTTGATTTCAAATGAGATGTATGTAACTGCTTGCAATTTTTGACAATATTCTTGAAATCTGGAGCAAGTTTACTTGTTGAAATTCGCATGCCAGCATGCAACTTGCAGTCCGACAATAAAGACCTATTCTTAGATTTGATGATCTTCAAGCAAGAGAATGCTTGTTCACAAATGTATGTTGATCCAAATAATGATACAAGTTTAGCTGCAAAGTTTTTCAAGTTGGGAAATGATTCTTGTGATAAAGATCCATATAAATCCAGCAAACAATCTGTCTTGAATTTCTCTTTCAGGTCATGATCTGTCAAGCAGCTCCAACTGTATGTCCTCTGTGGCTGTATCAGCTTCTGCACTAAAATGGGAACTGAGAATATTGAACTGTGGCTCTAAGTTCTTGAAATCTTGGAATCTCCATCCAAATTATTCAATCAATGCATCTAATTGGGCTTTGTATTTTTCAGTCATTTCACCAGAAATGGTTTCTTGTTTCAGCACAGGGAAGTGACAAAATTTTTTTTCACTTGCTTGTCTGGAGAACAGTGAGAGTTTTGCCTGAAATGATTTTACATATACATACAATTCATGTGCAAACACACCATTGCCCTGAAGATTGACATTCAGTTTATTTAACTTTTCCATAATTTCAATGGCAAACATAAAGTCTAACTGCCACTCTTTTTTGACAATATTAGTATTAAAGTCACATCCAATGCCCTTCATCTCTAGGAACATCACTATTTCTTCTCTGAGTTCCCACACTCGCCTCAACACCTTACCGAGACTCAGCTGTCCAACATTGGCGTGGTTCAGGACATCGGAATGTTCAGTTTCCAAATCGTCAAGTAATACCTTGAACTGTCTGTGATTAAGTCCTCTTGATCTGATGAGATTGATGACACTGACAACTGGGTCAATAACATGCTTGATATTCAAAACAGTTTTACATAGACTTTCTTGATGAATCACACAGTGAAGTGGTAATAATGTGTGGTCTGGATATTCTGCTTTAATCTGATCACTTATCAACTTTACCAGACCTACATTTTTTTCCAGTCAAAGCACGAGCTCCGTCAGTTGTAACACTTGTCATCTTGTTCCAAACCAACCCAGTTCTTTCAATACAGTTAGTAACAGCATTGAATATATCATGGTCTATGGTTGTGTCTTCAGTGAGTTTGAAAGAAGTGTTTATTCCACGTATAAATATCAATAAGTGGGCAGTATCATGTTCATCGGTACTCTCATCCAATGCAAGAGAGTACCACAAAAATTGTTTACTTGCATCTTGAAGTTTATGCATCAAATTGTCACTTATCTTGTCAACACGTCTGACCACAGTTCTTCTTGATAAAATAATGTTGTCAAATCTGTTTTTTGTTCTGGACACATAATGTTTGCTGTATCTAGCAAACATTCCTTGATGAAATCGCCATCAGAAAATGGCTTGTTCTGTTTTACAATTCTGTGTGACAGCACAAGACTAGCTTTAGTTGCAGCATCTTGAATTGAAGACTGTTTTGTGAAAACAGTTTGCTGTTTCTCCAAATTTTTCACCAACTCAAGGCATTTTCTTTCCTTCTCTTCGGTCGTTAAATTGTATCCGAAATCGGAATGTTTTGTTTGATAATGTCTTTTTAAATTGTACTCCTTGAAGACAGCCAACGACTCACGACACAACAAGTAAACTGATTTGCTACCAACTTTTATAAAACAGTACTTAGTTGTCCATTTGTCAATAAAAACACGGCATTCATCTTCAATCTTACGTTTGTTATTGACACTCATCATAACGGTTCATGAAATTCTGTAAAATTCAACAAAATAACTTAAAAACGAATTAAAAATTGTTATTTCTAAATGCCCTCGCGGGCCGCATAAAATCACTTGGCGGGCCGCATGCGGCCAGCGGGCCGTAGTTTGCCCACCCCTGCTCTGCACTAACAGAAGACATAAGCAAGAAGCATAAATAAGAAAACGTACGATACAAGTGAAAAATTGAGTTATTCGTACACTATGTGTGTGTGTGTGTGTATGTGTGTGTGAGAGAGAGAGATAGATAGATAGAGAGAGAGAGAAAGAAAGAAAGAGAAAGAGAAAGAAAGAGAAAGAGAGAGAGAGAGAGAGAGAGAGAGAGAGAGAGAGAGAGAGAGAAGAGATGGACGGACGGATGGATGGACTGGTGGATGTACGAACGTACGAACGGACGGACAGACAGAAGGAAGGACGGATAGAAGGACAGATGAACAGACAGTCAGACAGATATATAATCATCCAGTGTCTCGTCCGGTTGAAAATTTTGCTCCATAACATTTTAAATCTACAAGTTTTACAACTGCCATATATTTCTAGGCCTCTGTAAAGAAGGTATTTTGCTTTTCTTTTTTGTCTTTTTTTTTTGAGGAAAGGCGAGACGGACATATAATCAGATTGCTGCTGGAACTATTAGTGTTGGAACTCTTCGCTGGCTGCTGAGGATGGGGACGGAGCGCTTATGGGAATGTCCCGAATGCTGTGATGTCGGTTCCTAAATCAATCAATCAATCAATCAATCTTTTTTGTCTGTTACCATATTGGTCGGTGATCGTAGCCATTGTCTCGATGAAGAGATTCTGTCACTTCTGTAGCGAGCTCGAGATCGATATTGACAACTACCACTCGACTTCTCCCAAGCTCAATCCGTCACATGCAAACATGATTTCACATTACTCTCAACCTGAGGATTTAACAATTTATGAGCACTTACAATGCGTTAGTGTGGTTGATAGGGAGCCACGCTGATGTCAATAGGTGGTGGGACAAGAGTTCGACACCTGTGTTCATCGTCCGCCAACAGAGGAAAGGACCTGTCACTTTTACTCCCGGGCCTTCAGGCCCACAACATATGATGGCCTTATTATATCAGCCGGCTCTGTGACGAAGGCGTTACCAACGCAATTCGTAATCCCGCATATCGTGTTGGAAACGAAGCTGCAGGTGATTCGGAAGCAGACCGCCTTGTGTTGATTTTCATATAATGGTATAAAAACTGGTAGTTCAGAAAGCTACGGCAAACTACTGAAAGTAAACTTGCCCAGGAACCACAAACAGGCAACAAATGATGGAGTTGACTGCTACGTCCTGTAAAAGATATGCAACTAACTTTTAAAACTATTATATCACAGGCCCATAGCAGGATCCTGGATCAAGATATATTTAGATAGACCAGTGGTTCTCAACTCGTGGGGAATTCCCCCCCCCCCCGCCCCTAGGTGGGAATGTTAGGATTTCCGAGGGGTGGGGGGGGGGGGGAGAATTAAGATTATTTCAAAATCACGTTAATACAAGAACCGATTACTTGATATTGTTTTTCTCTCCAACCTTTACGGTTCTGTACTTCACACCCTTCTGAAATTCGTTTTATAACGTAATGTAGTTCTGCAAATCACGTTTTATGTAGACGTCTAGACAGACTCAAACTGACTTCAGAGCCACACAAAACGCGGTCGTCCCTTTTTCTTGAATTATGTGTGAGCGTGTACGAGTGTATATGTGCGTGATATATAAATATATAAATATATATATATATATATATATATATATATATATATATATATATATATATATATATATATATATATATATATAGTTGGTGGCGGGGTAGGGATATTCCCTATCAAAGGAGAGGTAAGGTGCCTCCTTCCCTCCGCTAGCCTACGGGACACCCTTGGGCTAGGTGGAGTACCCGTTTATCCCCCGATCAGGGTTACGTGAAGCCATGGGTGCAGGTGGTGGATGAAGTTGAAGAGCAACCAACAGATAGCTGTAGGTTATGGTTTCCAGCTTCATGATGGCAGGCAGAGGATATAGTTTTTGGGAGACAATGGCTACGGTCATCGACCAGTATAGTCACTGCTAGGAAGGAAAGCAATGGCAAACTACCTTCTTTACAGATGCCAAGAATATCATTTACTGCAATCTCATCGATAATCAGAGAAACGGCGTAAATGGGTGCTCCATGGAAGCAGCCTCGCCCGTTAGGGGTAGTCATGTGCACCAGGCGACTCCAGACCGTCATCAGGTGACTGAATGCAAAAGAGTATCAACATTGAAAGTAGGAACTTGGAATGTAAGAACTATGAGTAGGGATGGAAAATTTGATAATATTAAGAATGAAATGAGAAGACTAAATATTAACCTGTTAGGTATATGTGAGACTAAATGGAAAGGAATGGACATTATAAGATCTGACGAATATAGAATAATCTATTCTGGTGGAGAGAAACAACAGCGAGGAAAATGCAATTATAATGGATACAGAGAGATCAAAATCGATCAAAGGATATTGGACTGTATCAGACAGAGTGTTACTGGTGGAGCTGAGAGGAAGACCTTTTGATGTCAACGTCATACATGTTTATGCACCACAGCAGACAGTAGTGATGACAGCATTGATGAATTTTATAATGATTTAGAGAATGCCTTCAAGAAATGCAAGAATTCTGAAGTAAAAATCATAATGGGTGACTTGAATGCCAAAGTTGGAAATCAACAGGACGGATGCATAGTAAGCAAGTATGGACTAGGGGAACAGAATGAAAGAGGTTGCAGACTTTTACAGTGGGCAAAAGAGCATGAAATGATATTGGAAACACCTGGTATTAACATCACCCAAAGAGATTATGGACATGGAGGAGTCCTGATCATAAGATCAAAAATCAGATTGATTACATTCTCATCAACAGAAGATTTCGAAATGCCTTAAAAGTCGCAAAAACTATACCAAGCGCAGACTGCCACCGCGACCATAGATTAACCTTAAGCAATATACATATAAAATTAAAGAAAGTCAAATATATACCCCAAAAAAGAAAAAAAAGAATAAAAAATTTTTACCTACGGGCACTGAAGAGTGAGGAGATAAAAGATAAATTCAACGTAGAGGTTAAGAACAAATTTGATGCATTGTCCGATTTGGAAATATTATTTCAAGATGTTAGCGACCAATGTGAAATATTAAAGAAATCAATCAACCAAGCTGCAGAAACAATCATCCCAAAAATAAAGATAATGGGACGCAAGAATTGGATGACGGAAGAAATATTAAAACTCATGGAAATAAGAAGAAATAACAAAAATAACAAGGACAAATATGAAGGAATTCATAGGAAAATTAGGAAGCTATGCAAAGAGGCAAAAGAAACATGGCTTGAGGAAAATTGTAAGGAAATTGAAAACCAACATAACACTAGGAATACCAAATTAGTGCACAAAAGAATTAATGACATCACTAACAAAAGAACACACACATCAAAGGGTTGCCTAAACACCAAAGATGGCAAAATCATAATAGAAAAAGATCAGATTTTACATGCGTGGTCAGATTATGTGAAAGACCTTTATGATGATACATGATAAGAACAGTAATAATGGAATAATAATGAAGGACCATCAATTTTGAAGACGGAAGTTCAGAATGCTCTTAACCATATGAAAACTAGCAAGACCCCGGGCACAGATAACATCACAACAGAAATGATCAATGCCTTAGAAAAATATGGAATAGACAAAGTCACCAGACTGTATATGATGCTGGAGATATATCTCCTGAATTATGTAATTCTATATTTACTGCAATCCCAAAGAAATCTGGAGCCTTGGAATCAACATCGAAAAATTATAGTATATGTCCAGAAATGAATGCCGTCATTCACGATCAATTATTTTGGAAACTGTCTGTTGCATCGTTATGATGCCGTCCTGCCGTCTTATATTTACCCCGACCCAAGGAATATATCTTTGATAGGTCAAAAAGCAACTTAAATCATCGAAAGAGGCGACATTTCTTTGATGTTTTGGGGAAAATGTAGTGAATTCACGCTAACAAACTAATCTTACAGTAAACCACGTTATTTCTGGTAAGGACACAAGTACAAGGCGAAGCCAGATTCGTATGTGAGTGGGTGCAATAAAAGACATTTCTTTGATGTTTTGGAGAAAATGTAGTGAATTCACGCTAACAAACTAATCTTACAGTGAACCACGTTATTTCTGGTAAGGACACAAGTACAAGGCGAAGCCAGATTCGTATGTGAGTGGGTGCAATAAAAAAGGTAGCTTAAAAGTCGACAGGGTCGACTGCATTGCACCGGGTTTTTATCCTATATGGCCCAGTCTCTTTCCACAGGGCGGAAAACGTCGCACAAAGCACGAACTCCGTAGCTCCAGCGACGACCCCCGAAGTCTCCGAAAAAACTGCACTCGTGAAATGAAGGAATCGAACATACAACCTTCGGAGCCCGAGTCAGACGGCTTGACCACTTCACCACGGCGACTCCCGAGAGGGGTGCAATACTAGTAAAGACAGATAATTTACAGAGGCATGGGGTAAATAATGTGTAAATTGACAGGAGAGTAGAAGGAATATATTTCTTACCTTATTTTTCATTTCCTTCTTGTTTCTTCAACTGCTAGTTAATAATTGTACACAAGTATTCATGTTACTAGGATGCATTGAGCTTTTTATATTGAGTTCGTGAAAGCTTCCACATAGCTGTGCGTTATTGTGCGTATGGAGTGACCAGAAATGATACCGCAATTTAGTCATCATGTGTCCATTTTTAAGGATCTGTTCAGCTGTCTGTGTAGTTTGTTCACACGTACACATGGGTGACAGACCCGCTTTGAGTCTTCGTGAAAGATTGTCTACTCTGCTGTTACTGTTCAGAGACGGAACATGATTACCTGTTTTGCACTATGAAAATAGTTGTCAGTGTCTCTGTAGTGGGCTTTCTTCTTAACGACCAAGATGTTGGTCCTCTTTTCATTGAAGTTTATAGATTGATTCGTATGCAAGTGCGTTGGCCCCTAATTTGACAACGTGTTTGCTCTCACGTGTCTTGTTATGCCACAATATGTCAGTTTACACAGCAATATTACTCTTCTGTTGGTATTCAATGCGCTTAGTGTGTGTGTGTGTTTTTTTTCTTCTTTTTTTTCAATACCAGTTGTTTGTCACTGCCGAGGGCTTGCGGAATTGAAAATTCATCACTGTGGAATACAAACTGTTACCATTGACATTGTGCTAATGCTGTCATGTTTAGGGCCTTCAATTCGTCTGAATATTTGTAGCAAAATATCCCAGTAAGCGTGCACGCGGATTAAGGTCTGCGATCTGCTCAGACCTTAATCTGTGTCGGACGATTCCAGTAGGTTGATGACTGCTCTCGGTTGCATAAAATTCAATCCATCCTTTCTCCAATAGTCCTCTTCCTCTTTCAACATATGGTCTTCACATTTTCCCAGTAACTTTTATCAATATTTAATAGCGCGGACTGGATTAGTATCTTGACGTCAGACAATTTGAATATAGTATTGTCAGCTGCCACCTGTCCTTTAAGTTTAGCCCACACAAGTTCTATAGGGTTAAAATGAGAGTGGTACGGCGGAAGTCTCAAGCAACCATGACGATGCTCTTCTATCAACTTGTCGATTTGATATTTCTTGCTTTTTTAGCGTCTGTTTTACAAGGGGAAAAAAGTCGCTTAAAAGTCGTTTTACAAGGGACAACAATTCTAGCTAGAAATACCTTTCTGGAAATGGTATGTTTCCCATTCGGAGTCATATCTTTATTTCTCCCTTTCTGCTCGATGCTGTAGGTATTTTGTCTTCTTGGGCAACAACATTGATATCATGCATTGTCCATCATTGGAAACGATGGTCTATCTAGGGATGGAAGCGCAGTATTCTCGAGCCAATCTCTAAATACATCACCATTCATCTTTTTATGATAATCCCTATTGTCTGTATGCTTTGATACGAACACGAGCCCAGCATTCTGTTGTAAGCCATTATGCCATTACCAGCATAGGCCATGACCAAAAGCTGTCTACTACTGGGCACATATCGCTTTATCTGTCCATCCACTGATTGCCATTCCTTATCACTTGTGTGGTGCGCATTGATCCACATTTCATCCAAATACACTATGCCATAATTTTCTTTGCGCATTTCCCTTATTTCACGTAGGTATCTGCTTCTCATGGCTCCTAAATGCGGTTGCTCGCAAAGAATATTTCTACCTCCATTGTACTTTCTAAAAGTGAAGATAATGTCCTTATAATTTTCCACAAAGTTGTTTTGGATAGCTCTATGTTATTGTTCTTTCTCAACCAAACTCTAAGTTTTCTTACGGTCACTGTTTCTTTGGCATCCAGCATTTTTATAATGCTGGATAATCCTGGATATAAAATACAAAATTTTTATAATTTTAGGAGTCTCCGTGGCGAAGTGGTCAAGCCTTTTGACTCGGGCTCCAAAGGTTGTGGGTTCGATTCCGGGCCGCATCCTTCGGTTCACGAATTAAATTTTTTGGAATCTTCTGTGGGTCGTCGCTAGAGCTGCGGAGTTAGTGCTTTGTGAGATGCTTTCCGCGCTGCGGAAAGAGACCGAGCCATATGTGATAGAACCCGGTGCAATGAAGTCGACCATTGTCGACTTTTAAGCGACTTTTTAAAGCATTTTTATAATAGCTCGCCTTATGACATCTTTGTCAAAGCTGTCTACAATAACCTTTCTACCTACCGTTTGCTTATTGCGTGGTGGTTTAATTTCAGATTCTTGCACCCATCGACGAAATGACCGTTTACTCCAACCCAATGCATGCACTTTTCTTTTTTCGGAATTTGTAATAGTATAAAACAGTTTCCTGCGATCAGCTTCTATACAAAAATATGTGTACAACTTCATAGCGATGCTTTGAAGTGTATACACAATTTCGCATTCAATCCCATTGAAAAATATTCACACATTTCAATGTTAGCGATAAGTAGTAAGATTTAAAATAATAATAATAATAATAATAATAATAATAATAATAATAATAATAATAATAATAATAATAATAATCAGGTTTCATGAAATAACCCACAGTTTGACGACACCTCTGAACAGTCCCAGTTTAAACTGCGCGGGGTTTTTGGCATAAGGCCAATCCCGTGAAAAACGTAAAATATTCAACATTGAACGCTGATTGTCTTGCTACGCTGTAATACATTTAAAATTATGAATTTAATCTCTGACCCGTAAATTATATATAGCATATAGATTTATTTGGTTGTTTCGGGATTTGAAATTTAAATATTGAGCACAACCGACTATTGGCAACGCTGATCGCACTCCGGCATGAACCTAAGGCCTATCCACATCAATATGGAAGCACTATACTCGAGTTTCGCTCTCGTTTGAGCTCGTCAGTAGTGCATATCCCTGACCGGATCAGGAAATAAGCCCCGGATCACTGGCGTGTGAAGCGGATGTGTAACCACGCGGCACACGCTGGACACAGCCAAATTATCATAACAGAATACCACAACGTGACCCATCTTAATCTATGCTCAAGATTGCCCAATCGCCGCAACTGACGTCCATCAATCGATGTGGACCCGAACGATCAGGACTTCTCACTGGCAAGGAACACCAGGCCTCCAATTTGGCTGTGTCCAGCGTGTGCCGCGTGGTTACACACCCGCTTCGCACGCCAGTGATCCGGGGCTTGTTTCCGAATCCGGTCAGGGATATGCACTACTGACGAGCTCAAACGAGAGCGAAACTCGAGTATAGTGCTTCCATATTGATGTGGAAAGGCCTTAGGTTCATGCCGGAGTGCGATCAGCGTTGCCAGTAGTGGGTTGTGCTCAATATTTAAATTTCAAATCCCGAAATACCGCATATAAACAAACTTTGAAATCTACTGTAAAATCTCCAGAACAAAATTGTTTTGTTGGGTGGACATAATGATAAGGTTATATGCTAAATCTCAACATTTTCCTTCAGTTGGTTACTGAGATATGGAATTTTATATTGGGGCAAACGAAAATAAACACACTATAGTGTATTGAGCGACATCACGAAGATTTTTCTGAGAATTATCATGAAAAGAGTTAGGAAGAAAGTACAACCCGAAATAGGAGAAGAACAATGTGGGTTTATAGAAGGCAAAGGTACAGTAAATGCTGTGTATGTACTGAGGACATTAATTGAACGTTCTATAGAAGTAAACGAAGATCTACACCTTTGCTTTAATGACTACACAAAAGCTTTCGATAAAGTGAGACATTTTGACATAATAAGGATGCTTGAAGATCTACAAATTGATGGAAAAGACCTTAGACTTGAAAAAAAAAAAAAAACAACAACATATATTGGAAACAACAAGCTGTCATCAAAATTGATAATGAAAGAGGCCAATATCAGCCTATTAAATGAGGAGTGAGACAGGGATGTGTAATGTCTCCAGAACATTTTTACCTGTATAGTGAAAATATTTTCAGAAATATAGAAGATATGGAAGGAATCAAAATTTGGGGACGATACATCAATTACATTGATATGGAGATGATACAGTCTTGATTGCAGACAATGAACAGGACCTGCAATATTTAGTAGATGCGGTTGTTGCACACAGTGAACAACTAGGGTTATAATTAAATTGTAAGAAGAAACGGATTCTGGTCGTCACTGGTGTCGTAATAAGTGTCGTCCCCGGGGTGAGGGGAAACAAAACCCACATTCTTTTAACCCCATATCATTATCTTGAGGATCTTCTGGATTTCTGTCCACAACACCCCATTAGTCTTTGGATCACTCCCTCTCTCTCTTCTTCTTCTTACCACTGGACCATGCCCCCTCTCATTCTTTTCCAAAACATTCTACACAACACTAGCTTCTAACAAAATGACAAATCTATATATATAAAACAAAGTGTATATAAATATGTATGTCCTTTATTTTTTCGCTAACGGCCCATCCGATTGAGATGAAATTTTCTACACGTCTTCCTTTCATTCCAGAGCTGCCAACTGTGATATTTTTTTAGTGTGAAATCGCCTGCTTACTCAGTATTATTTCATGTTTCATTTTTCATTAAAATTTATATATAGCGAAGGGACTTAACTCTAGAAAAAGTTATTTCAAGGGGCGTAACTTTTAATAACATTGTTGTATAACTTATAGTCATATTGTTGTATCGTTTTCAAAGATTTATAAACTCTTTGTCTATAGTTATTTACCGGCATATGAGTTATAATAAATAATGATTCAATCTTTAAGGCATTTTCAAAGTTTACATAAAAATAATGCATAATGCATAACATTGTAACTCATCTTTCTATACTTAAGAAGTTATCTAAAAGATGTTGAACAATATCATCGCATCTTTAGTGTTTTCCGCCATCATATCGACACGATTCGCTTGACAGCACTTCTCAGCGCTATCAAGCCAAGACGCCTTACACATTTCAAGCAGCCTGATACGGGGGGAAAATGGCACGTCGTAATAGCACAAAGAAACAAGCAGCTTCCAAGATGCATAGTGAGAAAACCGACCAGACTATCAAGAAGACGAACCTGCCTTTGGAGAGTCTGCATGCAAGCTGTAATAAAGTATCTGAACCTACAGTCAATGAAACTACCAATAAGAAGAGCGACGACTACCCACAGACGAACACAAAAACTTGTGAGAGGAAGGAGGACCAAGACACCAGAATCAGAAACACTGATTCAAACACAGTCAGATGGGTGGTCAAGCGGCTAAAAATGGAGCTTACTGATCAACAAATACAGAAGCAGCTGCAGGAAGAAAATCTTCACGTCAACATTTTGAAGGCAGAGCGGATTCTTACCTACTCAGAATTAAATGAGATGCTCCACACCAGGGACTGGGCGAACCCGGGCCGGGTCAGGCAGACAGACAGACAGACAGACAGACAGACAGACAGACAGACAGACAGACAGATAGATAGATAGATAGATAGATAGATAGATAGATAGATAGATAGATAGATAGATAGATAGATAGACAGACAGGGAGGGAGGGATAGACGGAGGGAGAGACAGAGGGATGGGTCTATTAGACAGACAGACAGACAGACAGACAGACAGAGATAGATAGATAGACAAACAGAGAGACAGACAGACACAGACAGACAGACAGACAGATAGTCGGTAACGGGAACGAGAACTTATATGACTACTATTATGAATTAAATGAGATGCTCCCCACCAGGGACTGGGCGAAGCCGGGCCGGGTCAGCTAGTTAATTTAATAAAGAAAAGTGTCAGGTATGTGCAAAGTGTATGTGTAGAATGTATGTCGTATACTCTAGTATGTATGCAGAATCAGACCGAACAGCTCAGGATCAAAGTCTGCTTCATCACAGTACTGGCCACACAACAGCACCATAGATCAAGTACAGAGGGACCTCACCAAAGGATGCGTCTCTCCGGCCAGATGTCGACTTCCTCCAATAGCTCTTGGATAGTCCGGATGCCTGGTCATCAATAGTGGATATAGTCCAATACTGACCATGAGTCTGACACACACAGTGTAACTAATATGTCACTAAAGGTTCTGTGATCTGATAACCCCATTACAGTAAAATAACGTTTATTGTCACTTTGAAACTAAATGTTAGAAGTTAATTTCTCATAGGAATTCACCAATTGGAAAACACAATGTTAATTGGTAATGTTTCACAAGAATTCCCCATTTGGATAAACACAATGTTAATTTTCAAGTTATCTATATAACTACTATTGTTCCTGTTACTGGTGGTATGTAAGTATCTTTTCTATACTATGATGAGAACTACCACTGAGGAATCACTCTTATATGATCATCGGTTCCCGCTCAGCAGAGGCCAGGTTCTTGCAGACCCTCTGGGTTATGGGCCCAGTGCAAAAGCCGCTGAGTAAAAACTTCCTTCAATGATCGAGCCATATTCTACTTCTATGTCTTTTCTGCTAGCCTTTTGTAAAAATAGTGGAACCTGTTGAAGAGAGAACAAACCTGGTGAGAGCAACCCGATTCCAACCTTTATTAGGTGAGTATAGGCCGACGGCCGCACTCAGATATATAACAGAGAACTAAACTATGTCATAAGGCAGAGGAGCTCATCACATCGGTCTGAGTCATGGTAAGACAAAGAAAGACTAAAGGAAAAGTGCAGAAACCCATTAGATACCCTACTGGAAGATCCTACCATTTGACATTTCCTTTATTCTCCCAACCATCCTCAATCTCCCTAAATATCATCCCACTACATTGTTCTTAACTCATTGAGTTAATTGATATCTCACACTAGCTAGTTTGAGCAACGCGATAGCCTACTACTACCGACGCTCCTATAATACGTTCTCATAATGCGCATTACTACACTCGATTCCTAAGAATAATCTAATTTGGGTCTATGTAATCAAATACCATATATTTATTCCTGTTTGAAATTGAGACTACTAAATCACGCAAAGGATAAATGTCCGCCGATGTAAATCAACATAAGACACTGTAGTCTCTCTCTATAATCAAACCAGGAATACCACACACGTCCTTGTTGCTTCACAACATTTGGTCGACTCCCGCCAAAGTTGTTTATCCAGACTGTTTTAATACTGTGTCTGAATGACGTCACAAATCTGATTAGACACTAGGCGTCGAGAAGCTATTTTTTTTCTCTCCTTTTCCGACTCGATGTAAACAACCCGCCGGCTGTCCCGCTTTCATCTGGGGAATTGTCCCGGTACTCCAAAAAGTCTTGCCAGCCTGTGATCTGGAGAATCTTTTCCCCACAACGAAATATCTTGCCGACTTTCACCAGGACAGTCTGTCTCCAACTTCAAAGGATGGTTGCCGCCTGTAGACGAATGGCGCGACAGTCTTTCATCGATCGACAACTCCAAGAATTTCCGCGACAATTGGGAAGATGGAAATACCACAATGTGATATACGAGTAAATGGGCATATTCTTAAGCAATTGAATCGGCACAGTTATCTCAGAACAGTCATAACATCTGATTGAAGATGCCTTTAAGAGATTAGAACAAGAATTGCCATTGCGAAGGTAGCCTTTTGCAAGATAAAAAACATACTGACCAATAAAAAGATATCAACTGAAACGAGAAAAAGAGTGTTGAAGTGCTACATAGAACCTGTACTTTTGTATTGATGTGAAGCGTGGACAAGTTGAAAAACATTTGATGGCTGTGGAAATGTGGTTTCTGATGAAAATGCAAAGAATACCATGGACAGACAGAAAAACCAATGAAGAAGTCCTTCAAGAAACAAATGAAGATCGTAAACTGATTAGAAACATTAGACGTAGACAGTCAAAATTGTTTGGGCATGTTATGAGAAGAAATGACTTGGCGAACTTAGTGACAACTGGCAAGATCGAAGGGAGGAGACAAAGGGGAAGACCGAGAGGTAAATACCTGGTTGGCTTGGCCACGTGGTATGGTCGAGACAGGAACGCAGAGGTGATCGACGACTCTGGTAATCGAATGATATGGCAAACCATGACCGCACACGCTTATCGGCATGGCACATGATGGATGAATGGTTATATATATATATATATATATATATATATATATATATATATATATATATATATATGAGTGTGTGTGTGTTTGTGTGTGGGTGTATTATATATATATATATATATATATATATATATATATATATATATATATATATATATATATATATATGGGTGTGTGTAAAAGGGGTCGGGGAATGACATATTGGAAAAAAAGAGGGGGGGGGGGTGGCATTTTGGAAAGGGTGGGAATGACATTATGAAGATATGGTGAAGGGATGCATGGGCCAAAAAAGGTTCAGAACCCTGGTCTAGTGAATAACATATTAATCTAAATGCTTTGAAAGAGACACAAACACAAAGGGAACAATGATAGACACCAGACACCGGCAGTCTGTAATGTTTGGCTACAGCAGGAGAAAAGAAAATCATAATATGTTATTATAATTGTAAGACGAACGGAAATAAAAACAGAGGAAGTCAGCCAGTGGATATTATAAACAGTGTTGCACAATTGCTCAGATATCAGAAATTCAAATAATACAACTGACGCTGCTGGAGAGCGGGCGTTGGAGAAATAAGGCTCACAAATAACAGTGGCCAGGTAGCGATGATTATGCAAGTCAAATCAACGACGCAAACACACACACCGCGTGCGCACAAACACACATATTGTAATCAAAATTGGAAAGCTAGAACACATAAAGAAGAAACTGGATATAATGAATATAAATATAGCAAATTTTTGTGAAATGCGATGGCCGTGTGCTAGAAAAAAATATATTTAAATAAACACAGCATTGTTTACGCTGGAGGGAAGGATTGCATACATGAAGTTGGCATAAGTGTTTATCCACAGAGCTCTAGGACAGTTACATAATTTCGGACAATCTCAGATAGAGCGGTATTAATGAAACTCTATCGTAAACCCCAGGATATTAATATCATATAGGCATATGATCCGACAGCAGATAGCACCGACAATTATATGGATATATTTTATAATGAGTTAGACATCGCTTTGTACCAACAAAAAACTTTGAAATAAGAATGATACAATGGGACTTCAATACATAAATAGGCAACTAAACAGTGAGTGGAGTGACTGGTGGCTATTATTTAGTGAAAGGACTGAGAACAGTGACAGATTAATAGCAGAGAAGAATATCTTAAAATGATAATAGCTAACATCTGGTTCAAACTCCATCCTTGACGATTATGGAAAAGCCCTGGAGATAATATTGACAATCACATTGACTATATATCGATTCCAAAGAGATTCAGAAGCAGTTTAGTTGGAGCAAAAGCTAGACCTGGAGCAGATTGTTACAGCGACCATGTAACAGTTATAGGAAAGATGAGATTAAAGACTATAAAGAAGGGCCCAAAGAACATCAAGTTAGATCTAGCATTACTTAAAACAGACAATGAGATTAGAGAAAGGTAAATAATTATGTACTTAATGCCGTGGATACTATTGATGAACAATGGGGCATGTTGCGAGAATCAATCCAACAGACACCAAAAGAACAAAATTCCACCTAAACATAGAATCGCAAAAAAGAAAAAGAAAAATAAGAAAACAGAAATGGATGACAAAATGCATTCTGCGGATGACGGATGCAAGGAGGAGCGGCAGCCGAGTGGCTAGAATGCCAGATTCTCCTTCGGGAGACCCGGGTTCAAATCTTCGGTAAGGTGTGGAGTTTCTTTCTGTCTGGGGCGAAAAGAAAACTCAAACCTGCACAGTTCGCAGCGACTGCACTAGCCAGGCGACCTTAATTCCTCAGGCTCAAGACCCCCCTGCCATATACCGCAAAGTACTATATTGGCAGTAAATGACAGTGACAGACAGATGGATGCAAAAAAAAAAAAAAGAAAAACCAAGATAAAGAAGAATACAAGAATACATAAAGACATTGTAAACAAATGAAAAGAGGCTAAAGCATTCCATGTACCAACAAATCAATATCCGATCAGGTAGGATAACACGATATACCACTGAATGTTTAAAAGTGAGGAATGGCTCAATAACATGGGACAATATGATATAATTAATAGGTGGACAGAATCTCTAGGATAACTGTATGATCATAGAAGTTAAAAGTTAGTTGCATAAGATTTACAGGACGTCGCAGTCAGCATCAGCATTGTTTGCCTGTTTGTGATTCCTAAGCAAATTTACGTTCAGTAGTTTGCCATTGCTTTCTGAACGACCAGCTTTCATACCATTTTATAAAATCAACGTAAGGCTGTATGCTGCCAAATCGATTGCAGCTGCGTTTCGAACGCGGAAGACGGGATTACGAATTGCGCCCGTAACCCCTTCGCCACAGAACAAATCACAGGAATTAAAGTTAGTTTCATATCCTTTATAGGACATCGCAGTCAACTCCAGCATTTTGTGGTTGTTTGTGATTCCTGTGCAAGCTTAAGTTTAGTAGTTTGCCATTGTTTTCTGAACTACCGGCGCTCATACCTATTTTATAAAAACCAACGCATGACGGTCTGCTTCCAATTCGCCCTTAGCTGATTTTCGAACACGGTATGCGGGATTACGAACTGCGCCCGCAACACCTTCACCACGGAGCCGCGATTATAGGAGACCTGATGTAAATATTCATGACAATAGCAAAGTTCCATGTATACATAGGTGGATGTCGATGACAATGGCAAAGTTCCACCTATGCATATGTGGATGTCGATGACAATGGCAAAGTTCCACCTATGCATTGGTGGATGTCGATGACAATGGCAAAGTTCCACCTATGCATATGTGGATGTCGATGACAATGGCAAAGTTCCACCTATGCATATGTGGATGTCGATGACAATGGCAAAGTTCCACCTATGCATATGTGGATGTCGATGACAATGGCAAAGTTCCACCTATGCATTGGTGGATGTCGATGACAATGGCAAAGTTCCATGTATACCTAGGTGGATGTCGATGACAATGGCAAAGTTCCACCTATGCATATGTGGATGTCGATGACAATGGCAAAGTTCCACCTATGCATTGGTGGATGTCGATGACAATGGCAAAGTTCCATGTATACCTAGGTGGATGTCGATGACAATGGCAAAGTTCCACCTATGCATATGTGGATGTCGATGACAATGGCAAAGTTCCACCTATGCATATGTGGATGTCGATGACAAAGGCAAAGTTCCACCTATGCATATGTGGATGTCGATGACAATGGCAAAGTTCCATGTATACCTAGGTGGATGTCGATGACAATGGCAAAGTTCCACCTATGCATATGTGGATGTCGATGACAATGGCAAAGTTCCACCTATGCATTGGTGGATGTCGATGACAATGGCAAAGTTCCACCTATGCATATGTGGATGTCGATGACAATGGCAAAGTTCCATGTATACCTAGGTGGATGTCGATGACAATGGCAAAGTTCCACCTATGCATTGGTGGATGTCGATGACAATGGCAAAGTTCCACCTATGCATATGTGGATGTCGATGACAATGGCAAAGTTCCACCTATGCATATGTGGATGTCGATGACAATGGCAAAGTTCCACCTATGCATATGTGGATGTCGATGACAATGGCAAAGTTCCACCTATGCATATGTGGATGTCGATGACAATGGCAAAGTTCCATGTATACCTAGGTGGATGTCGATGACAATGGCAAAGTTCCACCTATGCATATGTGGATGTCGATGACAATGGCAAAGTTCCACCTATGCATTGGTGGATGTCGATGACAATGGCAAAGTTCCACCTATGCATAGGTGGATGTCGATGACAATGGCAAAGTTCCACCTATGCATAGGTGGATGTCGATGACAATGGCAAAGTTCCATGTATACCTAGGTGGATGTCGATGACAATGGCAAAGTTCCACCTATGCATAGGTGGATGTCGATGACAATGGCAAAGTTCCACCTATGCATTGGTGGATGTTGATGACAATGGCAAAGTTCCATGTATACCTAGGTGGATGTCGATGACAATGGCAAAGTTCCACCTATGCATTGGTGGATGTTGATGACAATGGCAAAGTTCCACCTATGCATTGGTGGATGTTGATGACAATGGCAAAGTTCCACTATACATAGGCGGATGTTGATGACAATGGCAAAGTTCCACTATACATGGGTGGATGTTGATGACAATGGCAAAGTTCCACTATACATGGGTGGATGTTGATGACAATGGCAAAGTTCCACCCATGCATTGGTAGATGTTGATGATAATGGCAAAGTTCCACCTATACATAAGTGGATGTTGATGACAATGGCAAAGTTCCACCTATACATAGGCGGATGTTGATGACAATGGCAAAGTTCCACTATACATGGGTGGATGTTGATGACAATTTCAAAGTTCCACTATACATAGGCGGATGTTGATGACAATGGCAAAGTTCCACTATACATGGGTGGATGTTGATGACAATGGCAAAGTTCCACTATACATGGGTGGATGTTGATGACAATGGCAAAGTTCCACCCATGCATTGGTAGATGTTGATGATAATGGCAAAGTTCCACTATACATGGGTGGATGTTTATGATTTACTACACCAAATAAAGAAATAAAAGGCACCTGGTCCAGACAACATTCATCATCAAGTGCCTTACCAGCTGGCATAGGCGTTCATGTCTCTCTACAGATCTCGGTCTTTTGGTGTTCCGGATCAACTCTGCTAATGATGATATTCCTCCATGCCACCGTCTCAGTCCATCCAGCATCATTTCTCTTGGTCTGCCTCTGCCCCTCTTCCCCTTGAACTTTCCAGTTGTCACGATGTTCTCAAATACTTCTCTTCTCATCACGTGACCAAAGAAAGTTGTTTGCTTCATTCTTATTATTGAATATAATGTTCTAGTTTCATTAGTCTCTTTCGGGCAGTCGTCGTTAGTTACTTTGGCAGTCCAAGGAATTCGTAACACTCTTCTCTGGAACCACATCACTGTTGCTTCCAAGTTCTTCCTAATTTGTTCATTTTACATTACAAGATTCACAGCAAAAGTGTCCTATAGCATTTTAGCCCTCTATTTCTTACATTCAATGATAATGACTTATTGCATAAGATACCTTTCATTTTCTGAAATGTTTTCATTTTTGCTTGCCATATTCTGTTCTTAATCTCTGTTGTGCATCTTCCATATAATTGCCAGTAGGTATTTAAAATTATTCTCTTGGTTAAGAATTTTCTCTTATATTTCCATTTCGCATTTTGGTGTCGCTTTTTTCTTTGATGTCACCATTGTTACTGCTTTCTTGATATTCAAGGAGAGTCCTTTCATTGCACTCTCTGTTAATACAATGTCCAACAATTGTCAGACAACATTGCAATGGAGCAAAATTAGGTCATAGCCAATTCTGGAATCGAAATGATAAGAACATTATTTAATGATTTCTGTAATAGTGGGTAAATTCCTAGTGACCTTATAAAATCCATTGTTATAGCATTAGCGAAGAAACCAGGCGCTTTAAAATGCGAAAATCATGCATGATAAGTTGTATGAGTCACAGGAAAAAGCTGTTACTGAGAATAATTATGAGAAAAATAAGAAACAAGATTAAACCAGAAATTAATTATGAAAAATGTGGATTTGTGGAGAGACAGGGTACTTTAGAAAGAGCTATAGCAGTAAAAATAAATCTGTACTTATACTTCATAGACTACACAGCAAACTCTTTGGACAAATGGCACCAAGACTAAAGAACAAACACGCATCAATAGATACTAAAAAACACTCTGCAACACAATCTTCCTACCAGTTCTATGCTACCAATGCCAAACCTGGGCAATAACAGAAAAATAGAACAAAAATATTACAACAACAGAAATGAGTGTCCTGAGAAGAATACTCAATGTATCTAACAGAGAGAAATCAGAAATGAAGAAATCAGGACTAAAGTTGGGGTTATAGCAGCGTTAGATTTCATAAGAAAACAGCAATTTAAATGGTTTGGCCATATAACTGTTGTACCAACCAACAGTATACCACAGCAGGCAATGATGTGCAGATTAAATGGAAGCAGAAGAAGAGACCGACCATGTTAACGATGGACAAAGGGAATAACAGAATCCATAGACATCTCGATACATGAAGTCTGTAAACGGGCATTCTTCCACTGTTTATGCTTCATCTTGATGACGCAATGTACAAATGGAACAAGATAGATGATAAACACAATAAAACACAGCATCACTTAAACCACGGGAAGGACACTATAGTAACTATATTAAGGTATTATAACAAAATTAGAAGATTGGAAAAATGAAAAAAAAAAATTTTGCTACTTATCTCAGAACAGGCAGGGATTTGATACCTAGAAAGAGAATGCCTCGAGGGAATTACAGTAAACGGGCAAGGAAATAAATATGCATTCAAGAGGTTGACACTGATTACTGTCAGGCGTGCACGAGTTGAGATAATGATGGTACAGATGCTAGCGTGTCCTAGTATATACTAGCTTAGTGTCTGTTGACTCGCCGAGATTCGCCTCAATGACACTGGCAAACTCTTACCAGGTGTGATGCATGTGTCAATCAATAGTTGCAGTCTGAGAGACAAGCAGTAGTTACCTGTTTAGAGCATCGTTAATTGTTTAGGAATATTGCTTATTATATTGATTGCGCGCGCACACACACACACACACACATACACACACACACACACATTCGAACCTACCTACCGACTACCTACCTACGTACCTACCTGACTACCTACCTACCTGACTACCTACCTGACTACCTACCTACCTGACTACCTACCTACCTGACTACCTACCTGACTACCTACCTGACTACCTACCTACCTGACTACCTACCTATCTATCTGACTACCTACCTACCTATCTGACTACCTACCTACCTACCTGACTACCTACCTACCTACCTAACTGACTACCTACCTGACTACCTACCTGACTACCTACCTACCTACCTACCTGACTACCTACCTGACTACCTACCTGACTACCAACCTACCTGACTACCTACTTGACTACCTACGTACCTACCTACCTACCTACCTACCTGACTACCTACCTACCTACCTACCTACCTACCTGACTACCTACATACCTGACTACCTACCTACCTAACTGATTACCTACCTACCTGACTACCTACCTACCTACCTACCTACCTACCTACCTGACTACCTACCTACCTACCTACCTGACTACCTACCTACCTGACTACCTACCTGACTACCTACCTGACTACCTACCTGACTACCTACCTGACTACCAACATACCTGACTACCTACTTGACTACCTACCAACCTACCTACTTACCTGACTACCTACCTACCTACCTGACTACCTACCTACCTACCTACCTGACTACCTACCTGACTACCTACCTGACTACCTACCTGACTACCTACCTACGTGACTACCTACGTGACTACCTACGTGACTACCTACGTGACTACCTACCTGGCTACCTACCTGACTACCTACCTACCTACCCACCTACCTAACTATCTACCTGACTACCTTCCTACCTACATGACTACCTACCTGACTACCTACCTGACTACCTACCTGACTACCTACATGACTACCTACCTACCTACCTGACTACCTACCTACCTACCTACCTACCTACCTGACTACCTACCTATCTACCCGACTACCTACCTGACTACCTACCTGACTACCTACCTGACTACCTACCTATCTACCTACCTACCTACCTGACTACCTACCTACCTACCTGACTACCTACCTACCCACCTACCTGACTACCTACCTACCTGACTACCTACCTACCTACCTACCTGACTACCTACCTACCTACCTACCTGACTACCTACCTACCTACCTACCTGACTACCTACCTACCTGACTGCCTACCTACCAGATTACCTATCTACTGACCGACCGAACGACCGACCTACCTACCTACATATATATATATATATATATATATATATATATATATATATATATATATATATATATATATATATATATATATATATATATTGTGGCGGATTGGCAAGTGGTTGCTGTGCGATTGCGGCGAAGTGAGCCCCGTTAAACATTTTACGTCTTTAATTTAAAATGGTCATGTTTTTTTAACTACATTGTCTCCTGGCAACCAATATTTTTTTCGACTCAGACTGCCACTGCGCGCTAGCGCGCACACACACATACACAGGCGCGCTTTCACTCACACACACGTATACACACATACACGCACAGAAATACGCATACACGCATACTAATGCACACACACACGTATACTATATTGTGTATTATTCTTTGTACTAGGAGCAGCTTATGTTGGGATAGAAGCTACACACACAAAAGACAGACACCAGGCAACAAATACGCTTATTATTGATGAAAGAACAGGAAACTGGTGTTCGTGTGTCTGCTTCCGGTCAGTTACTTCCCTTCTCTGCTACCATCCACTTTTATGCTATCAATTCCCTCATTCTTGACCACTACAATGTTTGCATGTATGCCTTCACATTTCGCACTTTCTAGCTTGAATATCTGTTTTCTGTAAATATATATCTCCTTAACTGAGGGCTGTTTATTTTAGCAGTCTTTAACTATAGTGGTTGAAAAAGTTACGAGCATGTCCTTTACAGGATGTTATAATCAATCACAGATTAACGAGGCATTTTTGTCCAGTAGTTTGCCATTGATATTTGAAATGTCGACACCACATTCCTACGAAGCAATGCATTGCGATCTGCTTCTAAATCACCCGTTGCTGATTTCGAACACTAGTCGATGTGTCAGGGGAATTTTGAAACTGCGCGTCTCACTATCCCCTAAGCCACAAACCCACAACGTCGATAACTATAGTGGTAATCATTTGAATATACTGGCAAGGAACTTGCCTATGTCATTAATGCAATATAGTGTCAAGGTTAACACACCATAACTCAGGTTCCCAACCATTAAGTCATCAATCAAGAAGCCCCAAGCCATCTCCCGTGTGATAACCTTGTGGGGAAGTATGTTTAACTAGTGAATTGCATTCTGTTTCCGTCTGTTCATTTATTGATTAATATTAATCGGTAGTCAGGTAGAGAAAGTTGTAAGGAAGATAAAGGAGGAATGCGATATTGGAGGAACATCCAAGCTGCTTGGTTATGCAGATGATATAGATATTATAGGGCAAAGTGAACAAAAGACATTGGAAATATTGACGCACTTAAAGGAAAAAGCCCAACAGATGGGGCTGGTTATCAACCAAGATAAGACAGAATATATGGTAATTTCAAGAGACGGAATGGCTAAAAACTCTGGCCACATACAAATAGATAATATGACCATTAAAAGAACGGAAACATACAAATACCTGGGTACAATCTTCAACTGCTCCAACATCATAAGGGAAGAAATACAAACTAGAATCAACTCTGGAAATAAGATATACTATGCACTACAACATCTACTAAAATCAAAGGCGCTATCTCGTAACACCAAAATCACAATATACAAAACACTGATCAGACCAGTTGTGCTGTATGGCTCTGAAACCTGGAGTACAACGAAAGGAGACGAAGCCTTGTTACAAACCTTTGAGAACAAAATTTTAAGACGCATCTTTGGACCCATTAGGGATACACAAAGTGGAGAGTGGAAAAGAAGAAGTAACAAAGACATTTATGATCTGTTTAAGTCCCCGCTAATCACTGGTATCATGAAGGCTAATAGACTACAATGGCTGGGGCATATAGAAAGAATGGAAGATAATAGGGAAACAAAACTTGCTTACACTCAGGAAATAAATGACCGTAGACCCCGAGGTAGACCAAGAAGGCGGTGGAGAGATAATACATGTACAGACCTACAAGCACTTGGAATCAACGACTGGCAAGAGAAGGTCCACCAGAGAGACGAATGGAGACGGATTGTATCTGCAGCAAAGAACCTCAATGGCTCGGAACGCTAAAGAAGAAGAAGAAGTCAGGTCTTAGTAAAAAATACATGAGCCACTGTGGGACAGTGGACGTTAATACTAGCTTTCTGTTAACTCTGAATGTTGGGCGGTACTCACCAAACCCAATACCCCACCACACATTGTGCCAACGAATGAGGGCGATACGGAGAGTACCAGCCTTTTACTGATGCGAGGAAATGCAGCCTAAAGACTAAATCTTATGGCAGGACAGACTAAGCTCCGAGCCTTAGTTGGTAACTTGTCGAGGATCGAAGTGGACAGTTAGAGCATCGTTTGCTGATCCGGCAGCTTCTGCATTTTGTCTTATTTCAGATGTATTGGTGTTTCATTTCCTCCGAAGTAAACTAGGCAGGCCGAGAGAGGTATCAAACTGCATGGGCAACACATGGTCTCTACAATTCAGCATAGGCTTTGCGCTATGGAGAGGTTACTATGTCCATTTTATTAAACACAATGTAACCATCTACCGTCTGTAAATACGGCAAGGTGCCAATAGTAGTAATATTAATCAAACCCATATATTTCTGTTTACATAATTCTGAAATGGCTTTAGTTAGTCTATCCTGCTGGTTTATCGTATATGTACACTGCCCCCCCCCCCCAATCTGCAGATATACATGTGTCTAGTTTACTATGTGTTCTCTCTCTATGCTCTCTCTCTCGCCCCCCCCCCCCCCCTCTCTCTCTCTCTCTCTTGCTCCCCGCGTCTCTTTTTCTCTTTCGAGACGTAATCTGATGACACACCCAGATGCAAGCATCCCTTTCTGAGTTGCTTTTTAAAATTCTTCTATCCGTTTAATGTCATTTGATCCAGTTGTTCACTGTGTCTTTTTTGCTACTGTTTCCCCTAAAAAATTAAGCCACTGTTGTACGATTATTTGAATATGTCCGCGAGTGACGACTATATAAGAAAGTTTGTGGTCGCATTCTATCACTTAATTTGTTGTAATAACGGAATACACAACTTCTCTTTCTAAACGTTCATAGGTTCATCTGGTACTTGCCAATTAGTACTCGTTGAAGCAAACGACCAAAAGAACTTAGCGTTTTCAAGTATCTGTGAAGAGATACACTGGAAACAGATACAGCATACTCATTAAAGCAAAGCAGCCAAGAAGATCCTCCGACAAGATATAAAATTCTAGACAACAGCTGTAGAGTGTGAAATGGTTTCAGGAGACACAGACGTTACAGGTGCACCTGAATAAACCCATGCTCAGTAAGCGAAAACACCAAAATGGTGATGCGCGATGTGAAAACTAAGTGGAAGTGCAACTGTAATTTACATAATTTAGATTAGCTATCACATGCAATTTGGTTTATATATGAGTAAGTAATGAATTATCACTACCGTTATCATTATCTTTGTGTGCCTTGCCGTCTCGGCCTAGGAGATTATGTTCTGTCACACAAATCTGTATTCTGTGTTCTTGACAAGTTAGACCTATGATATTCTTCTTTGCTGCTCTTCCAGCCTGTTCTCCATATTCCCTGAAGTATATGGTGCTAGACCCATATTGTTATAATCACATCAGCACTCAGTGGGTAACATGGTCAACATCACGATGATCACCTTTACTCCCCAAGCCATTCCCTGGTGACAATGTTTAGCTAGGTCGACCGTCAAGCCCAGATCACTGTAAAACATCCGCCTGGATGCAAATTCGAACCAGTGACCATTGTGCCGACAGTCAGGCGTGACATCCACTGGGCTACTACGGTTCCTTATATCTACACCATTCACACAATATGCCAGACAAAGTGAGTTAGTTGCACCCCGTGACCATTGTGCCGACAGGCAGGTGTGACAACTACTGGGCTACTACGGTTCCTTATATCTACACCATTCACACAATATGTCAGACAAAGTGAGTTAGTTGCACCCCGTGACCATTGTGCCGACAGGCAGGTGTGACAACTACTGGGCTACTACGGTTCCTGATATCTACACCATTCACACAATATGTCAGACAAAGTGAGTTAGTTGCACCCCGTGACCATTGTGCCGACAGGCAGGTGTGACAACTACTGGGCTACTACGGTTCCTTATATCTACACCATTCACACAATATGTCAGACAAAGTGAGTTAGTTGCACCCCGTGACCATTGTGCCGACAGGCAGGTTTTACAACTACTGGGCTACTACGGTTCCTTATATCTGCACCATTCACACAATATGTCAGACAAAGTGAGTTAGTTGCACCCCGTGACCATTGTGCCGACAGGCAGGTGTGACAACTACTGGGCTACTACGGTTCCTTATATCTACACCATTCACACAATATGTCAGACAAAGTGAGTTAGTTGCACCCCGTGACCATTGTGCCGACAGGCAGGTGTGACAACTACTGGGCTACTACGGTTCCTTATATCTACACCATTCACACAATATGTCAGACAAAGTGAGTTAGTTGCACCCCGTGACCATTGTGCCGACAGGCAGGTATGACAACTACTGGGCTACTACGGTTCCTTATATCTACACCATTCACACAATATGTCAGACAAAGTGAGTTAGTTGCACCCCGTGACCATTGTGCCGACAGGCAGGCGTGACAACTACTGGGCTACTACGGTTCCTTATATCTACACCATTCACACAATATGTCAGACAAAGTGAGTTAGTTGCACCCCGTGACCATTGTGCCGACAGGCAGGTGTGACAACTACTGGGCTACTACGGTTCCTTATATCTACACCATTCACACAATATGTCAGACAAAGTGAGTTAGTTGCACCCCGTGACCATTGTGCCGACAGGCAGGTGTGACAACTACTGGGCTACTACGGTTCCTTATATCTACACCATTCACACAATATGTCAGACAAAGTGAGTTAGTTGCACCCCGTGACCATTGTGCCGACAGGCAGGTGTGACAACTACTGGGCTACTACGGTTCCTTATATCTACACCATTCACACAATATGTCAGACAAAGTTAGTTAGTTGCAACCCGTGACCATTGTGCCGACAGGCAGGTGTGACAACTACTGGGCTACTACGGTTCCTTATATCTACACCATTCACACAATATGTCAGACAAAGTTAGTTAGTTGCACCCCGTGACCATTGTGCCGACAGGCAGGCGTGACAACTACTGGGCTACTACGGTTCCTTATATCTACACCATTCACACAATATGTCAGACAAAGTTAGTTAGTTGCACCCCGTGACCATTGTGCCGACAGGCAGGTGTGACAACTACTGGGCTACTACGGTTCCTTATATCTACACCATTCACACAATATGCCAGACAAAGTGAGTTAGTTGCACGTCCTTTACACGACGTCGCAGTCAACCCATCATTTTTTTTTTACTGTTTCTGACTTACTAGGCAATTTTATTATCAAAAGCTTGCCATTGCTTTCTGAACGACCACCACTCATACCGTTGTTAAAAATCAACATAAGATAATCTGCTCCCAAATCGCCTGTAGCTGATGTCAAACGCGATATGAGGGAATGCGAACCGCGTTTGTTACCCCCTCGCCACAGACGCCGGCTGCGAGGTAAAACGTCTAAACATGAGGGGACCGTGACATTATCTAAGCCGGCTCCATGGCAAAGATATTACGGGCGCAGATCATAACCCCGTATACCTGCGTTCGAAACACAGCTTCGGGTGATTTGGCAGCAGACCGCCTTGCGTTGATTTTTTACGAATAGTATGGGTGCTGGTCGTTCAGAAAGCAATGAACTTAAACTTGCCAAGAGATCACAACAGCAATAAATGCTGATGTTGACTGCAACGTTATGTAAAAGATATGCAACTAACTTTAACATAATTTACGGTCTGCTGATACTGACCTTGTACACGATTCTAGGTCAAAGGTCCAGAAACAGACCTTGCAGTCTCTCCCAAACTGCATCTGGCGCTTGACAACATAATCTGTGCCGTCTTCGGATGTTGGGAAAATCTGTAGGGCACTGATGCATGACACCAGGCAGGCAGCACACAGGAGCTGCACGAGAATCAGCTGCTGCCAAGATCTGCAGAAAACGTTGAACACTTATGTAAGAGGTAATACAAGGTAATCACTTCATATCACAGAAGTGTAAAGTGATAGTAACAGTAAGTACATTTACATGTCATAAGTCATATGGAGTTGGGAGAGGGAGTCCGTGGCGGAGTGGTTAACCAGTCTGCCTCGTATTTTGAAGGTCGTGGGTTCGCTCTCGGCTGCGATGTTCAGAACACCAGTGGAATAGTTAAGGAGTTACACCTGGGTCGTTGTTGGAGCTGATGGTTAATGTGACCGAGCTAGCTGGGTGAAACCGAGTGCAATGAAGTCAGTACTGTTGCCTATAACCTTTATGGCACATGAAGGATATAGTGTAAGTCCGAGATGAAATCAGTACAAGCTATAATAATCAACCTTCGTAAGCCGTCCTTATGCAAGCAGAAAGACATGTTAGTCAGTTTAAAATTACCGTGGTAGACAATCGACATTACTGTGCGAACATGTGTATATTTCAGTATGAAGGATTTATCTAGTTAATTCACGTAAGTTGTGTGATTTCTGCAGTATGTACCTGACGAGATGCAGCGAAATATGCCAGGCAATAAATCGTGCAATCTATTGTTTGTGTCTTCGTTATTCAAGCTCTTTAATGTGTATACGAGCAAGATTGCAAACCTAGAAGCACCAGGGGTTGGAAGAATACTAACATTTGCAGATGATATTCTTGCATATAGGCAGGGCAGAGATAGGGAGCAAACAGTCCAGGAGTTACAGGCGACAGTAGATAAAGTGATTGACTGGTGCACAGAAATGAGTGCTGTCATCCACCCGGAAAAGGCGGCTGTTTTGTGGTGCTCTCTGGACAACAGGATTGTAAGAGCTGATGTCCCAAGCCTCGTGATAGATGGTAGAAATGTCAGCAGAGAGAACAAACTGAAGTATCTGGGGATCACATTTGATAGGAGCCTATCCTTCAAGGACCATGTGGAGACGGTCGTGACAAGATCTCAAAAGGGACTCAATGCACTTAAAACTATGGCTGCAATGGACATAGAGCAGAGAATGCTTTTCACACTATACCAGCACTTGATCCTCTCAGTAATTGATTATGGATTAGGTCTGCTCACTGTCTCAGAGAGTCAGCTGGTGAAGTTAGAGCGCATACAGAACGAAGCTTTGCGGGTCATTCTGGGATGCACTAGAGACACCCCAGTAGTGTGTATGCATTACATCCTTGGTCTGCCGACTGTTGCTGGTAGGCTCAAGGTGATGCAGGCGAAGGCATACCTCAGAGTAGCTGCAGACACAGACCACCCACTGCATGAGGCTCTGGACGCAGTTAAGTATCAGCGACTGATAAGAAGGAAACCATGGATGGCTCAGGCGGAGCATACGATCAGACAGGTGTGCCCCTTGGAGAACATTAGGCGTGGAGAGGAGTGGGTCAGAGTGCCAGCGGAGCAGTCAGACTTGTGCAGAGTTATAATCACATTAAGCCGGGAGTGCAGGGAGTGGCCAGCAGGGGCCACGGAAGTGAAAATCCAGCAACTAATTCAGGACAATGCTCACTCGGGTGATGTGATTATCTACACCGATGGTTCGGTGTCAAGAGGTGAGAGAAGTGGCTGGGGGTTCATAGCCAAAGCTAATGGTCGATGTTTGGGGCAGGAGAGCCTGGCATATGATACCACAACATCCAGCTTAAGAATGGAAGTGGAGGCAGTCACTGCGGCTCTCCGCTGGATGGAGAATACGACACACACACACACATCGTGATTGTAACAGACTCAGAAAGCATGCTGACGAGGGTGAGGACGGGCAGACTTCGTGCGGAATGGCTTGCTTCGCTTCGGAGGTCACGGGTGACAAGCATCGCCTGGATCTTTTCTCCGGGGCATGCCGGTGTGCTGGGAAATGAACAGGCGGACAGATTGGCTAGCGCTGGAGAACTTGGTGGAGTATTGATACATGACAAGGCAGACGTGGTTGCGGCCTTGTGGGAGCACGTGCACACCTCGGAGGAGCAAATGGATTACCATGGTCTGGCAAGAATGAGACAACGAGGAGTGACGAAGGGATCTGGCCGACGCTCAACGCTCAGAGGAAAGGCAAGACGGACTTATAATCAGATTGCTACTGGTACTATTAGTGTTGGAACTCTTCGCTGGCTGCTGAGGATGGGGGCGGAGCACTTATGGGAATGCCCCGAATGCTGTGATGTCGATTCCTAAATCAATTAATCAATCAATTGATAGATCCCCGCCAGGGGTTGGGCAAAGCCGGGCCGGGTCAGCTAGTTAACTAATAAATCAGATATAATCATGTGTATCTGTCAAATGCCACATAAAACAATAGCAGATATTAACTAATAAATCAGATATAATCATATGTATCTGTCATATGCCAAATAAAACAATGGCGGATATTAACTAATAAATCAGATATAATCATATGTCCCATTGTAAATTTGTTTCCTATTGTGCATTTGCTTCCTATTGTACATTTGTTTCCCATTGTACATTTAAAGAAGGAAGCCACAAATAACAGAATGCACATGCCTGACATTTTTCGCGGTATGTCGTCACATTGCGACTACCCTGGTAAAATATTAATCATGGACCATATCGCATTCCTTAAATAAGAAAATTAGGCTTTTGAGCTGACATATTATAGAAAACTTGTTATACACTCCTGGACCAAGAAGAACATAAATATTGAAATTCTACAAGACTTAACAATGGAAGAAAACTGGCTAATAAAAGAATCATGTATCTGAAATTCAAATATGTTGACTACATTACACGTCACAGTGACGAGGAAAGGGCTGCAATAGAAGGCTTAGTTCCTGGAAGAAGAGCTAGCGCAGAAGCCAGCAGGCTTGACTGTCGATCCGGTGGTCATGTGTTCGAATCCCAGTTGTTTCTTCCAGGAATGCTAGATTAGAAAGGACACTCGATGCGGAACAAACAGTGGATGGAGAACTGCATGTATCACAACTTACTGCTGGGACGAAAGGCGCCACTGGAGCAGCAGAAGTAGTAACAGCAGCAGCAGCAGCAGCAGCAGCACCACCACCACCACCACCACCCCCCACCACCACCACCACCACCACCACCCCCCCCACCACCACCCCCCCCCCCCCCCCCCACCACCACCACCACCGCCGCCGCCGCCGCCGCCGCCGCCGCCGCCGCCGCCGCCACCACCGCCACCACCACCACCACCACCACCACCACCACCACCACCACCACCACCACCACCAACAACAACAACAACAACAACAACAACAACAACAACAACAACAACAACAACAACAACAACAACGACAAGCACTAATTCTAGCAAGTTCCTGAAGTTAGTAAGGGAAAATCTACTTCTCCTTGCAAATCACCCTCACTCAAACATGGTGTCACTAATAACTAGCCTGCAGGAATAACTTCTGTCATGCATTCTTTCAATGACTCTCATGACAGTCTTCGTGTTTATCGAACACCATTACGATCACTGATGGAAATAATCACGTGTCTGCACAAGTTCCGGTCTGCCATGCCACTTCTCCTCATCAGCATTTCATTGTCTTCTACATTTGCGGCAGCTACCAGAAAACCCAGTAAATGGAGGAGTTATTATTTGCTCTGACGTGTGTCTGTTTTTCCTCCTTCCAAGCTGCTATTTTCTAGTTCAAATGTGGTTGTCAAAGTCAGCTAGCGATGAAAGAGCATTCTTCGGTAACATGTATTGGGTGGGACTCTAATGGAGAAATGTCAAAGCATTTGGTTAAAGACACAAAAATTACAGCAATAAGACTTTTATGTGGGCGGAAAAACGTTGCATTAGAATAGATGGCATGGGTATATCTATTGAAGAGTGAAAGATCTGTATTTCCTGCCGTTATTACATGCAAAGATTTGTGACGGAGAGTCTATTTATAGAAAAGGGTAGCTTACGTTAACAGTTTTGTTTCGTTTTGTTGTGGTTATTGCCATTTTTAAATTGTGCTTTATAACATCATCATCATGTAGCAGGTCCTTTTGCAGATCGTGGCTCTCAGGACGACGAAGTGCTAAATCTCTCGATCCCTTGCCATCTCTCCCACTCATGCACTCCCATGCCCAAGGTGTCTGCAATGTCCCGTGTCTGCTGGTCGACCCCTGGCTCTTCTTTCAGGAAATATGCCTTTTATTACTGCCCTTTTCAAATCATCGTGACGTTTAATATGGCCAAACTATTCGAATTTCAGATAAATGATACCTTTATGAACCAGTTTTCTTCCATTTTAGGTCTTGTAGAAGTTTAATACTTCTGAACGTCTTGATCGACGAAAGTCTATAACAATTTTAATGTAACACTTCAGTTCAAAAGCTCCAATTTTCCTATGTAAGGATTGTGAAATGGTCCATGATATTGATTCATATCCATATGTAGCCACAGGAAGGATGCTTGCTCTCAGATATGTTACTTTAACTGATTCAGTGACAAACAACAAATAGGTTAAGACCTAATATGGTACACAGCCTAATGAACAAGCATTATAATGTACATTTCCATTCACTGAGCACTGAGAGTGTTAGTTAGTCGCGGTTCCAATTTCATGGCAAAGGGTCACCCATAATGTTCCACTCTTGTGCCAATGAACATTAAAAAAAAATGCTCCTCACTGTCCCATGTGAAAATGGAACAGACAGCAGAAAAAAATAACACGATGACACTAGTATATGGATATATCGTCCTTCTGTCCAAATAGAAAGTAACATTTGACAATATATTATCCTTCGGCACTTAATCAGTTAACTTGTTTACTGGTTTTATGCCATGGGTTCTTAATACGGTTTAATCTCTGCATTGCTGTGGCCAGCCTGTGTCTAACGTCTTTTAAACAGTCCTCATTTTTTTGTTGATTATGAAACCAAGATATTCATAATGTGAGACATTGTACATTTCTTCATTGTTGACTGTGGTGTTTGGTTGGCGTTTAGTTATGTCCATGGGCATTAGTTTTGTTTTGCTTGAGTTCCGTTTCTGTGGCGAAGGGGTTACGAATACAAAGCTATGAGTGCCGATCCTTCAGAAAGCAAAGGCAAACTGCTGAACGTAAACTTGTCAGGAAACCACAAACAGCAAAAAAAAAAAAAAAAAAAAAAAAAAAAAAAAAAAAAAAAAAACACGCTAGGGTTGACTACCACGTCCTGTAAAGGATATGCAACTAACTTAAGTTCAGACAAAAAGAGTTTGATATGCACTGTGTCTATTGACAGGCTCATAAGCTCTTCTAATCCTTCAGCACTATTTGAGAGGAGATTTGTTTCATCTTCATATCTGAGTCTTGGAACTGGATTTCCACCAATTAAGAATGGACCAAAATTGTTCAAAATTTCTGACTTAAATGACTCCTGAATGTAAATTTAATATTGCAATTTAAATTGACAAGTCCTAGTAATGGCATATTGTTATTATTAGAGGTGTGCGTGACCGCGTGGCTTAAATGCCCATGAGCGTGAACTTTCGCTTAGCTAACGGCGAGGTACGGGGTTCATTCAGCGTTCATGATATCACTCCAGCAAAGACATTTTCCTGCCCCCTCTAACAGCCTTAACTATTTCTAAATAAAGTTTCAAAATCCCTGCAATTTGTATACCACAAGCGACATCTTCCTTTTAGTTTGTAATGTTCGCTAATCACGATCAGTGGCTCAACAAAAATGGTCTATATATAGGCTATCTCAACATCTTTCATCTGCTCAACAAATTACCTGAGCTCTCGGTAATACTGTCCAAACAGTTCCATGTGTTTGGAATCACAGAAAGTCGTCTTAACGACAAAATAACCGACTCCGAAATCTCACTTAAGGGGTTTAAAGTAATTCGGAAAGATGCAAATCAAAAATTAGAGACAGGTATTGCTGTATACATTTCCAATTCTCTCAACTGGTCCCGTAGAAGTGATCTCGAGACAGTAGGGATAGAATGTGTTTGGTTAGAGGTGAAGCCAGCCAGCCAACAACCGTTTCTCATTGGATACCTATATAGGAATCCTTGTGCCGGGTACAGTTGGTATGACTGCTTCACTACAATGATGGATAGAGTGTTTACAGCAGGTAGAGAAGTTATGATACTAGGTGACTTCAACATAGATATTAGTAAATCCAACCAGACATGGGACGATATCATTCTTTCTTACAATTTCAAACAACTAATAAACCGTCCCACAAGGGTTACTGACACATCCTCAACTATAATTGATCATATATATGTTACTTGTCCAGATAATATTATTGAATGTTCTGTTCCTGTTTGTACAGTTAGTGACCACTACCCGGTATGTTGTACATGGTCAAGAATTGGGTTCAAACCTCTTAAACATAAACATGTAAGTATCAAATTTAGGAATTATAAAGCATTCAACCAAGATTTATTTTTGCAAGACTTAAGAAAAGCAGCCCTTGATCACGTTTACCAACTTCCTGACCCGGACGATGCATTAGCTTTCTGGACGAAGACAGTCTACAATGTGTTCGATAAACACGTGCCAATCAAAGAAGTTCGAGTCAAAAATCAACATAAATCCCCATGGGTCACTAGAGAAGTGCTGGAAATCACGAGAGAGCGAGATACAGCACACAAAAATAAAGACTTCAATTACCGCAGACTAAGGAATAAAGTTAAATATGAAATTCGTAGGATAAAAAAAGATCATTTTAAAAATTTGATTGTAGATAATTCAAACAGTACAAATATATGGAAGGCTATTAACTTGCTAACCAATAAGAAACGCCCTACAGAATCAGCAATACCAAATTCTATAACATGCGATGAATTCAGTTGGTTCTTTCAATCAGAAATAGAGAATCTAAAGTCTTCAATACCAGACTCATCGTGTAATTTAAGTTCACTGGCATCATTCTGTGAGGAGAAGTGCACCAGAAATATTCCCGCTGAGATTCCTTTAATGTCTGTTGCAGACGTTTATAAATATCTCTTGAACCTCAAATCAACAAACTCACACGGCCTAGATGGTATCAGTAATAGAATTCTTCGTTGTGCTGCACCAGTCATTAGCGAGTCCTTAACGTTCATATACAACCAGTGCCTGGCCAAAAACTACTTTCCATCTGCATTTAAAATTGCTAAAGTGTTTCCGCTAATTAAAAATGGCTCAATCGATAATAGCGTTTTGGGTAATTATAGACCTATTTCCTTACTATCGTCGCTATCAAAACCACTAGAAAAACACATTCATAAAATAACGTTACACCATTTAATTAACAATGATCTAATAATTAACAGTCAATCTGGGTTTCGACCTAAATATTCTTGCCATAGTGCTCTAACAAAAATGACCGATAACTGGCACTTAAACATCAACAACGGTAGAATTTGTGGAGCGGTGTTTGTAGACTTTAAAAAAGCTTTTGATATGGTAGATCACGATATTTTAATTAGAAAACTAAAGCAAATGAAGACAAGCACCAACATGGTGAACATAATTACGTCATTTCTATCCGACAGGCAACAAGTCGTGTCCTTCAACAACTGTCTATCAAGACCCACACAGCTTAATATTGGTGTGCCTCAGGGCTCAATACTAGGTCCGTTGCTTTTTGCAGTTTATATTAATGATCTTCCTTTATATATCAATACAACTTGTGATCTATTTGCAGACGACTGTACTATATATACTAGTCAAGAAAACCGTGGTGAATTAGAGAATTCTTTACAAAAGGAACTTGATAATCTTACTAGATGGAGCAATGAAAACCGCATGCAAATTAACATCGACAAAACCAAATCCATGCTAATAACGACCAGACAAAAACTACAGACACTAGCATGGGCACGTTACCTATAGTTAATGTGACTGAACATAAAACACTAGGACTTTTAATAGACAGCCATTTGAACTGGAGCTCTCATGTTCACGCTCTTACCAAGAAAATAGCACAAAAAGTTTAAGAACTTGCTAAAATTCAGCACTTCCTGGACGAAAGCACACGAAAAATATTCTATACATGCTATATCCAATCACATCTCGATTACTGTTCCACAGTTTGGGATGGTTGCCCTAAATCTAATTTAAAACGACTATGTTCTCTACAAAATCGCGCTATTCGTCTGGTTTCTGGCATAAAGCACGTTGAAAGTAATAATTTGTACAGTCATCTAAGACTTCTACCACTACAAAAGCGCTTCCTTTTCAACAAAGCCAAATTAGTGAATAAAATTATATCTCAAAATACCCCAGAGTATCTTCTGCCGCTGATTCAATCTAATGCAATGAACAGCAAGCGCCTAAATTTGTTACATGTCTCAAAGCCTAGATTGGACCTATACAAAACATGTTTCGCCTATTCTGGTGCTCACTTATGGAATGATCTGCCTCCAGATCTGAAAACTCCAATGAGTCCCTACACATTTAACCGAAAACTCTTTCAATACTTAATCCATACCGACTATATGCCACCATAATTCATTTACTGGTATAATTGTTCAGTATAATTGTTCAGTATAATTGTTCAGTATAATTGTTCAGTATAATTGTTCATTATAATTGTTTAACTATAATTGTTCACTATATATGTGTGTGCGTGTGGGAGCGAGAGAGAGAGAGAGAGAGAGAGAGAGAGAGAGAGAGAGAGAGAGACAGAGACAGAGAGAGAGAAAGAGAGAGAGAGAGAGAGAGAGAGAAAGTGGGTGTCAGAGAGAGGGAGAGAGTGAATGCGTGTGTGCGCACGTGCATGCGTGTGTGTGGAGAGAGTGATTGAGCGAGAAATGGTGGGGGAATGTGTCAGCGCATGCATTCGTACGTGTATATGGGAGAGTGAGTGAGGGAGTGTATGCATGCGTGCATGCGTTCATGTGCATGCGTTCATGTGTATGTGTATGTGTGAGAGAGTGTGATTGAGAGAGTGAGTGTGTGTGTGTGTGTGTGTGTGTGTGTGTGAAGGATTGTGTGTTAGAGAGTGAGACAGTGGGAGAGTTGATGTGTTAGTGTGTGTGAGCGTGCGCATGCGTGTGAGTGTGTGTATAAGAAAGAATACAGAGAGAGAGAGAGAGAGAGTGAGAGAGAGAGAGAGAGAGAGCTGAGCAGATGCATGTCATGTAACACGCATGTTATGTAACACGCGAATCCATATGTTTGTGTATTCTCATCTGTCATATTATCAGTTAAATACCATTTGATTTTATCATGCATAATATAAACTCATGTTCATTACTGTAGTTTGAGTGAGAGAGTCAGTGAGTGTGAATAAGATACAGAACGAGTGAGCGTGAGAGTGAATGAGTGAGCGGGAGAGTGAATGAGTGAGCGGGAGAGTGAATGAGTGAACGGGAAAGTGAATGAGCGGGAGAGTGAATGCGTGAGAGTGAATGAATGAGCGGAAGAGTGAATGTGTGTGTGTGTGTGTGAGAGAGAGAGAGAGAGAGAGAGAGAGAGAGAGAGAGAGAGAGAGAGAGAGAGATAGAGAGAGAGAGAGAGCATCACTATTTTTACGTCACATACATTTTATGTACACATTTTTCTCCATGTTTAACATGTTTATGAGACTGCTCATGACAAGTGTCAGTGTATGTGTGTGAGTAAAGTGTGGGAGTTTGTTCATACTAGTTTCAATACTAACGTGAGACATTTTGTATGTGTCTAGATGTGAGGAAGTGTGAGTGTATGTGGAGGATGTGTGTGAGTGTGGGGATATGTGTGGGTGGGGGTGTGTGGGTGGAGGTATGCGTTTGGATGGGTTGGGGTGTGTGGGTTTTGGTGGGTAGTGGTATTTGTGGGTGTTGGATGGATGTGTGGGGGGTGAAAGTAGGGGTGTTGGAATGGGTGTGGGGGATGTGTGTATGGGTGGAGGATATGTGTATGGGACAGATGCAGGAGATGTGTGTTTATGTGGGTGGAGATGTGTGGATGGTTTGAGGAAGTATGTGTGGGAGGCGGGTTGTGTGGGTAGGGGATTGTGTTGGGTGGATTGGGGATGCAAGGGCGGGTGGGGAGAAGTGTATGGTGTGTGGGTTTGAGATATGTGTGCGGTGTGTTGATGGGGATGTGTGAATGATGTGTGGGTGGAGGGTATGTTTGTGGTGGTATGGGTGGAGGATAGTGTGTGGTATGGGGGATGTGCGTGATGGGTGCGGGAAATGTGCGTATGGGTGGGGTATATGTGTGGGTGAGTAGGGGATTGTGGTGGTTGGGGGAAGTATGTGGGGGAGTGTGGGTGGGAGATGTGTGTGTGTGTGGATGAGGAATGTGTGGGTGGGGGTGTGTGAATGGCTTAGGGATGTGTAGGTGGGTAAGGGAGTTGTATGTGTCGGGGTGGGATGTGTGAGTGGGTGGAGGATGTGTGTGGGGGTAGGGGTATTGTGATCGAGAGATGTTTGGTTGGAGGTGGGTGGGTGGGGGTGTGTGGGTGCGTAGTGGAGGATGTATGCGTGAGTGAGTGTGTGTTGGTGGACGGGTAGGGAATGCGTGTGTGGGTGGTGAGAGGTGTGTGGTGTGTTGGTTGGGGATATTGTGTGGGTGAGGTTTGTGTGTGTGGGTGGGGGATTTTTGTTGTGTGTGAGTGGGGGTATGTGGGGTGGATGGGTAAGGGTATCTGTATGGGTGTGGGTGGGAATATTGTGTGGTATCTGGGTGGGGGATATGTGTGTGGTGTGTAAGTGGGGATGTGTTGGTGAGGGTATGTGTGTGTGTGGTGCGTGGGTTGTATGTGATGTGCGGGTGGAGGATTGTGTGGTGGGGGATTAGGTTAAGGCATGTGTGGGTGGTTGGAAGTTGTATGTGTGGGTGGTGGGGTGTGTGTGAGTGGATTGGGGATGTATGGGTGGTTAGGGAGATGTGTGTGTGTGTGTGGGGGGGGGGGGTAGGGACATGTCAGTTGGTGGGGATGTGTGTGTATGGTTTTGGGATGTGGATGTGCGATGTGTGGGTTGGTGGGGGATTGTGTGCATGGGTGGGGAATATGTTGTCGATGGAGATGTGGCTGGGGGATGGGTGGTTTGAGGTGTGGGTGGGGAGAGGATGTGTGGGGTAGGATGTGTATGTGGATGGGCGTGGAATGTGTGGGTTGGTGGGGGAATGTTTGTGGGTGGCGAGTGTATTTTGGTTGGGGGATCAGATGAGGGCAGTGTGTGTGGGTGGGGGATGTGCGGGAGGGGGATGGATAGGTTGGTGGGATATATATGTGTCCCTTGGTGTGCGTGTGTGTCGGTAGGTGGGGGTGTGTATGTGTCCCTTGGTTTGCGTGTGTGTGGGTAGGTGGGGGTGTTGTGTGGGTGGGGTGATGTATGGATAGGTGGGAGATGGGCTTCATAACATGGTTATTAGCCTTGTTTATGTTTACAACATTCATTTCACAATGTTTATTTTTCTTCCTATGTAAATGTATAATGCTCTTGATGAACGAAAGACGAGTGATTGGAAGGGCCGAATGTAAGACGGGCCTGCGCGCCCAATTTGTGACCCTAATAAAGTTGATTTGATTTGATTTGATTTGATTTCATTCCATATACTGGTCATTTGGACTTCACTTTTGATTTCTCGTTCAGAAAACAATGGCACACTACTAAACAAACAATTGCCAAGCATATCAACCTAGGATTGGAATTGATCTTAACGTCTCGCAAAGGACATGCAACATTATTATTATTACGTTTAATTCTACAGCGCCATTACATATGTCAAGGAAGTTTCAGTTTACATAACACACATACACATGCACGCATAAACACACACACACACACACACACACACACACACACACAACACACACACACACACACACACACACTCACAGACAGACACACATGCGAGCGAGCGAGCACACACACACACACACACACTCTCTATTTTACAGAAACCCGCTGAGACAAAAGAGAAGACAAACCAATCAGAGCACAGATGTTAAGCTCTTTTAATTCCATTGTGTAACCCAGGAATCGACCGACGATCAGACCGAGTGAAGAAGTTCATTGAAAAATGTCAGCTTCAATAAACAGGAAAGTGTGATAAGTGAGTTCGTCCTGACACACCATGGCGGGTTTCCAGAGTTCTAACTATCTGAGATAATCATCGTTCTGTATGTGCAGCAAGCGCATCCGATTCTCAGTGCTGAGAAAAAAAAACACTGACAAGACGAAACATAAAGTCGTATATTTTGATAGGCACTCATAAAAGTTAAGTGAAATAAATTGTGATTAAGGGACAATGTGAACAATATAAACACTGAAAGACATAGACGCTTTGTCTATAGCTTGTAATTTGCATTTACCACAGTTTGGTTTCTGGGTATATGGTGCTAGTTAGTACTAAGAAAAACCAGACAGATTATATATTAATACAAAGAAGATGAAGATCAAGCATAACATAGGTAAAACCCCTGCGAAGTGCATGCAGGCTGTGATACTACTGATTATCAGTCATTAGAAGCCGATGTGACAGTAACACTCAAAAGGCTTAACCGAGGAACAAGGCCACTTTGTTTCGATCTCTCAAAAATACCAGATGCATACAGCGTAGAAGTGATGAGTCGTTTTGTGGTCTGGATGTCTATACAGGAGGAATTGACACCTGATGAAATGGCAGTACAAGCTAGAGATGTCTATACAGGAGGAATTGACACCTGATGAACTGGCAGTACAAGCTAGAGATGTCTTGATAACAGCAGCCAAAAATTTAATTCCGACCAAGAATAAGCAACATAAGCCATGGACTACATCAGACACACACGTTAGAATTAATAAAACAACGAAGGGAACGGAAACAGAAAGGAATGGAAACTGATAACAGGAGGATGAAGTATAAATCTTTAACTCGAGGAATAAGAAAGAACGCAAGAAAAGACAAAACACACACACACACACACACACACACACACACACACACACACACACACACACACACACTAACACACACCCACCCACCCACCCACCCACCCACATACACACACACACACACACACACACAGGATTGCTGTACCAGAATAGAGCAATATCAGAAGAATGGAAGAGATTACGAAATGTTCAAAGAAATGAAGTCATTGACAACACATGTTCAACCTCAATTAAATGTTATCTGTGACGAGCTGGGAAATACCTTAACAGATTCTAGGCAAATTCTAGAAAGATGGCAGGAATACTGCAGTGGATTGTATGCTATGAATGACGGTGACGATATAAATGAGATACATGAACCAACGACAGCAGAGACAGAACATGAACCCTCGTTAGATGAATTTGCATGGGCAATAAAGAGCCTGAAGAATGGTAAATCACCTGGATGTGACGAGATATCAGCTGAACTAATTAAAGCGGGAGGAGAAGAAAGCACATAATCTATGACGCATTATGTAAAACAATATGGAAATATGGAAATATATTTCCAAAAGATTGGAAGAGAACTATCTTCATTCTAATACCTAAAACGGGCGACCTGAAATTATGCAGCAACTATAGAACTGTTGCCCTGATCAGTCATGCAAGTAAAATTCTATTAAAATACATCATGGGAAGACTTTGTAAAAAAAATGGAAGAAGAAATTAATCTGGTTCAAGCGGGATTTAGACAGTGAAGAGAAACAAGAGATCCCATACTCAACATACTCAACGCGCTTAATAATAGAGAAGTGCAGAGAATTTAATGAAAACCTATTCTCATGTTTTGTGGATTATTCAAAAGAATTTGACTGTGTACAACATCAGAAACCTTTGAAATCATGAGGAATATGGACTTTTCATCACATGTAGTACAACTCATAAAAATGCTCTATCTAGACCAACAAGCAGCGGTTAGAACAGATGGCGAGACATCAGATTGGTTTGACATCAAGCAAGGAGTCCGTCAGGGTTGTGTGCTGTCCCCCTATTTGTTTAACCTGTACGCCGAAAATATGAGAAATGTCAGAGATGATATAACCAGGGAGCAATATGATGCCCTAAATATTGGTGGTCATGAAATACAAGAGATTCGATATGCCGATGATACAGTATTGCTATCCACATCACAGAATGGTATATAAAATCTAATAACCGTAACCCAAAAGAACAGTGAAAATCACAACTTATATCTTAACATAGCAAAAACAAAGATAATACATACAGATGAAACTACTATGGAGAAAGAAATGTACTCACTTAGTAGCTAGGCGACGGAACCATGTACTATCAGTCCAACATGAAAACAATGCTGAAGCAAACCGTAGCTAGAAGCAAAGTCACTTCAGAGGCCTTAAAAGCTCAGCGGCCTGTCTACAAAATTTTCTCGTTGCACTGACGTTGTGGAAGATACCAAGAAACAAAACAAATAACACCGCGAAACTAGTATGGCGATATATCGTGCTTCATTCAAAATAGGAATTCACATTTGACGATATATTAACCTTCGTCACTGAATCAGTTAACTTGTTTGCTGGTGTTGTGCCTATGGTTGCTAATACCATTTAAGCTCTGCATTGCAGTGGCTAGCCTGTGTCTAACGCCTTTTATACAGACCAAATTGTTTGTTGATTATGAAACCAAGATATTCATAATGTGAGACATTGTACATTTCTTCATTCTTGACTGTGATGTTTGGTTGGCATTTAATTATGTCCATGAGTGTTATGTTTATTTTCCTTGAGTGCCGTTTCTGTGGCAAACGGGTTACGAATGTAATTCGTAATCCTGCATACTGCGTTCGAAACACAGCTGCGGACGATTTGGAAGCAGACCATCTAGCGTTGGTTTACACACAAAGGTATGAGCGCCGGTTGGTCAGAAAGCAATGACATACTACTGAACGTAAACGTGTCAAGAAATCACAAACAGTCAAAAATGAAAAAAAAAAAATTCCGGGGTTGACTGCCACGTTCTGTAAAGGATTTGCAACTAACTTAAGTTCAGAAAAAAAGATTTTGATGTGCACTGTGTCTCTTGGCAGACAGCATCGGCTCTTCTGATCCTTTAGCACAATTCGAGAGGAGACCTGTATCATCTGACATCTGAGTTCCGGAATTGGATTTCCACCAATTAAGAATGGACCAATATTGTTCAAAATTGCTGAAATAAATGATGAATGTAAATTTAATATTGAAATTTAACTTGACTAGTCCATGACAACAAATTAACATCCACTCGCGTCAATTCTGAAACAAATAAATACATAATAAATAAATAAATAAATAAATAAATAATATGAATATTATTGGAAAGAGCATATTATTATTATTAGAGGTGTGCTTGACTTTGTGGCTCAATGCGCTTGAGTTTAAACATTTGCTTAGCTAACGGCGAGGTACGGGGTTCATTACCTATACCAGTCATCTGGACTCCACCGTTGACTTCCTGTTTAGAAATCAGTGGCAAACTACTGAACGAAAAATTGCTTAGTAAATCGACGTAGGATTGGGGTTGATCTTAATGTGCCACAAAGGACATGCATCATTATTATTATCACGTTTATTACACTGCGCCAATAACTATATCAATGAAGCTTCAGTTTAAATAACACACACACACGCACACAGACACATACACACAGACACACACACAGACACACACAAACACAAACACGTACCACACACACACGCGCACACACACGCACGCACGCATACACACACGCACACACACACACACACACACGCACGCACGCACACACACCATATTCTACAGAAACCCGCTGAGGAAAAAGAGAAGACAAACCAATCAGAGCACAGATGTTACGCACTTTTAATTCCATTGTCTAACCCAGGAATCGACGATCAGATCGCGTGAAGAAGTTCATAGAAACATGTCAGTTTCAATAAACAGGAAAGTGTGATAACTGAGGTCGTCTTGACACACCGTGGATCTGTGGGTGATGGGGGGGGGGGGGGGGGGGGGGGGTTTCTAGAGTTCTAAATATCTTAGATAAAACAACGTTTTGAACGTGCAGCATCCCATTCGTGACGAGAAAAACAAAACACTGACAAGATGAGACGCAAAATCATATATATTGATATGCACTCATAACAGTAAAGTGAAATAATTAGTGATTAAGAGACAATGTGAGCAACGCAAACACTGAAATATTCAGGCGCACTCTCTATAGCATTTTAATGTTCATTTCTCTCAGTGTGTTTTTGGGTATATGGTGCTGGTCAGACATTTTAATAAACACAAAAAAATGGTCAATATGACGTCTACCGCCTGGACTTCCCCGATGTATAAAATACCTTCTGTACACGAACTGTGGTGTATTGGGTGTATGGTGCTAGCCTCATATTATACACCCATCGACAGTCGAGGGATGATATGGGCAACATCACACAGACCGCCTGTATGTCTCCAGCGTTTCTGGTACACATTTTATACTTAGCCAACCTGGGAGCCCAGGTCAATTACCAACATCCGCCTCAATATGAGTTTGAACAAGTGGCCACCCGTACAGCAGACAAGTGCGCTAGTCGCTGCCCTACCGTGTTCCCCGTTCAATCATCGTACTTTATATTATTTCTATTCTTGTGATTGTGTGTTATCAGCTTGTCATTGCCCCATACATGATATGCTTATTAACGAAACTTACATTTGAATAATGAAGACACAAACCATATATAGTACGATTTATTGCCTGGCACATTTCGCTGCCTCTCGTCAGGTACTTACTGCAGATGTCACACAACGTAGAGTAAAATAATTAGATTCATCGTTCAAGCTATTCACCAACGTTCCATTAGATTAGACAGTGAAAATAATAAGTGAACGCATCAGAGACAAACAACTAAAACTAGGTGTAACAACATCTATTCTGGAGAGGCTACTATTACTATGTACTGCCAATATAAAATTCAATTTTCTGAATAAGTCATACTGCCAAATTGACGGAGTGGCCATGGGGAGTCCTCTTGGCCATATTCTAGAGGGCATCTTCATGGCACATTTAGAAGAAACGAGATCCTCAGATATTAAAAACTTGGTCTTCTATCGTCGTTATGTGGACGATATATTAATTATCACCACAGACGAGCTACAAGCAACATCGTTCCAGGCCATAATGAAAATGGCGCATAAAAACATTTCTTTATCTATGGAACACGAACACAACGAAACGTTGCCGTTCCTGGATATCCTAATGTGACGTAGAGCAGACGGCACAATTCAAAGATCGGTGTACCGCAAAGAAACATGGACTGGCCAATGATTAAATTTTCATAGCTTCGCTCCTGTCCAGATCAAACGGGGTTTAGTGAGGACCCTGTTTGACCATGCTAGGAAGATATGCACCCAGGACACACTGACGGAGGAAATTGAAACTCTGAAGCATGTCTTACACGTGAATGGGTACTCCACAGGATTTATAAAGCGCCGCTGCCAATAGCCGAAACCAAAATCAGGCGTAAATACGGTCCCTAAGCTCAAGGTGTTTATACAGCTAACCTTTCGAGGGGATGACGTAATGCAACGTCTACAGGACCGGCTCGTTACAGCAGTCGGCCGAACATTCTGTGCGGCAACTCCAGTTATTAGGTACAGAACCAACCTATTCCCAACCCAACAATAAAAGAATCTACCCCTCTGTACGCGACATCTAATTGCATTTACCAATTCACATGCAGGTGCGAGTCTACCTACATTGGCAGAACATTGAGGCAGTTACACACCAGGATTGTTGAACACAAACCAAACTGGGTTGACAAGCGATGGGATCATGGGAAGTGTGACACACCACAATTATAAACTTCCGGCGTCGTCCAATGCACGTCATGTCTTGGAAACCGGTCATGTCGTTGATAGAGACAGCGCTTTTCGCGTGTTGTTTCAGACACAAAATAGACATTTGTTAAAGTTTGCAGAAGAGATAATGATCCATCCGCACAAGCCAATTTTGTGCAAACAGAAAGACATGATAGTCAATTAAAAATTACCATGGTAAACAACTGATATTATTGTGTGAACATGTGTATATTTCAGCATGAACGATGAATCTAATTATTTTACTCCACGTTGTGACATCTGCAGTAAGTACCTGACAAGATGCAGCGAAATGTGCCAGGTAATAAACCGTACTATGTATGGTTTGTGTCTTCGTTATTCAAGTACCTTACATTATTTCTGTTCTTGTGATTGTATGTTATCAGATTCTCATTGCCCCATACATGATATGCTTATTAATGTACCTTAAATTATTAGTTTGTCATTGCCCCATACATGATATACTTATTAACGCATGCCAGTGAGCGTTTAATGACACAATGGGCGTTCACTGCGGACCCCATTGCTCCCGCATTCGTCGGGTTGTTTTCCTCTTCTAGGGGTTATTACTTCGTCCACCATCATCATGTCATCACCCATGGCTAGTTTCTTGCGTCGCAAGCTTTCTGTGTAGAGCATCTTCGTCGAGTGCAATATATATATGTTTGTTATTCCTTCTTCTTCCGATTGAGCACATAACTTCTTCTGGCTCAACTTTTATCATTAATTACCTTTGCATTCCCTCTTCAATCCAACGATGACGAACAGAATGTAACTATTCATAACACAACTACAACGACGTTTTCAACAGCTTATAGTCGTCTAAGCACGTTATACAATACAATTACACCTGCAAATATTCAACATCTGACAAAACCGACGAACTTCTAACACTTAATAAAGGAGCGGCATAGTATATAGCCGTAGCTCTGTATACATCTGACCATGTCCGTACTGGACGATGGCTGAACGCAGACTCCCTTTTTTAGGACTCGCCTCGTGTCCAGCAGCAGCGAGTTCCCGCGTTTCCACGCTTTGTGAAGAGTATCCACTTTTCACGATCCAGGTGTCCAATTCCTGAACACGGCCATAACCTTTGCCCTACTCTAATTTAGGTTATGACAACGTACCTTACATTATTTCTGTTCTTGTGATTGTATGTTATCAGCTTCTCATTGCCCCATATATGATATGCTTATTAACGTCATCATCATCAAGTGTACTGGCGTAAGCGTTAATGACTCTCCACAGATCTCGGTCTTTGGTTTTCTGGATCAACTCTGCCGTTGATATTCCTCCATGCCACCGTCGCAATCCATCCAGCATCATTTCTCGTTGTCTGCCTCTACCTCTCTTCCACTCGATCTTTCCAGTCGTCACGATGTTCTCCCGCGCCTCTCTTCTCATCACATGACCAAAAAAGCTGCTTGTCTCTTTCTTATTGTTGTATATAATGTTCTGTTTCGCCTGCCTCTTTAAGACATTCGTCGTTAGTTACTTTGGCATTCCAAGGAATTCGCAACATTCGTCTAAGGAACCACATCTCTGTTGCTTCCAATCTCTTCCTAATTTGCTCATTTATATTCCAAGATTTACAGCCATACAGCAAAACAGGTTCTATATAGCACCTCAGCACTCTCTTTCTTACATTCAATGATAGTGACTTATTGCATAAGATACTCTTCATTTTTTGAAATGCAGACTTTGCTTGCCCTATTCTCCTCTTGATCTCTGTTGTGCATCTTCCATCTGATGTTTTAAATGTCCCTAGATATTTAAAACTCTTCACTTGGTTAAGTGGATAGTTTTAAATTTCTAGGGACATTTATTATCGTACCTTACATTATTTATATCCTTGTGATTGTATGTTATCAGTTTGTCATTGCCACATATGACATGTTTATTAACGTACCTTACATTATTTCTATTGTGCTGTTAGCTTGTCATTGCCTCATATGAAATGCTTATTATCTATCAAGCTGTCATCGCTGCCTTGAGGGATTAAGGCTGCTTGGCTAGTGCAGTCACCGCAAATTAGGGCTTTCTTTGTTTTCCTTGACAGAAAACAAATACCATAATCTTACTAAGGATTCGAACCTGGGTCTCCCGAATGGGAGTCAGACTTTCTAGCCTCTCAGCCAGCCGCTGTTACATGTTTATTAACTATTGAAAAATGTTTTTATAGAATGATTGATTCCTGTGTTTATAGCATGCACAATTCTAATATTTATAGCATGCGTTATTCTGGTATTTATTGCATGCGTGATTCTGGCTGTTATAGCATGCGTGATTCTGTTAGCGCCGAATGTTGGACGGCGCTTACGAAACCCAACACCCCACATAGTGCCAGCGGCTTCAGGCGAAGGAGCGCGATTGGTAGGGTACAAGCCTTATCCTAGAGCGAGGAAATGCAACCTGATGACTAAATGTCAAATGTCATGGCAGGGCAGACAAGGCCCCAAGTCTTGGTTGGCAACTGGTCTAGAATCGAAGCTTCGACAGGTGGACAATTATAGCATTGCTTTGCTGATCCGGCGGCTTCTACAGCTTGTCTTGTTCCAGATCGATTGGTGTTACCTTTCCTCTGGAGTAAACTAGGCAGGCCTAGAGAAGGATCATGCTGAATGGGCAACCCATGGTCTCTAAATTCAGCCAAAACTTTGTATTATGGAGAGGTATAACTCCATTTTACAAACTATTGTCAAGACGGCAAGGTGCCAGTCAGTCAGATTCTGGTATTTTTAGTATGCGTGATTCTGGTACAGACAGTTGGACTCTCCCTGGTGCTGTGGAGTTTGTACACTGTGCTGAGATTCTCTTTGCGTGATCTACGGAAGGAGATTTGAGCTTTTGTGAAGGTATTCCTGAACAATGAAATTGATCATTTAAAAACGAAACGAAGAATTGCCTAAGTAAACGCTAAAACCTACAGCCCTCGCATTTTGTTCTGTAAGATCGCTTGCCATGTTGACAAAACATTTTACTTGAAATAACGACCATGGATGTCTATGAATGCTCTTTTTTCAATTTGATAATCTGCCACAATGTGTCCTGTTACAATATTTACAAACACGGTTGACTTAATAAATTTATATCACTATCATTGCAGTACATACAATGCCAGTTTCACATTTATATACACAAAATCTCATTCGATTGGTGAATTATATTACGTACCCGGTGGTCAAATCAGCAAGCTTTCCGGACAAAATGCCCAATTTAAAATTAAAAATTAAAGGTTGACAGACAGATTGAAGAAGTGAAACATGATAAATAAGCAGACAATCTGAGAAACATCTAAAGTCAATGGAAATGTTTGTCCTGGGGGAAATCCAAAGAATACCATGGACTGACAGAAAAACGAGTGAGACGGTTTTTCAAGTAACAAATGAAGACCGTAAACTTATTAAAGACTTTAGGCGTAGACAGTTAACATTATTTGACATGTTGTGAGGAAAAGTAAATACGAACATTTAGTAACGTTATCATGAAGTGCGTTGCCGAATGGCGTGGACAATCAGGCGATCACCAGACTTTGGACTTACTAACCAGATGTTAGTAAGCGCAGAGGACAGTTGGGTGACACGATCAGACTAGATCACCAGTTTTTGTACTGACTAACATAATGATGAGCGCAGAAGACAGTGGGGTGACACGATTATATTAGATCACCAGTTTTCGGACTGACTAACATTATGATATGAACAGGGGACAGTGGAGTGGCACGATCTGATGAGCTCATCACTAGACTGTATACTAACTAACATAATGATGAATACAGAGATCAGTGGAGTGACAAGACCTGATGAGTTCATCACTAGACTTTGTACTAACATAATGATGAGTAGAGGAGACAGTGGAGTGGCATTATCTGATGAATTCATCACTAGACTTTGTACTAAGTAACATTATGATGTGAACAGGGGACAGTGGAGTTGCATGATCTGATGAGCTCATCACTAGACTTAATACTAAATAACATAATGATGCATATAGAGGTCAGTGGAGTGGCATGACCGGATGAGTTCATCACTAGACTTTGTACTAAATAATGATGAGTACAGGGGACAGTGGAGTGGCGTTATCTGATTATTTCATCACTAGACTTTGTACTAACTAACATAATGATGAGTACATGGGACAGTGGAATGAGTGGCACGACTTGTTGAGGTCATCTCTAGACTTTGTACTAACTAACATAATGATAAGTACAGGGGACAATAGCGTGACACGATCATACTAGTTCATCACCAATTTTCGTACTGACTAGCATAATGATTAGTATAGGAGATGTGGAGTGGCATGACCTGATAAGTACATCACTAGACGTTGTACTAAATAACATAATGATGAATACAGAGGACAGTGGAGTGGCATGACCTGATGAGGTCATCACTAGACTTTGTACTAATACCGTAATTACGAATACAGGGGACAGTGGAGTCTCATGACCGGATGAGTTCATCACTAGACTGTGTAGTAAGTAACATAATGATGAGTACAGGGGACAGTGGAGTGGCATGACCGGATGAGTTCATCACCAGACTTTGTACTAAGTAACATAATGATGAGTACAAGGTACAGTGGAGTGGCATGACCGGACGAGTTCATCACTAGACTTTGTACTAAGTAGCATAATGATGAATACAGTCGTCAGTGGAGTGGCATGACCTGATGAGGTCATCACTAGACTTTGTACTAATACCGTAATTACGAGTACAGGGGACAGTGGAGTCTCATGACCGGATGAGTTCATCACTAGACTTTGTAGTAAGTAACATAATGATTAATACAGGGGGCAGTGAAGTGGCATGACCGGATGAGTTCATCACCAGACTTTGTACTAAGTAACATAATGATGAGTACAGGGGACAGTGGAGTGGCATGACCTGATGAGTTCTTCACTAGACTTTGTACTAAGTAACATAATGATAAGTACAAGGGACAGTGGAGTGGTATGACCGGATGAGTTCATCACTAGACTTTGTCTGATGAGCTCATCACTAGGCTTCGTACTAACTATTACTGATGGGTACAGGGGACAGTGGAGTGGCATGATCTGATGAATTAAACACGAATCTTCTAATTAAATAACTACACGAAGATGAAAATATTGGAGATTGGGCTGACATATTGAGACGACATCAAGACCTGTCTTCGGTTTGACTAATCTGATGATGACATAATGATGATAATATTTCCCTGTTTATGACAAAGCTACCGTACTATGAGCAGCAAAAGAAATGCTGAGTACCACGTCGTGTTGAGGATATGCAACTAACTGAACTGAACCCTACTGGACAATTAATTGTGCATTAGATATACTGGTTGATTAATTGCTTGGTGGGTTAAGGATTTCCAGGAAGGTTCTGTATTTAAAGCATTCAGCGCGATGCATTGGCGTTCTGGTAGTCTGAGCCCTGAAAAGGCTTGCATCTTAGTGAGTGAGGTTTAGTGTAGAGACTTTTCTCCCAACACTAAAGTACCATCTCTTTGGGAAATGCGTCGCAGACTCCCTCTTCCAATTTACAAGATCAGAAATCATCGGGGTGTGCAAGACGGGTATTGGAATTTCACATCTGCGGAGAGACATGTAAAGGTGTAACTAGGTCATGATTCAACACAACCAGTACAAACTGCCAGAAATTAAGCCAGGGTCGGTACTATTTCCTCCACAGATTGGAGGTGTTCCAGTGTCAGCAGACTCGAACCCAATGTCCAGAGGGAATCAGATGTTGATGAATTGATCGATCATGAGATTACTACACGACTTCTTCTTCTTCGTTCGACTGACATGTTTTTGTTTTGGACGTAACTGCATTGTGTCAGTTTACGGCAAAGTTGCTTTATGTGAGTCTTTCGGCCGACACATCCTATTTTTTCATACATTTGTTGACCGGGTTAGCCTTCCCGGGAATACAATACTTGAATCGTATTCATATCATGATTTTCGACGAAATCTAAAATTCATCTTGTTGAAGCTGCAAGCGGAAGTATTCATCTCGCTGCATAATTTCTCCATACACACATGGGAGTCCAGAAAATAATGATTTATCAACAGCAGTGACTAGCTATACTCATCTCACAACATTATAGAGAGAAATTCAGGGCCCGCGTGCGTTCTGTTGTTGGAATGAATATTATGAATGCAGTACCCCAGAGAAGCCAGGTTGCAGCATTCCTGAATTGTGGTTTCACAATTATAATAATGCAGTAAGTAGTTTGCAGAACGTCGTTCTCATCACGGCCAGATAAAAAAAAAAAACTCTCAGTCATGCATCAGCTCAACTGCCTTCAACATGTTCAGGCCTAGGATGGCTTTAATGTCCTGTGCACACAGTCGTGATGAAATACCTATTTCTATTTCTAGGAACCATGGCTTCCATTACTCTTCTGTCTAAACTGTGACTTTTAACTGATTCAGTGCAAAAAAAAAAAAAAAAAAAAAAAAAAAAAAAAAAAAACAGTAGATTTGGACTACGCATGGTGCATAATTAAATGAACAAATATTATAATGTGATGTCAGGGCTTACCAAACCCGACACCCCACATTGTGCCAACGGCTTCGGGCGGAAGAACGCAATTGGGAGGGTACAAGCCTTATCCTGGTGTGAGGAAATGCAACCTAAAGACTAAATGTCATGGCAGGGCAGACCAGGCCCTAAGCCTTGGTTGGCGACTGGTCTAGGATTGAAGCTCCGACAGGCGGACAGTTAGAGCATTGCTTTGCTGATCCGGCAGCTTCTGCAGCTTGTCTTGTTCCAGACGTATTGGCGTCACATTATCTCTGGAGTAAACTAGGCAGGCCGAGAGAGGGATCATGCATGGGCAACACATGGTCTCTAAATTCAGCCCAGGCTTTGTGTTATGGAGAGATAACCCATTTTACAAACTATCGTCTGTCAAGACGGCAAGGTGCCAGTCAAAATTATAATATAATTTCTGATCACTGAACATTGAAACTGAAGAGGATGCCACGAAACAAAAGAAACAGCTCGATGACTCACGTATGATTATAAATCGTATTTCTGTCAAAATTAGAGGTCACATTTGGCGATTTATTATCCTGAATCAGTTAATATGCCCAAAGCAGATTGGTCAACGAGATACCATATTTATAAGGAAGCAAGGACCGCCAATTTTGAAGATGGAAGTTCGAAATGTTCTTAACATATGAAAGCTGGCAAGTCCCCCATTCAGATAGCATCCCAACAGAAATGGTTAAAGCTTTAGAAGAATATGGAATAGATCAAGCCACCAGACTGCTGAACTCATTATATGATACCGGACATATACCTTCCGAATTATGTAATTCTGAATTTATTGCAATCCCAAAGAAATCAGGAGCCTTGGAATGTGATCAACATAGAACAATTAGTATAATGAGTCACATAACAAAAATTTTGCTACGAATTATCATGCAAAAAGTGAGGAAGAAAATACAACCTGAAATAGGGGAAGAACAATGTGGGTTTGGAGAAGGGTACAGTAAATGCTGTGTATATGCTGCGTTCAGTTATTGAATGTTCTATAGACGTAAACAAAGATATACATCTTTGCTTTATTGACTACACAAAGGCTTCCGATAGAGTAAGACATGTCAACATGGATCTACAAATTGATGGGAAAGACATTAGACTTATAAAAAAACATATACAGTATTGGAAACAACAAACTGCCATAAGGATTGATACTGAAGTAGGTCAATATCAACCTATTAAGAGAGGTGTTCGGCAGGGATGTGTAATGTCTCCAGATCTTTTTTTATGTTCAGAAATGTAGAAGATATAAATGGAATCAGCATTGGAGGACGAAACATCAATAACATTAGATATGCAGATTATACAGTATTGATTGCAGACAATGAGCAGGATCTGCAACAATTAGTAGATGCCGTTGTTGCACACAGTGAACAACTGGGATTAGAATTAAATTGTAAAAATGCACAGATTAAGGTCGTCACTAGGAAGAACGAAATACCACAATGTAATATACAAGTAAATGGAAATATTCTTCAATAAGTGAATCGGTACAATTATCTCGGAACAGTCATAACATCTGACGGGAGATGCCTTGTAGAGATTAGAACAAAAATCGCCATTGCGAAAGTAGCCTTCAGCAAGATGAAAAACATACTGACCAATAAAAAGATGTCAATTGAAACGAGAAAAATAGTGTTGAGGTGCTACATAGAGCCTGTTCTTTTGTATGTATGTGAAACTTGGACAATGAGCAGTCAAGCTGAAAAACATCTGATGGCTGCAGAAATGTGGTTTAGTGAGGAAAATGCAAAGAATACCATGGACAGACAGAAAAAACCAATGACCAAGTACTACAGGAGATAAATGAAAATAGTAAATTGATTAGAGAAATTAGACGTAGACGGTCAACATTGTTTGGGCTTGTTATGAGAAGAAATGAATTGGAGAACTTGGTGACAACTGGCAAGATCGAAGGGAACAGACAAAGGGGAATACCGAGAAGTAAATACCTGGATGGCTTGACTACATGGCATGGTCGAGACAGGAACACCGAGCTGATCCACGACTCTGGTGATCGAGTGAAATTGCGAGTCATGACCGCCCAAGCTTTCCGACATGGCACATGATTGATTGATTGATTTCTTCTATGCTCAGATCTAATAGAACTGTATCATTTTCCTTCTTCTTGATCCACAGTTAGTCACCGAGACCCCATGATGTTTATGAGCCAGATTTCTTCCATGCTAAGATCTCATAGAACTGTATCATTTTCCTTCTTCTTGATCCACAGTTAGTTACCGAGACCCCATGATGTTTATGAGCCAGATTTCTTCCATGCTAAGATCTCATAGAACTGTATCATTTTCCTTCTTCTTGATCCACAGTTAGTCACCGAGACCCCATGATGTTTATGAGCCAGATTTCTTCCATGTTCAGATCTAATAGAACTGTATCATTTTCCTTCTTCTTGATCCACAGTTAGTCACCGAGACCCCATGATGTTTATGAGCCAGATTTCTTCCATGCTAAGATCTCATAGAACTGTATCATTTTCCTTCTTCTTGATCCACAGTTAGTTACCGAGACCCCATGATGTTTATGAGCCAGATTTCTTCCATGCTAAGATCTCATAGAACTGTATCATTTTCCTTCTTCTTGATCCACAGTTAGTCACCGAGACCCCATGATGTTTATGAGCCAGATTTCTTCCATGCTCAGATCTAATAGAACTGTATCATTTTCCTTCTTCTTGATCCACAGTTAGTCACCGAGACCCCATGATGTTTATGAGCCAGATTTCTTCCATGCTAAGATCTTATAGAACTGCATCATTTTCCTTCTTTTTGATCCACAGTTAGTCACCGAGACCCCATGATGTTTATGAGCCAGATTTCTTCCATGCTAAGATCTTATAGAACTGCATCATTTTCCTTCTTCTTGATCCACAGTTAGTCACCGAGACCCCATGATGTTTATGAGCCAGATTTCTTCCATGCTCAGATCTAATAGAACTGTATCATTTTCCTTCTTCTTGATCCACAGTTAGTCACCGAGACCCCATGATGTTTATGAGCCAGATTTCTTCCATGCTCAGATCTAATAGAACTGTATCATTTTCCTTCTTCTTGATCCACAGTTAGTTACCGAGACCCCATGATGTTTATGAGCCATATTTCTTCCATGCTAAGATCTTATAGAACTGCATCATTTTCCTTCTTTTTGATCCACAGTTAGTCACCGAGACCCCATGATGTTTATGAGCCAGATTTCTTCCATGCTAAGATCTTATAGAACTGCATCATTTTCCTTCTTCTTGATCCACAGTTAGTCATCTAGACCTGATGATGTTTATGAGCCAGCTTTCTTCCATGTCCAGATCTTGAAGAACTGCAGAAGTTTTCTTTTTCTTGATCCACAGTGGTCTAAGAATATTGTGGTTATCGACAGACAATATTTTCTTATTAGGTGATTATGAAATTGTCCGTGATTTACACACATATTTTACAACGGGAAAGGTGTATGTTCTCAAAACTGTTACTTTTAAGCATTGAAACATGCCTGGATTCACTATCATTAAGGTGATTGCCCTGAGTAGCAATGCTACAACATAAACAAGTTCACGGGGTTAAAGGGCATTCCCCGGAAAGGGCAAATAAGAAGATAGACGGGGAAGGTTGTGGGGGAGAGGGCTGCAAAGAAGGGTTAAAAATACAGTGAAAAACATTGACGGGGACAGTTGAGTTTTAGGACCCGACAGTGGAGGTCGGCGGGCTGGGAAATTGAATGATAACGGAGTTAGCCAGAGAACTCCGCGCTGTGTTTTTCAGTGATAGGAATTCTGAGACGAAGTATTAAAGACTGAGCCCGGTTGTCAGCAGATAGAGGGAGTTGAGGTCTAGACCCAGAGTGGGTTGGATCGAGTGAGTTCGGGCCGGGAGAGTGGCTGGTTAAGTGTTGTGGTGGATGAGATTAAGTAGGCCTTGAGAAGGCAGTGTTATTCGAGTGTTAGGTTGAGATGAGGATATATTCTGGATTTACTGTGACTAGATTTATATATGTTGCTTGTTTCTGTGTTCATTCATCATTAAAGGGATATTATGTGCGCAAACTCAATCTTGTTCAATGACTTATAGATCTGTACTACAGTAATGACTTGTGTTGTGGGACATGGGGCTAACCCAGCTTACACTCTGTAGTGATATAGAAGGAGCATCAGGTTCTAGACAACGACCAATCTCATTCTATTGCAAAAGCGATTGTGACAAGTATTTAATTTGGCTTTTAATACCGTTTAACCTTTCCATTGCTATGACCAGTTCCTTTGTGTTTTCTTTTGAGCGTACTCAATTGTTGTTAATAATAAAACCAAGGTATTTACAATTCATTAACACTCCCCAACACATTTTCTGGCAACAATGTTAGAAATGGATCGACCTGAAATCTCTGGTACACGATAAAAGCCTCTCATTGACGAACTCTCTAACAGTTGACCAGAAGGCCGACTGCCAAGCGTGTTAGTCATTACACCCGTTCACAATGTTTTAATTGTTGATTGTTATGTGCTGTTAACATGCAATTTTGTCAGTGGATATTACTGTTGGTCTGTTTAATGTTCAGAACAAGATTATGACACACATTATGGTCGTCACTAGGAAGAACGAAATACCTCAATGCAATGTATGGGTAATTTGAGTATGTTCTTAAACAAGTGAATAGGTACAACTATCTCGGAACAGTCATGACATCTGATGGGATGTGCCTTGAAGAGATTAGAACAAGAATAGCCATGGCAAAGGTAACCTTTTGCAATATGGAAAACATACTGACCAATCAAATGATGTCAAATGCTATGAGAAAAATAGTGTTGAATTGCTACATAAAACCTGTACTTTTGTAAGGATGTGAGACATGGACACTGAGCTGAAAAGCTGAAAAACATTTAATGGCAGTGGAAATGTGGTATCTGAGGAAAGTGTAAAGAATACCATGGGCAGACATAAAAACCAGGACAGACATAAAAATTATTGAGCAAGTCCTATAAGAAGCAGATGGAAACCGTCAACTGATTAAAGAAATTAGACGTAGACAGTCAACGTTTTTTGGACACTTTATGAGAAGAAATAAATTAGAGAACTTGGTGACAATTGGCAAGATTGCAGGGGAAAAAAACAACAAAAGTAAGGCAGAGAAGTAAAGATCTGGACGGCTTGGCCACGTGGCATAGTCGAGACACGAACACAAAGCAGACCCACGACTCTGGTGATGTTCACCCCGAGGATGACGACCATGTCCAGTAAGTTACATAAGCTGGTTGTCGTGACCAGTGAACTAGACAGACTGACCGTCGTGTTCAGTAGATCAGAACGGCTGCTTTGAGAATCACCGAAAGGGCGACAAAAACTAAGCGCATATTTTTTTCGGCAATGCAAGGTCGATAGTGACACCCAGAAACGCATCAATTACACACAAGCCGATCACTCCGTTTTTAGAGGTCTGAGCGATCCCAATCATTACATCCTTTTTTGTTCTTTGTATTCACATAATTACTTTAACTCCAACCTCTTTTATCATCGCGCCCACACATCACTTCAATTTTCAATACTTTCTAGCCTACGCCATTATTCATTCTCTCTCTCTCTCTCGCTCTCTCTCTCTCGCTCTCTCTATCGCTCTCTCGCTCTCTCTCTCGCTCTCTCTCGCTCTCTCTCGCTCTCTCGCGCTCTCTCGCTCTCTCTCTCTCTCTCTCTCTCTCTCTCTCTCTCTCTCTCTCTCAAACCCACCTGCGAGACTTTTTTTTCTGTAATGTTATACTCCCACACATATTTCTCTCGCTCAGCCACGGGTTTCAGCGGTTAACGATATGCTAGTTCAAGAACTCATTATTACTCAATTACACCCCCATTTCAAGATAGTCAAAAATAACTTTTAGGGTAAATATACACCAGAAAGGGGGAAAGATGGACAAGACAGTTGCACAGCTCGGGTAACAACAGAGTACGGAAGTAATTGTAGTCACAAAGAAAACAAAGTCCACGAGAATTCAATTTAGCACAATTCTGAAGCAATTCTTTGAGTTCAGATACTTATAAATCATGACAATCGCGGAGGAAAGTCTAGTGAAAGTGCGAGATGTTTCATAGCTCAAGCCACAGTAGAATTCCACAAGATGAAGATTGTATTTAACAAATCTGTGTCAATGATGGTGTTAAAAGAGCTCTTAAATGTAATATAGAGCCAATGTTAATGTCTGGAAGTAAATCATGGGCAATGAAGAGATTAATGATATATAACTTAATGCAACAAAGAAGTGTTTCTTTAAAGGCACGCAAAAAAGAACGTGAGAAGAAAGACATATAAACGAAGACATCTTGGAAGAAACCAACCCATTACGGTAACTGGTTAATGGTATAATAAACAGAGGACACCAACCGATTACGGTAACTGGTTACTGGTATAATAAACAGAGGACACCAACCCATTACGGTAACTGGTTACTCGTATAATAAACAGAGGACACCAACCCATTACTGTAACTGGTTACTGGTATAATAAACAGAGGACACCAACCCATTACGGTAACTGGTTACTGGTATAATAAAGACACTCACATTTTTGGGCCCATCATGAGAAGGAGTGAACTTGACAATGTTGTGACAAAAGAGGACGAGACACGCAGAAGACTTAGAGACGAGAAGTTAGCCAACCCCACACCATGAAAGGACAAACGTGTGTACGGTAAATGAACAACAAGACAAACAAGACTTCTAGCGTGAGCCGGCTGTGGTAGGTGAAGTACTGGGACCATCACATCGTGTAGGTCTGAGTGCACGGAGGAATAGGTAGCCAATCTTTTCCTCCTGTAGCGAACGATCAGGCTTTTCCTATTAACAGTGTCCCTCGCCATCAGGACGAACCCACTCCGACTTCATAGGTACTTGTAATTTACATCATCAAGTAATGGATGATAGGCCAACATTGTAATCCAACTGTCCGTTGTAGGGGTTGAACCTCGTTCCTTGGCATCAATACACCGGGTGGTTAACAACCCGCGTTCTGATCCATTCGGCCATGCTTACCTACGAGAATACACTTGATTGTCAATGTCTACAGCAGGGTGTGTGTTGTTAGAATCCCGAGTTGTTCACGCGTGTACGATTTTGACATGGATTATGTTGTTAGAAACCAGAGTTGTTCACCTTGCATAAATTGAACATGCAAAGTGTTGCTAGAATCCCGAGCTGTTTATTGTGTGTTATAACCAGAGATGTCACGTCTGTACGACGTGGACACTGCATGTGCTGTTGTTAGAACCAGATTTGGTCACGTGTGAACGACTTGGCATGGGGTCTGTTGTTAGAACCCCGAGTTGGTCACGTCTGTATGACTTGGACATGGGAAGTCAATAAGTAAGTCACAAATGGCTGTAGAAAAAATAACTAAATATGATAACTTGAAACCAGTTCATTTTTATACATACATTATCCCTTTATTTCTCAACATAATTTCCACCAACATTGATACACTTATCCCATCGTTTTATCAGTCCTCCCAAACAGGCTGCATAGAACTGCGTGCTCTGTTTTCTAAACCACATTTTCACGTCACATTCAACTTCGCCTTCATTCGCGTCCTTGAGAAAATGTTCTACCCAGCTATGCGCCGCTTTACGGGACAAACATTTTTCAGCATAATTAGAAACATTTCCTTACGAATGTTTTTTTCAGGTCTTTTGCACACAAAATAAAAAAAAAATAAAAAAAAAGGGCACAACAGCACGTTGCTCTTTGGTTGTACACTCGCCATTTTGTTTATGCGATGCGCATGCGCATGAGACACCTAGTACCACCTGACGAACGGGAATATAAAGTTCGATGCTGCTGTCATCTAATGACACCTGTAGAAAACACCAACTACATTTACCTGCCATCCCACAGAACTGTGTGATTTACTTATTGACTCGACCTCGTAGCGCCACGAATTGTACACGTTTGTACGACGTGGACATGGGATGTGTTCTAATTGTTGTTAGAACCACGAGTTGGTCACGTTTGTACGACGCGGACGTGGGCTGTATTGTTGTTAGAACCACGAGTTGTACATATTTGTACGACGTGGACATGGAATGTGTTCGAGTTGTTAGAACCACGAGTTGGTCACGTTTGTACGACCAGGACATGGTGTGTGTTCTTGTTAGATCCAGGGGTTGTTCAGGAGAAGAACTGGTGATGACTTTATTCTATCCCGATAGACAGGCAACACACTTGTGTGTTTCAACATGATCGACGGCCTTACAAGTTGTCAGTGCAAAGACTTAAATGAGTTGAGTTGAGAGAAGAACCCATATCACAGAACTCGGGACATTCTCATATGTGCTTCGCCCTCAGATTGAACAACCAGCGAAGAGCTCCTGTACTAATGGTACCAGTAGCAATCTGATTATGTGTGTGTCTGGTCTGTCTTCGAAGTACTAAGTGTCTGCCAAATTCCATGGTCACACCCTGTTGCACCATTCTCTCCAGGCAACGATGGTGTATCTGTTTCCCCACATTAAACACATGATCCCAAAGAGCCCCGGCCACATCTGCCATGTCATGTGCCAATACCCCACCCAGCGGTACAGACCCAGCCAAGACATGGGTGTTGATTGGCTAACATCATAAACGAATCACACTGGCAAATTAGCCTTTTGTAAGATAGATAACATAATCTGCAATGAAAGGTTCTCAACTGCAGTGACAACAAATGGATAACGTGCTATAAATGTTAATTGTTATTGCCTAGAATACTGAAGGCCTAACACACATACAACAAGGCGTCCTATCTGTTGCTATCTCCCTCAGCTCTGTCCATGCCCCGCCCATATTGTTCATGTCTGTGTGTGAATTCTCCCTGTGAGTTTAGATTCCCCACTATTTCGCTCGCCTTGTGGGTTCCTGACATGAGAATTTCTTGTTATACTATTCTCAAGGTTTTTTTTTTTCAATGTAGCGTCTTTCACTCACCTCTTGATTCTCTGGAATTTGTTCATTCTTCTCCATGAGCTGCAGAGGGTTGATATTTGTCTTACGATTTTAATTCCACTTTTCTGCATAGAAACCAGTTAATGAACTTTTATTGTTGTTTATTAGTGATTCTTTTAGTCTTTCTCCGAGTTTCTGATCTTTAAAAATGTACTGATTTAACATTGAAGTTAAGAATTATAAGTTTGGTGCTAAGTTTATTTTCTTCTGTAAGTCAAGCAAGGGACCGTATTACACACCTTAGGTGCATTGGGCATATGGTGCTAGAGCCATGTTTGTATAGACCAGTGGACACTCGCTGGGTGGTGTGGTCAGTTAAACACCGGCCGACTTTACTACTCCATACATTTCCTGATACTAATTTTTGGGCTGGATCGACATGGCAGCCCAGCTCAATTAAAAAAAAATTAATTGAATGCGCCCTGGTGCGAACTTAAACCATGACCACCGGGCCAGCAGACGAGCCTCTAGCCACCATTCTACCGCGACTCACCTTCACCTTTTGTTTTCTTATTTTAATATCCCTATTTGTTACCCCATCTTTGTTTAGTTTAGTTTAATCGACGGATCAACATCACGGCACACGGGTGTAACCCATAAGTGCTCCGTTCTAATCCTAACTCAAGCCCCAGTCCAGAGAATCTCAGCTCAGTGCACGAACTCCGTAGCACCGGCGAGGATCCTGAAATACTTTGGGTAGATTTTTAATTCGAAATTGTGTTACTAGATCACCCTCTCTCACTACCCAGAGACCAGGGGAAATGTTGTTAAAAGAATTCCACGTGAAAAATTCCCGGCCCTCACTGGGGCTTGAACCCGGGACCTCCAGCACTCGAGGCGGACACCATACCTCGAGACCACTCAGCCCCCCCTACCCCATCTTTGTTTACATTGCTACCAAAAACATGCGTATCATTTCACCATTTGAAATGAGGTTTCACCAGAGGAAATTGAATTCGAACCTGTTTCCTCTATGTGATGACAGTGCCTCGCCATAAAACCAGGTGTACTTTGACACGAACAAATAGGCGTCCTTAAAAGACCCTAATACAATGGCTAGCATATAATTTCCTAACTATGGTATAATATATAAGAGCTTCCGGTTTCAAGATGGCGACGGACGGTCGTGTTGTTTTGTGTTCGTTAACTTTTTCGCGTAGGGGATGGATTTATTCATTTCTTGCGTGTAATTGGTGTGCCAGGATGTAAAACCAGGAGTTTCTACTCAAGATCTGCGCGGGTGCTACGGAGTTCGTGCATCGAGCGAAGCCATCCTTGAGTGAATTTTCAGCAGCGTGTGTGGTTCTCAAAAGTCTGTGTTTACGTTTTTTCAACATGGCGGAACAACGTGTGTGTTCCGAGCGATCAGCAGTCAACATACCGAAGCGGCGTGGTAGCCGCGCAGGGAAAAAGAAGCCAGGTAAGCGCAGTGGCTTGAGACGTTTTAGACTCAAGTGTCACCGTCTAGGACTCAGGAACATCCGTATTCTATATTGGAACTGTGCCAGTGTAAAACAACGGGGCTCTATTTTAGAAACCCTAGTTTACAGGAACGACATTGTAGCACTCCAGGAGACGAGACTGGGCGATCAGCTACTCCGAATTGCCGGCTTCAAATGTTTCTACAACAGACGACATCTGGGAACGGCGATTCTCGTTCGCGACAGCATGGTGGCGTCAGAGCTAGACATGTCCAGTTGGAACAGTGACGATATACAAATACAGGCGTTGAGAGTTCATTCCAGTATACCATTCGTGTTGGTTAATGTTTATGCCCGCAATGCGAGTGTGGACGCCCAGAAGTGGCAGTGCTTAAGTGGCATATTAGGCCACGAGAGAAATGTTATTTTCTGTGGTGACTTCAACGCTAAAGGCATATCATGGGGAAACACTTCCTCCAATACACAAGGGGAGGAGCTCGAGACTGCACTGGAAACCATCGACCTGGTTTGTATCAACAGCGGCTGTGTCACCAGGACAGCAAGCCGTCCAGGCGATGAGGACAGTGCTATTGATCTGGCGCTAGTTTCACCTTCACTCACTACAGTGTGTAGATGGGGTGTCCTAGGACACCATGGCAGCGACCACCACCCATGCAGCATATTGGTGGAGAAAGGCAGAACCAGGCAGCACAAGCTAAAGGTAAAGACGTTCCAGTATGACAGTACAGGGCAAGATGTGGTGAGTAAAATAAGACGTGACAAGCGCAGAACGTTTCAGGACAGGAAAAAAAGCTGGGAGCAGCCACCGTGGTGGAGTTTCGAGGTGGAGAAGGCTTGGGTGGATAAGCGTAGTGCTGTAAGGAGATGGCAAAATGCCAAGAAGAACAGAGCTGGTCATCCTAGTCCCTGCTTGCACTTAGAAAGAGAGATGCACACAAAAGTAAGCTATTTCAAAAAACTGGTCAAGGTGGTTAAAAGCGAAAAATGGGCAGAGGTGTGTCAAAGAGTAAGCACAGACAAGTCACTGAAATTGTTCTGGCGACTACATAAAAGCATGAGTGTTGTAGTCAAGAATAAGAGCATTTCTGACTTCCAAGGTGCTGACCTCATCTGGCAGAGGACTGACGAGGACAAGGGCAAAGCCCTCTTTGAACGCTACCTTGAGCAGAGCAACCAGACAGACATGGGAGGCCGGAATCTGGCCAAGGAGGTCACCTCAGACAGATGCAAGGCCCAGAACACTTCGGATGAAGACACAGTGACAGTGAAAGAAATCAAGGCTGTGCTTCGACGATCAAAAAACAGTGCTCCAGGTCCTGATGGCATAAGATACGACGACATAAATAGGTGTACCGACAATGAGCTAGAGAAACTAGCAGACATGTACAACAACAGTATAGGGAGTGCTAGCATCAAGGAGGAATGGTTACACAGCTATCTGATTCCCTTGCCGAAGCCTGACAAAGACCACAAAAAAATTCAGGGATATCGAATTATAACCATGCAGAATACAATAGGCAAGCTGCTGGAGAAGGTAATTGCCAGGAAAATATCAAGCCAACTAGAGAGGCAAGGTGTTTTCCCACCTACCCTGGGTGGGTACCGTCCAAAAAGAGAAACCTGGACCAATGCAGCAGTCTTTGCCCACGATGTCTATGAAGGTTTCCACTCAGGCACTGAAACCGTTGCTGCAGCGATTGATCTTGAGGACGCATACAACAGAGTACCACTGGATTTTTTAATGTTTCAGCTTCTTGAACTAAACGTAAGTCCATTCCTCCTTAGTTGGATCGCTGCAGCCCTCTTCCAACGGAAAGTAGTTTTTAGATGTGGCAGTTGGACTTCGGAACCAACAACAATATATCCTGGCCTACCACAGGGATCACCATTATCTCCGGTACTGTTCAACGCCTACACAGTGAGAATCACCAGTGAGCAGATCACTGGACCTGGCAGGACATTGTCATATGCCGATGATGTTTTAGTGTATCGTCAGGGTAAGGATAGAGAGGAGGTTGCTGTGGAACTACAAACCGAACTCAATCGCATAAGTACTTGGTGTGATGAAGCTGGGGCAATGGTCAACCCAACAAAGGCAACAGTGACTTGGTTCTCGTTGAATAATCATATTGTCAACAATCCAACACCAACTGTAATGCTGTGTTCAGAGACGGTGGAAAGAACGCAGGCAATGAATTACCTGGGGATACGGTTTGATCGAAGCCTTGCTTATAATGTGCACATAGACCAGGTGATAACAAAGGCCAAGCGGGGTTTGGCAGCGATGCGGGTGATGGCGGCAGCAAACTGTGAGCAGCGCCTTCTATGTCTTCTGTACGAGGGGCTGGTCATGTCTGTTTTGGAGTATGCAATGGCAATCCTGACTCTCAGCCATAAGCAGATAGAAAGGATGGAAAGGATACAGAATGAAGCTATGCGCATTATTCTTGGATGTACAAGAGATACGGCATGCAGGGCGATGCGCTACCTTCTTGATTTTCCAACCATTGAAGAGAGAATGCAAGTTTGCAGGGCACGCGCCTACCTCAGAATTAACGCGAACACACAGCATCCACTGCATAGTGAAATTAGGAAGGTGAAGGGCAGCAGGTTAAAAAGAGGACGGTCGTGGATGGGTCAAGCCGAAGACATTCTTCAACAGGTGTGTTCACTTGAGGACTTAGAACCTGGCGAGGAGTGGGTGCAAGTGCCAACAGACTTCTGCACATCCTTTTCAGTTTGCATCCAACTAGATAGAAAATGCAGACAAGAAAATCCGGCTGCTGTGGAGGCTGAAGTACAAGCGTTGATTTTCGAGAATTCGCTAGACAGTGACGCGGTCATCTACACAGATGGGTCGGTCGTCCGACATGTGAGAAGCTCATGGGCCTTTACAGCTCGGGCCGGAGGGAGAATTGTGAAGGAGGACTCTGGTGCTTTCACTGAAACCACAAGTAGCCTGACCATGGAAGTCATGGCAGTAAGTAAAGCAATAACATGGCTCGAGACACAGACATTCACTAGGGCTTGTTTCCTTAGCGACTCAATGAACATGATCAAGAGGATAGAGGAGGGGTCGATCCGAAGAGAATGGTTGCTGCCTCTGAAGCGGTCTCGGCTGGCAAAGATTAGTTTCATCTTCGTGCCAGGGCATGCGGGAGTACAAGGAAATGAGCGGGCTGACAAGCTCGCAGGTGAGGCTAATGTGGAGGGCGGACGCGCCATGGACCAGGCTGACATTCTGAATGCTCTACGAGAAGTGAGACTTTTGCAAGAACCAAGTGATGACTGTGAATCTACAACAATGGCCAGACTGCGAGAGCAGCAAATTAAAAGAGGGGTGGCCAAACAAGAACACTACGCAGGAAGCCAAAGAAGATTGATAAACCAACACAGAACTGGCGTCGTTAGCCGCTACACGCTGCGGGATTTGCTGAGGAGGGGATCCGAGCACTTATGGACTGAATGGTCCGATGTGCAACGAGGATGATCTGTCGACTAACTAACTAACTAACTAACTATGGTATAAGTGAAATTATTCTGCATACTTATACTAAATCTACAGAACAACAATTTTACATAGGAACAGAAATAATAATAATTAAAAAAAAACACACACACACGCACGCGCGCACACACACACACACACAAGATTAATGTACAGACTTTAAGAAAACCATTATTTGCTACACAAGATCATCAAGTATCTTGTCAGCTTTCGTTGGTGATCAAGTTTCTCCACATCTCGCAGCAGAATGTATCGATTAATATTCATATCAGTTTCTAGACTTCTAGATACGAAACACCATATCTTTGTATACAATTGCATTTAATATTTTAAAATCGTATTCCCTTGTGTAAATAAAAAGCAAAGATCTTTAACTAGGATTTGTTAAATTTTCAATAGGTATTTCACAGTCGTTCTAGACGTTTCATACTCTTTTTAACATTTATTAACTGATTCAGTGCCAGACAAAATGTAGGTTTAGACTAAACATGGTACACAGCCATATGGACGAGTATTATACTGTCAATTTCCAGTCACTGAACAATGAAACTGCGGAAGATACCATGTAACAAAAGAAATAACACTATCACTCTAGTATGACGATATTTCGTCCCTCTGTCCACATGGGAGGTCCCATTTTGACGACATATTATCCTTCGGCACTGAATCAGTTAAAATGAATATTATAGTTATGCAGTATAATAACTCAAGAGTTACACAGTCAAACAAATCTCATGCAGCGAATCACACAAACAATACAACGTAGCGAATCACACAAAATATCTAACGTAGCGTGTCACACAGTCACGCAATGACACGTAGCGTGTCATACAGTCAAACAATCTAACGTAGCGAGTCACGGTCAGTCTAACGAAGCGTGTCACACGGTCAAACAATCTAAGGTAGCGTGCCACACAGTCAAACAATCTAACATAGCGTGTCACACGGTCAAACAATCTAGCGTAGCGTATCACACAGTCACACAATCTAACGTAGCGTGTCACACAGTCAAACAATCTAACGTAGCGTGTCACACAGTCAAACAATCTAACGTAGCGTGGCACACAGTCAAACAATCTAACGTAGCGTGTCACACAGTCACACAATCTAACGTAGCGTGTCACACAGTCAAACAATCTAACGTAGCGTGTCACACAGTCAAACAATCTAACGTAGCGTGTCACACAGTCAAACAATCCAAGGTAGCGTGTCACACAGTCAAACAATCTAACGTAGCGTGTCACACAGTCAAACAATCTAACGTAGCGTGTCACACAGTCACACAATCTAACGTAGCGTGTCACACAGTCACACAATCTAACGTAGTGAGTCACAGTCAAACAATCTAACGTAGCGTGTCACACAGTCAAACAATCTAACATAGCGTGTCACACAGTCAAACAATCTAACGTAGCGTGTCACACAGTCAAACAATCTAACTTAGCGTGTCACACAGTCAAACGATCTAACGTAGCGTGTCACACAGTCAAACAATCCAACGTAGCGTGTCACACAGTCAAACAATCTAACGTAGCGTGTCACACAGTCAAACAATCTAACGTAGCGTGTCACACAGTCACACAATCTAACGTAGTGAGTCACAGTCAAACAATCTAACGTAGCGTGTCACACGGTCAAACAATCTAACGTAACGTGCCGCACAGTCACACAAACTAACGTAGCGAGTCACAGTCAAACAATCTAACGTAGCGTGTCATAGTCAAACTATCTCACCCAGCGAGTCTCATGGGCAAGCAGTAGGGAGAGTTACACTATACATCAGTCAAACAATCACAAGTAGTGATTCACATTATTGAGAAGAATGGGGCAATAAATGAGGTTAAAAGACTTCTGACTAATCTTACATCGTGAGTTACACAGTAAAACAATTTTGCACACAACATAAGACAACGTCATGGAGCGAGACAGTCACACAATATCATGTAGTGTATCACATGGTCAAACAATCTAACGTAGCTAGTTAATGGTGAAATATTCTTGTGCACATCATCAGATAATCTCACGTAGCGATAACACAGTCAACAAATCTCACGTAGCAGACAAGGTAACTAGCGAGTCACACAGTCAAACAATCTCACGTAGCGAGTCACATTTGTGAGTTTGAAAGAATTATGAATGGTCTTTAAATACACAAATTAAATAGTCAGTAACAATCTTATGTACTTTTCAATGAACGTTCCTGCATGCAGAAACTTCTTTCTAGCTACAGCAAACAGACATGACAAAAATAATTATATTTTTTTTCATTGTACTGCAATGATTGACGCTATCTTACGTTTTATTATTAAACCTTTCCTGAAATTTATTAATTACTTTAGCTTTTTCATATTTCATACGGTAAACTCCTAATTACATAGGAAACCCCATTAGTTTGTTCAACAATAATTTTTTTTTGTTTCAATTAAATGTCCACAGTCAGTAATGTTGTTGACCCTCTACTGTCTATAAATCGAATTTCTAGCCTAAGAGTTCGCAGTCACACGGAACCTAAACAGTGCCTTATTATGTTCCATTAGCTTCAGCTCAGACAATTGGGTAGCCGACGAAAAGATCAGGTCTATTCTCATTTTGATTTAAATCATTCAAGGGAACTATCTCCCGGTTGCTCTTTTTGTACAGATGTGTGAAAGTAACGAGAAACATATTTTTCTCTATCACAATCTCAGATGCAAGCTTATCTTCGAGTATTTGTGAAAATTAGTTTACAGTCTGCCGTTCTTATTTGCAAACATTTGAAGACGTTGGAGAGGTATAACAATAAAGGTAATTTCACAGCATATAATGCCGTTGGGGTGTGAGATTTCAGGACTTAACATATTCTAATCCACGACAAATGAGGTGGGGTGGAAAGTTACCATCTCTGTCGCCTTTTCTCCAAGACATCCCCGATAACATTATAATTATTGTCTGGTATCCTGTTCATGAGGTGGTCGACCCCAGAGCAGTACTGGTGTGACATACTAAACTTGTCTCTTCTGGGAATTTAATTCGGACCACTTCCAAGGCAAGCACAGAAACTAACCAAAATGGCACAGCGGCTTATAATGCTAAAATATACAGAAGAAATAACCCTGCAGCAGGTACTGTGGCTGGAATGTCATGCCATGACAGAGATCAGTCGACACCTTCGCACTACATCAGACGTAACGAGTCACAGTTAAGTAGTTTCATGTAGAGAGTCACACAGTCAAGCAGTCTCACGTAGAGAGTCACACAGTCAAGTAGTCTCACGTAGAGAGTCACACAGTAAAGTAGTCTCACGTAGAGAGTCACACAGTCAAGCAGTCTCACGTAGAGAGTCACACAGTCAAGTAGTCTCATGTAGAGAGTCACACAGTCAAGTAGTCTCACGTAGAGAGTCACACAGTCAAGTAGTCTCACGTAGAGTCACACAGTCAAGTAGTCTCACGTAGAGCGTCACACAGTCAAGTAGTTTCATGTAGAGTCACACATTCAAGTAGTCTCACGTAGAGAGTCACACAGTCAAGTAGTTTCATGTAGAAAGTCACACAGTCAAGTAGTCTCACGTAGAGAGTCACACAGTCAAGTAGTCTCACGTAGAGAGTCACACAGTCAAGCAGTCTCACGTAGAGAGTCACACAGTCAAGTAGTTTCATGTAGAGTCACACAGTCAAGCAGTCTCACGTAGAGAGTCACACAGTCGAGCAGTCTCACGTAGCGAGTCACGGTCTAACAGTCTTACGTAGAGAGTCACACAGTCGAGCAGTCTCACTCTTACGTTGCGAGTCACACAGTCAAGGAGTCTAACGTAACGAGCCACACAGTCAAACAATCTCACGGAGAGAGTCACACAGTCAAGAAGTCTCACTTAGAGAGTCACGCAGGCGAGCAGTCTCACGTAGAGAGTCATACAGTCAAGCTGTCTTACGTAGCGAGTCACAGTCTAACAGTTTCACTTACCGTGTCATACAATCAAACAATCTCACTTAGCGAATCACACAGTTAAATAATCTCACGTAGTGAGTTACGCAATGAAACAATAATATACACTACACTCAGCAATCTCACGTAGCGAATCACAAACAATCTAACGTTCCAGTTACACAGTGGCACAATCTTATGCACCACATTCAAACAATTTATTCTACTGAATTACAGTCAAACATGCTCACATAACCAGTCACACCTCATGATGCCATCTTCCCATTCAAACCATTGGCTTTCTCTTGCACAAGCAGTATACCAGAAACAGCATGCCAGAATTAGAAAACCAACAACATAATATTTTAAAATATGTGTGATTCTAGTAGACACGCCGATGCACAGAGTTCTAGCACTGCGCAGAAATGCTCCGTGTGTAAAGTTTCGGAGGTGACTGGGACACTTAAGGGGATATCCGTCAACCCTGAAAGGGATCCTTTACCTAAAAGCAAACTAAACCAATTCACCATGAAATGTGATCTGCTTCCTGATCAGTCCCAGAAATATCGTTTTGTCCATGTAGCGAGACTGAGTACTCCCAAGAGCCACACGCAGCCCTGGAAAAAGTATCACTCACCAAACTGGGACCACCTATCCAGACGGCTGTACCAACAAGCCATTAGCATACCCCAGCTCTCCTGATTACACATTAGTAGTAAACCGCTGATCCTTTGTTTTGTATGTGTTCGCGACCATAGTCCAACCGCGTGCTATTACTACCAGTGGCAGTAAAAGTTACTACCAATAAGTGCACTGGACTGATTTGGCTTGCTGGTAGTTTTCCCTATTACCAGTGTCCTTTGCCATCTGATGAACCACTCCAAATTCTGAAGTACTTGTAATTTACGTCCTCAAGTCAAGGACGAAAATTCACCATTTAAGTCCAACAGGCCAGTGTTTGGAATGGACCCTGGAACCAACTAGCAACTCCAAACTGCTAGGAATCGCAGAGTGGCACGGGAGACGACCAACGGTTACACCTGACTGGACTTAAACGTTACAGGAGTTACACTTTACAGGAAAACAACACACTGACCAAAGAAGGCGATGGGACAAAATAACCAAATATTCTAATTACATTTTTTTTTATAGAAGGTAAAGGCAATACAACTACTGAACGTGGACTTGCCAAGACATCAACAACAACAGTGCTGATGTTGACAGCGATGTCCTGTAAAATAGGATATGCAAAATAAAAACAACAATACTATAGTAGATACAACGATCTGAGTGTGTAATGATTTTCATAACATATTCTAGGGCAGGACATACTGAGGTGAGGTGGTAAGTCCTTTCCTCATCGATTTTCGGTGACAGAGAGTTCCCGAAACATTATGAAATTTGTCTGTTACCCATAATAAAAAGATAGGTCAATACCAGAGCCGCGTCTGTCGGAATACAATCATCCCGTCTCTGTAGGGGATTACAGTTTGACCATTGTCTTAGCAGGTGAGCGCAATAGCTACTATGCCACCGTGATTCAGTTATTTATTACCAAAATAACAATTTAATAATAACAATAAAATACACACATGGAGAAAGTAAACTGTTCAAACATCGGCTGACTATTAGTATTATCTATTGGACAGGACTAGGCAAGCTGCCATCTTTTGACTTAGAATAGGAAATTCAACAGATTCAACAGAAACATGTAAACAAAGCTAACGATAGGTTCTACAGCAATGTATGCATGCGGACAATGGTTTCAGACTGCATAAAATAAACTGCAACACTGTACCAAATACAGCTCATTAATTTATCTTCTGTGACCGCATTTGACATCGCTAAATGTTAAACTCTAAGTAGGTGTGCACAATCTGCTGGAGACAGTTCAGTTCAAGCAGGAAACAAGTAGCTATAGTTTGAACTGTCTTGGGAAAATAAGAAGGAACGAACAGGAAAGGGAAGTCAGATAGCTATGGCTAAACATTATAACCTTAGTCGTCCGGCATGGAACATAATAATACTACTAAGCCAAATGAGAGCCGCGAGAGGGTTGAAGCTATAAAGTAGGTACCTGTACATGGCATTGGAAGTAAAAGCGACAGGTGTTTTACTGACCATATCACCGAGTGTCGACTGATCTATAAAATATGTCTGGCAACAAACGCCCAACATGCCAAAGGGTGTTTTACACTTTACTCACCCTCCACCAGACCCCCAAGCCATCGCACGTGGGAGTTGAGTTAAGATCATTAAACAATTTTTTTGTCTGGAAATCCCACTATGGTGTGTATGTCCTATAAATGTCAGACGTGACCAGAGGGTTAACAGCCAAGATAGAAGCAACAGAAATGCACCAGTGATAAGGGTGATCCTCTTAACGATACATGTTTAGGTACAGAATGACCAACGACCTGCGGGCAGACAAAGAAATGCCAAGCTAAATCTCACAGAGACAAATGATGTCTTCATGGGAAAGAGGAAGAAGAAATACCGCACGAGAATCAATGATGGCAATCAATACATTTATCTATGAGACCTTAGAAACAGAAACCAGCCTACTTACCGATATACGTGCAGACAAACTACAAATGAACGGATCGACGAACGGCCAGACAGGCATGTTAACATGCAGACAGGCATATATGGTAGTGGGGCTGGCAGATGAACAGATAGACAGACAACTTGGCAGTAGGACATTACCTCCTACGGACAACAATCCCTTTCAAATTAATTTCCGAAATGTGGCTGGTTTTGTCACATGACTATTAATTTGAGGTTGGGATGGACCCTAATTATAACTTCTCTTCTGAGGTTGAACGGAGTAGAGGTAATGGGGAAACTGATTGACAGACAGACAGACAGACAGACAGACAGACAGACAGACAGACAGACAGACAGACAGACAGACGGACGGACGGACGGACAGACAGACAGACAGACAGACAGACAGACAGACAGACTGACTGACTGGCTGACTGACTGACTGACTGACTGACAGATTGACTGAGAGACTGACTGATTGGCTGACTGACTGCTCGGCAGCAGTAAACCACCTTTATAATACTGTTCTTAATGCAAATGTGACAGTAAAGTGTTTAAAATATCGTGGACAAGAAAAGCAAGATACCTACATTGTAAATTTGGTGGATGCAGTTATTATACACAGTGAGAAACTAGGTTTAGAACTGAATTGTAAAACAAGAGAGATCATGGTCGTCTCCTGGAGGAGAGAAATACCACACTGTAGCATCCACGTGAATGGAAATATTCTTAAACAGGTGAATCCGTATAACTATCTCGGAACAGTCGTAACATCTGATGGAAGATGCCTTGCAGTGATAAGATAAAGATTGGCCTTCTGCAAAATGGAAAACATACTTACAACAAAAAATTGTCAATTGAAGTGAGAAAAAGAATATTTAAGTGCTATATAGAACCCATATTGCTGTATGCGTGTGAAAAGTAGACAGTTAACAGACATGCTGAGAAACATCTAATGACAGTGGAAATGTGGTTTTTGAGAAACATGGAAAGAATACAATGGGTGGACAGAAAATCAAATGAGATAGTCCTTCAAGAGACAAATGAAAAACCCAGATTGGTTGCAGAAATTAGACACAGCCAGTTAATAATATTTGGACATGCTAAGAGGAAAAATGGACCCGAAAATTTGGTGACAACTGGCAAGCTTGATGGGAAGAGAGCAAGAGGAAGTTAAAGGGGAAAATACTTTGATGGTTTGGCAATAGGGCATGGTTGGTTCAAGAGCACTGACCTTATTCGAGACTGGTGGCCATGTGAGACGGCGAACCATTACGGCCCACACCATTCGGCATGACATTTGATAATGATGATGATCACACTGTACAAAGTCTAAACATCGAAGAGGACTGGATCATAAATAGCAACATATCTCAGAAACTAGATCATAAATAGAATCATATCTCAGAAACTGGATCATAAATAACATCATATCTCAGAAACTGGATCATAAATAACATCATATCTCAGAAACTGGATCATAAATAGCATCATATCTCAGAAACTGGATCATAAATAACATCATATCTCAGAAACTGAATGATAAATAGCATCATATCTCAGAAACTGGATCATAAATAGCATCATATTTCAGAAACTGGATCATAAATAACATCATATTTCAGAAAATGGATAATAAATAGCATCATATGTCAGAAACTGGATAATTTGGCTGTATTAAATGCTACAGTTGTGTCAAAGACTGAAACATATAAGGCTGAGGTCTGCCTCAAGATAGAAGACCACCGGGAAGAGTGGTCAACCTCAAGTAGATTAGAGGTAACATAGTGCCCCGATATAAGGGCAGGGTAGGTGATAGAAAGGGGGACTATTAACTAGTTCTCTCATGAGACACGGAGGCATCGACCAGATAGTTAGTACTCTGGTCACGACAGAATCACGCCTACGTGATAGCCACGGAGAAGATTGCCACTCAATAGGAGAACGGCTGCTACAAGCGTGCTGAAGGTAACCGCACGCAAAAAGCCGAAGGACGCAACAAGGTCCTTCCGCGTGCTGTGTAGCGACGCGTGTAGGAAAAGTCAGACTGGGGACTGACTTCGTAGAGAGCAGATCGTTTAGTGTCGATAGGAGTTTTTTGTAGCCAATTAGATAGAGATTAGCAATAGGGTTAGGAAACTAGAGATAGGCAATTCTGTGGCTTTGTGTGTGATTTGATAGCGACTGTTTTGTAAATGTAAAGAGCCAACGGCAATAAAATGTACCATTCATTTCCTCTCACACGACTTGCAAGTTTCTTGTGTGGTGTGGGAGAAGTAATCCTATGATGCCTGACCCATTGGTTGTTGACAGGCTAGGATTTAATGTGGTGTCAGAAGTGTGGCTTGAACAATTGTTCAAGCTAGTACACTTACCCACGGCTCTAGACTAAGGTTACGAATAGTGAATTACAAGGTTTAATTTGTGTCAGTGACTGATGACGTGTGCAGACTAGGACAAGTTGCGAGCTAAGCTGTGCCTATCGTAACAAAATAATGCTTATTTGTGCTTATTAAAATATTATTTAGTTAAATCATGTGTTCTTCAAAGTTGTAAGTATTCATATTATTAATTTCTTCCATTGATTTATGTAATTATTGATTTGTTTATGAATAATTATCAAATATGATTCATGGCGGAGCGATACACAGCCAGCAACATTATCGATTTTTGCAAGCTAAAAATAGCGCTGCGCCTCTGACGTATTACGATTGACAAGCAGTTGTTCTACGCCATTCGCATTCAGCATCTGATTGTTTACAAATCGTCAAGCTGCTGCCCGCCTGAATCTGTGCTTTATATTAATTATTATTTGTTTATTTCAGTTAGTGAATGAATATATTTATTTATTTAAACAATATTATTATATTTTTATTTATTTAAAAGCATTTATTGAATGTTTTTCGTACTTTTTCTATTTGTTTACCGTCGCGATGTCACTACTTTTGGCTATGCAAATTAGACTTGGTCTGCACAAAACTTCCATAGATTAAACTAGGTTAGGGACGAAAGGCATAAAACGTTAGAACGAAGACAGGACATTGACATTTAACATTAATTAAACTATATTCTGTTTGCCCGTGGGCATGTCATTGTGATTGTACCAAATTGTCAAAAATAACGTGTCGTTTACAATTTGTTAATTGTTGCTGCTCTGTGAACCAGGGTGAACAACAGCTGGTTAGAAAACTCGTGTGTATGCCGAAGTGCCAAACGAGGCGACCTGTGTTGACAAACGATAGTGCCTGATTTTCTACAACATTAAGATGAGTATAACCTACGTATTTGGCATGCTATGTGATTAATAGTGCATCTCTTTTTCAGCTTGTGATGCATTAGCATATTTTTGTGCTTTATTTTTCAGGGAAATTTTTTTTTCCAGGTTATAAACTAAGAGTCCAATTTGCAGTGCTCAGATATTAAGAAACATAACATATCAAAGATAAATAAGTGATTAAAGACTTCAGTGCGGGTCATTGCTAGCTAATAGGCCAACAACATGGCAACTTTATCTGATTTCATAAAAGCTGGTAAAGAGTTACAATACACAGGAAAGGAGCTAGAACAATATGCTGATCAAAAATTTAAAGAAGCAAAGGAGGCTGAGAGAGATGAACGTGCACGAGAAAGAGAACATGATAAGGAAATTAAGCAACAACAATTAGAACATGAGAAGGAAATTAAACAGAAGGAACTAGAATTAAAACAGAAGCAATTAGATCAGGAGAAAGAATTAAAACAAAAAGACTTAGAAATAAAACAAAGAGAAATAGATGAAATGGCAAGAGTGAAAGAAAAACAAATACAGGTAGAATCAGAGACACAAGTAAAGATGAAAGGGATGGATGTAAACTCACACTTAGAAATCTCTGCTACTAAACTAAAAAGTCAACAAGAAGAAAATAAGTTCAATAAATACAAAAATATTATCAAACCATATTGTAAAGAAGACTCCATATCAGCCTGGACAGAAAATGTCGAGTATCAATTTAAATACCACCAAGTTCCAATAGAGATGTGGGCTATGATTTATATGAAGAACCTAAGTGGTGAGCCCCTTAAAGTGATAGAATCAATACCAACTGATCTTAGATCTAACTATCAATACATCCATGATAGGATAATGCAACACTTTTTACTTGATGCCCCTGGGTATCAGGTTCAGTTCTCAAATTTAAAACCAAAACCTAGTGAGACTTTCATTGATTACGTCTCAAATGTTCAAAGTGTACTAAATAGGTGGCTTAAAGCAGCTAACATAGGTAAAGATATTGACAGACTTAAAAATCTAATAGCCATGGATAAAGTCATATCCACTATACCATCTCCTTTTGCTAAATTCCTGCAGCAGTCAGACATTGAGACCATAGAACAATTTGAAAAGAAAGGCTCTGCATATTTTTCCTCAAATAGAGATATTTTTAAGACTTCAAATGACTCTGAAATAGTTTCCTTTGTAAAGGACCAACCTAAAAACTATAAAAGTAATAGAAAACCATTTCATAAAGTTGATAAGAAAGATAGGAAAGTGTCAAAATGTATCTACTGTCAACTTTTGCATGACACTTATTCTATGTGTGATAAATCGCCAAACTATCCGGCGCATCTTAAAAATATTATTAAGAAGCAACAAAACAAGCGATCTGCATACAGGCGTGCAATCAAATGCTTCTTTTGTTCCAGCTACGGCCATTATTCAAATAAGTGCCTGGGCCGCCAACGTATGAAAGCCAACAATGCTATTTTGATTGATACATCTTCTGATAGTGGTAGTGAGACTGAGTGTGAAGTTGAAAATGAAATACATGTTAACCAAGCTGAAGATGTGTGTTGTGTAAACGATATGTTAAGCTTTGACAGTTGTGAACGATGTCACCAATTTCATGCAGACGGAAAATTAGAATGTGGACATACAGTACCATTCTCATCTGAGAGTGTAAATGCAGCATTAGCCTCCAGAGGCAATTTATTGTTCCACAATGCAATGGTCAACGACAGACCATGCCAATGTTTGCTAGACAGCGGCAGCACCCTTATTGGTCTTAGGAAGGAACTGGTGAGTCCAGATGATTATACAGGTGACTCTGTCAAATGCCGAAACTTTTCGGGTAACATTGAAAATTTACCCTTTGGCCAAAGCCCGTATTAACACTCCTTTCCTTTCTGGTACCTTTACTTGTGCAATACTTGACAACCCTTGTACTGACTTAATTTTGGGTTGCTTACCCCAATTAAAACAATGTACTAGCGATGAAATAGCTGCATGGGAAAGATTAAATGCAGCTAATGCAACAACTAGAGCAGACTCTATAAAACATCAAGACACACTACAAGATGAGAGACTACTGTTGCTATCACCAACTAGCACGGATGATACCACCAGACAAAAATTTATAGAACAGCAGAAAGCTGATCCTAGTGTGTCTCCATATTTAAAATTATTGACAGAAAGAGCCAAAGTGACAAAAAACGCATCATGGTTCTTTAGACTTAATAATGGCATTCTTACTAGGTATTATACAACTGGTAACCATGAGATTCAGCAAACGGTGTTACCTGTACAACACCGCCTAACTGTGCTAAAGATTGCACATGAGTCACCGTTTGCTGGTCACCTTGCATACGACAAAACCAGGGCCAGAATTCAGGCTCATTTTTATTGGCCAGGTTTTTGCAATGATATAAAATTATTTTGTCGTTCCTGTAATGTCTGTCAACAATTAGTACGCAAGGGTAAACATCCTACAGCTGAAGTACAACCTTCTACACTGGCTTCTAGGCCATTTGAGAGTGTGGCGGTAGATATTGTTGGACCCCTGAATCAGGTGTCCAGCAAAGGAAATCGCTTCATATTAACGATGGTCGACCTATGTTCAAGGTGGGTTGAGGCAGTAGCTTTGAAATACATCATCTCCAAAGATGTTGCCAATGTATTTCTACACCTGTTCTCACGATTCGGATTTCCACGTACCATCTTATCCTATCGCGGAACTCAATTCATATCGGCTGCAACGCAAGCCCTTACAAAAATGTTAGGGATTAAACAGCATTTTACAACAGCGTACCATCCAGCCAACAATGGTATAGTAGAAAAAATTAACGGAGATCTTAAGCATATGCTGGCTAAGGTAACAGCAGAAAACCCAGCTGATTGGGATACACTGTTACCAACAGTGCTGTTCGCCTATCGGGAGATTCCCCATTCAAGCACGGGTTTCTCACCGTTTGAATTAGTATACGGGGCTAACCCACGTGGACCCCTAACCATTTACCATCAGGTAATAACTAATTCCATTGAAATTCCCACCCCAAAAACACCTTATGAAATGGTGACAGAAACACGAGATAAAATCATGAAATCGTGTATTATAGCTAAGGCAGCTTTGGAGGGAAAGGGACAAATCTACCGCCAATACGCAAACAAAGGTGCGAGAACAATTGATCTTGAACCAGATCAAGACATACTTCTGTTACTTCCAGACAAACGAAATTTATTAGTGACCTCATGGCAAGGGCCATTCAAGGTGGTACGTAAAATTTCAGATGTTGACTATGAAATATCGATAAACGGACACTTAAAGATATTCCATGTCAACATGTTGAAACCTTACTTTTCACGACAAGAGACAGCAGTAGAGACAGACGAACACAGTGCACCCACACCTAGTGATGAGACGACAGACATACACAACGCAACTACACTAGTTAGCGAGACTGGCAAATCCGACGATATCCATACATCTAGTGAGAATACAGAATACGCACTTAGCACCACCACCGTACTAAATCAGGTAGACGACGACGGAATGGAACTACCTGTTCCTATTGTGGACAAGACTGCGACATTAGATAGCATACGGATAGAACAGGAACTAACAGACGGTCAACGACGACAACTAATAGAATTAGTGACAGAGTATAAAGACATTTTCTGACATTCCAGGTAGGACGGACAGAATCGAGCACTCCATTCTTCTTTCGGACTCTAAGCCTATTAAATGCAGGCCGTACTCAATCCCACTTAGCTATAGGGAAAATCTAAATAAGGAAATACTTAATTTAGAAGCTAGTGGGATCATTCAGAAGTCTACATCTGAGTACTCCTTTCCAATCGTCCTAGTTAAGAAAAAAGACTCCACAATACGTCTGTGTGTGGACTATCGAAAACTTAACAACGTCACCAAGATCGACGCAGAGCCAATTCCTTCCTGCGAAGATCTTATTCTTGACATGTCCACCTCCAAAATCTTTTCTAAATTAGATCTTACTAAGGGATATTGGCAGGTCCCTATGCAGACTCAATCCATTCATCTTACTGCTTTTTCAACACCTTTAGGACTTTACGAGTGGCGTTTTCTTCCTTTCGGACTCCGAAACGCTCCTGCCACTTTCGTACGCTTAACTAGAGATCTACTTCATGGAGTGACGAATACAGTGACGTATATAGATGATATATGTGTCCATACAGATGACTGGACAACACACTTACTGAAACTAAGACATGTCTTCGACAGGTTGCGACTCTTCGGTCTCACTGTCAAACCGAGCAAAGTCGAATTGGGCCTAAAAGAAATTGATTTTTTGGGTCATGTCATTTCACAAGGTCAACTAAAGACTGACAATAGAATCATTACCAAAATTATGAACCTGACCATGCCTACCACAAAGAAGCAGGTCAGAAGCCTTTTGGGGTTAGTAAATTACTATAGCAAATTCATACCAAACTTAGCTGAAATTACAAGTGTATTTTCAAATGTTTTAAAAGCATCTGTAAAACTAGATGTCAAAGATGCATTATTAATTTCTGCATTGTCAAAATTGAAAATCCTGTTTAGTAATGTACCAATCCTCCGCTTGCCTAATCCTAGGCTCGTTTATTATCTTAGGACAGATGCCAGCAGAATCTCCATCGCTGCAGTGCTAGGCCAATTTTATGAGGGCATCTTCCATCCGATTTTCTACGTGAGCCGTAAGATCACACCTGCTGAGTCCAGATATTCCATATCAGAGTTGGAAGCCCTAAGCGTCATCTATGCGGTGAGGAAGCTTTATCGATTTCTAGCGGGTGTTCACTTCGTTGTCCAGACTGACAACTCCCCAATCACGGTCATACAAAGTGGTGTGCATCGGAATGACCGTATATACAGGTGGTCACTAATACTACAAAACTATACGTTTAGTATAGAGCATATTAAGGGTAAGGACAACATTCTGGCTGATACCCTTAGTCGACCATCTGAGGTAGAAATACCGCAGATTCCGCATAAGAGTGTAGAGTAATAGATTATTAGTACATTAGCATATTCTCTGAAAAATATTTTACAAATACATAGACATTATGTGCTGAACTATGTACTAGGAACAGCGATCTACCATGTGTCCGTAGACATCAAAAGAAGAACTATGCTCCGAGAACAAATATATCACCGTGTGAACTGGGACAGCTCGTTACTAACTAAGATCCATATGTGTTCCTGTGAATCATTTGTGTTAAGCAGAGAAAAACAGTGTCAGAACATTACATAAATCCAGACACGAAAATACTGGTCTACGACACAATCGAACTCTACAGGTCCAATACCCATAGGACACAAGTATGACTGTGTAATGTGTTTAATATACCCAGGACAAGTGTGAATAGATAGTATGCCAATGAAAGCAATTTCTGAACATTAGGGCAACGACTAACCTGAGGTATTTAAATACTATGTATATATAAACTTATTGTGATATGTATTATAACATTTTAATACAGTGATAAATTATAGGTAGATTAGGTCACTTTAATTTACATTTAGATTTAGACAATATAATAGTTTTCATTTTTTTAAAGTAGTTTAGATAGGATTAATTAGATAGATCATTAATTTACCCACTTACTTACCTTAAAAGTAGAATAGGATAGTAATTTAAACGTAATAACAGCTAATTATAAACTAGAATAAAAAGTTTAGATAGTATTAGTACCATTTAGGTTTATTACATTTCACTTTGTTTCATTTCATTTGAGTTCATCCCATCTTAATGAACCAGTCCATTTAACAAACGTGATCATGTAGTATTAGGATTAATGTACATCATTATCATAGGATAAAAAGATTATACAATTAAACATACATCATTTACACCATATAGAGTAAAAATATCAATCATATATTTTTCCATTTAAAAACATTAGTTATAATTTTGTTATATTTCACATTACCATTGTTAGAAAGGTACATAATTGATTACATTTCACATTACCCATTTCATAAAGGTACATAACTCATCTCACATCAATTTCATTTTAAATAGTTAGATTACGTCCCTTAAATTAGTTAAACATTAGGATTAATGTGGCAAATTAAATTAAAATAGGTAACACATTAGATACATATTTATAGAACTAGTATGTCAGTATTTAGAGTATTATTTCAGTAGAATATAGTAGTTACTAATACCAGGGTACAAACCATCAACCCTTTTTTCTTACATGTAAATATGTGTAAATACATGACTCGTGCAGCAATTTACGCACAGTCATTTAGCTCAACTTTGTCAAACTGAGCCAAACTTGTACAGTGTCACTCCAAGGTTTTTAAATAATTGTGAGGGTAAAAGATGTGTGACAGAAGTGAGGGTAAAAGATGTGTGATAGAAGTGTGAAAGTGAGAGCGAATGTAAAGGATACAGGAGAGGGTGAGATCAGCGGAGTTTTTCTGCCGCTCAACGCGACTTTTTGTTTTTTGTCTGCGTCAAGTGTTTGCTTTCGATGTTGAAAATGTGCTGTCTTGAATGTGTTGTGTGTAGTTTAGTGTAGATCTTAGAGAAAGTATTTTAAGTATCATAAGACGGAAACGTAGTCACGAATTAGTGTTATACACTTGTTTGTGGCCACATTTAACCGAATTATGGCACTTGAAAACTAACTTACATACACATGATAGTTAGATACACATGTTAGAAGTTAGATTATACTATTAGTTAGATGCAAACACGCAAACAACCAGAAAAACAAACATATAAATTGCATACATTTTTTGTAGATCAAAGGGAGATAACTCCGGGTCAGGGGACATAATAGACAACGAAACACTAACTTAACAGTGAAAGATAACTTTACACGCGGAAGCGAAATAGGTAAAGCCTGTCGCACACAGCTTGTGTAATGGTTGTTTAATATTATATGGGGGACATGAAGCAATTCATGTGTTGACCCTAAGAAAGTCAACTTTGTATGGGTAGTGAGTTAATTTACTATTTGAGGGCAGGTCTTATAAGACAACGGTCCGGTTCAGACATACCTCTAAATAATATAATATTGCGATTGAGAAGAGGGCTCACGCCAACCAGACAAGTTTGTGGCGATTGCCAGTAGCCAAGTAAAGTGATACTACATTGTGACAATAGTCAGTAGAAGTCTATTAAGTTACCCAAAGCCAGGTTATCAGCAGTCTTTGACAAAAATTAGATACACTAATTTTTTACAAACCTCTTGCGTCACAACCAATGAGTGAAAGTTGATGACGCAACACAGGAGAGGAGGGTGTGTGTCAAAGACTGAAACATATAGGGTTGAGGTCTGCCTCAAGATAGAAGACCACCGGGAAGAGTGGTCAACCTCAAGTAGATTAGAGGTAACATAGTGCCCCGATATAAGGGCAGGGTAGGTGATAGAAAGGGGGACTATTAACTAGTTCTCTCATGAGACACGGAGGCATCGACCAGATAGTTAGTACTCTGGTCACGACAGAATCACGCCTACGTGATAGCCACGGAGAAGAGTGCCACTCAATAGGAGAACGGCTGCTACAAGCGCGCTGAAGGTAACCGCACGCAAAAAGCCGAAGGACGCAACAAGGTCCTTCCGCGTGCTGTGTAGCGACGCGTGTAGGAAAAGTCAGACTGGGGACTGACTTCGTAGAGAGCAGATCGTTTAGTGTCGATAGGAGTTTTTTGTAGCCAATTAGATAGAGATTAGCAATAGGGTTAGGAAACTAGAGATAGGCAATTCTGTGGCTTTGTGTGTGATTTGATAGCGACTGTTTTGTAAATGTAAAGAGCCAACGGCAATAAAATGTACCATTCATTTCCTCTCACACGACTTGCAAGTTTCTTGTGTGGTGTGGGAGAAGTAATCCTATGATGCCTGACCCATTGGTTGTTGACAGTTGTTTGGAAAGAACAATGATGGGAGGCTTTGTTCCTGGAATAAGAGCCCCAATTTACCAGCACGAAGATGGACACAGGACATTGCAGACACTTGGGCTGGACAATGTTTGTGACAGCAGAACTGACAATGGACCCAGAAACATGTCGGCGGGCAGTTGTGAGAGCAACATTTCGCAAATGACGTGCTACAAGATGATAATAATGTGGTTACAATTTGTCAATACAATCTTAACATCTTTTAATAAATTGCTGAATGAAGAATAAGTAGCAGAAAAAGATAAGGTTCTGATAAGAACGCAAACGCTACATTAATTCTAACAGCATGCTAGAAGCCACTGTTAAACATCGCGTAACCAGAAATATACAACAGCACATTATGATTATTAGCTTATAATCGCTCAATGAAATCTGAACAACGTTTAATAAATTGCTCAATAGAAAATAAGTAGCAGAAAAAAAAAAACAACTGACAGGGTACTGATAAGAACTCAAAAAATACATTAATTAATACGCACATTAGAAGCGACTATTAAACATCAAGTAGCCAGATATTTAATACAGCTCATGATGAATAACGTTTGCTAGATTGCTGAATACAGAATAAGTAGCAGAAAACAAACAAGGTACTGATAAGAACGCAAACACAGCATTCATTCTAACAGCACATTAGAAGCCACTTTTAAGCATTACGTGGGCAGAAATATAAGATGGTTCATTTGAAATTACAGAAATGATTTGTATTTTATTTAGCCCGATAGAAAGCAAAATAAAAAAGTGACGGAGAAAAACACAATCCCTTGGGCTATCTGCACTTAAAGGCTTCAATTGCTGGGTGAAAAATTAGATGTCAATGGAGGAAAAGTAGAGAAGCAACAGACAGGCACAATTAATGCGGAAAATCGGTTTATTTATACAGCGTAGAGAGGAAGGCAATGTTGACAGCGATGGGTTGGCGTTTTCGTCCCATAAACACACTGATAAAAATTACATTAGAGAAGAAACGGCTGCAGCAGGATGTTGTTGTTTTTTTTTTAAAGTTGCACATCCCTTACATGACGTTGCAGTCAACACCTGCATTTTTCAGCTGCTGTTGATGTGTTTGGCAAGATTACGCCCAGTAGTTTGCCATTGCTTTCCAGCAGGATATAACAATATACAGTTAGGTATATGCCGCCCCTGCCTAAATATGAGACATATTAAACACGGACACAGTGTATATATCTTACAGCGGACTCCATAAAATTGAACATAAATCACAGAGTGAAAAGAAAATCACCCCAAGAAAGAGACAATTAAAAAAAATATATAATAATAAAATAATAAAATAAAAATAAGTATTCTATGACACAACAAACGACGTTTCGATTATATACATCTTCTTCAGGAATGGGACAACAGAAACAGATCTAAAGAAAAAAAAAACATAAAATTATAAATAATATTAAAACTCTTTTTCTACAAATGTTGACTCCAATTCAGCTGTTAAAAGTGTAAAAAAAGAAATGTGTAGCCAAAGGTGTGTAAACAATCAGATTGATTGATTGATTGATTGATTGATTTAGGAATCGACATCACAGCATTCGGGGCATTCCCATAAGTGCTCTGTCCCCATCCTCAGCAGCCAGCGAAGAGTTCCAACACTAATAGTACCAGGAGCAATCTGATTATAAGTCCATCTCGCCTTTCCTGTGAGCGTTGAGCGTCGGCCAGATCCCTTCGTCACTCCTCGTTGTCTCATTCTTGCCAGACCATGGTAATCCATTTGCTCCTCCGAGGTGTGCACGTGCTCCCACAAGGCCGCAACCACGTCTGCCTTGTCATGTATCAATACTCCACCAAGTTCTGCAGAGCCAGCCAATCTGTCCGCCTGTTCATTTCCCAGCACACTGGCATGCCCCGGAGAAAAGATCCAGGCGATGCTTGTCACCCGTGACCTCCTAAGCGAAGCAAGCCACTCCGCACGAAGTCTGCACGTCCTCACCCTCGTCAGCATACTTTCTGAGTCAGTTACAATCACGATGTGTGTGTGTGTCGTATTCTCCATCCAGCGGAGAGCCGCAGTGACTGCCTCCACTTCCATTCTTAAGCTGGATGTTGTGGTATCATATGCCAGGCTCTCCTGCCCCAAACATCGACCATTAGATTTGGCTATGAACCCCCAGCCACTTCTCTCACCTCTTGACACAGAACCATCTGTGTAGATAATCACATCACTCGAGTGAGCATTGTCCTGAATAAGTTGCTGGATTTCTACTTCCGTGGCCCCTGCTGGCCACTCCCTGCACTCCCGGCTTAATGTGATTACAATCTTAATGTGAAACAATCAGATATGACTATAAGAGGGAAGTCAGCATATCAATCGTTTTGTATTTTCTACTGGAAAAAAACAATTATAGTGTGTTTATTTTTGTCTGCCCCAATATAAAATTCCATATCTCAGTAACCAACTGAAGGAAAATGATGAGATTTAGCATATAGCCTTATCATTAAGTCCACCCAACAAAACAATTTTTGTTCTGGAGATTTTACAGCAGATTTCAAAGTTTGTTTATATGCGGTATATAATTTACGAGTCAGAGATGAAGTTCATAATTTTAAATGTATTACAGCGTAACCAGACAATCAGCGTTCAATGTTGAATATTTTACGTTTTTCACGGGATTGGCTTTATGCCAAGAACCCCGCGCACTTTAAACTGGGACTGTTCAGAGGTGTCGTCAAACTGTGGATTATTTCATGAAACCTGATTATTATTATTATTATTATTATTATTATTATTATTTTAAATCTTACCACTTATTGCTAACATTGAAATGTGTGAATATTTTTCAATGGGATTGAATGCGAAATTGTGTATACACTTCAAAGCATCGCTATGAAGTTGTACACATATTTTTGTATAGAAGCTGATCGCAGGAAACTGTTTTATACTATTACAAATTCCGAAAAAAAGAACAGTGCATGCATTGGGTTTGAGTAAACGGTCATTTCGTCGATGGATGCAAGAATCTGGAATTAAACCACCACGCAATAACCAAACGGTAGGTAGAAAGGTTATTGTAGACAGCTTTGACAAAGATGTCATAAAGCGAGCTATTATAAAAATGCTTTAAAAAGTCGCTTAAAAGTCGACAGGGTCGACTTCATTGCACCTGGTTCTATCCTATATGGCTCGGTCTCTTTCCGCAGCGCGGAAAGCATCGTACAAATCACAAGGTCCGCAGCTCTAGCAACGACCCATAGAAGTCTCCGAAAAATTTAACTCGTGAACCGAAGGATGCGGCCCGGAATCGAAGAGATTGGCTCGAGAATACTGTGCTTCCATCTCTAAATAGACCATCGAGTCCAATTATGGACAATGCATGATATCAATGTTGTTGCCCAAGAAAACAAAATACCTACAGCATCGAGCACAAAGGCAGCAATAAAGATATGGCTCCGAATGGAAAACATACCATTTCCAGAAAGGTATTTCTAGCTAGAATTGTTGTCCCTTGTAAAAGAGACGCCAAAAAAGCAAGAAATATCAAATCGACAAGTTGATAGAAGAGCGTCGTCATGGTTGCTAGAGACTTCCGCCGTACCACTCTCATTTTAACCCTATAGAACTTGTGTGGGCTAAAATTAAAGGACAGGTGACAGATGACAATACTATATTCAAATTGTCTGACGTCATGATACTAATCCAGTCCATGCTATTAAATACTGATAAAAGTTACTGGGAAAATGTGAGGACCATGTGTTAAAAGAGGAAGAGGACTATTGGAGAAAGGATGGATTGAATTGTATGCAACCGAGAGCAGTCATCAACCTACTGGAATCGTCCGACACAGATTAAGGTCTGAGCATATCGCAGACCTTAATTCGCGTGCACGCTTACTGGGATATTTTGCTCCAACCATTCAGACGAATTGAAGGCCCTAAACATTACAGCATCAGCACAATGTCAATGGCAACAGTTTGTATTCCATAGTGATGAATTTTCAATTCCGCAAGCCCTCAGCGGTGACAAACAACTGGTATTGAAAAAAACACACACACACTAAGCACATTGAATACCAACAGAAGAGTAATATTGCGGTGGAAACTGACATATTGTGGCATAACAAGAAATGTGAGAGCAAACACGTTGTCACATTAGGGGACAACACACGTGCATACGAATGAATCTATAAATTACAATGAAAAGAGGACCAACATCTTGGTCGTTAAGAAGAAAGCCCACTACAGAGACACTGACAACTATTTTCATAGTGCAAAACAGGTAATCATGTTCCGTCTCTGAACAGTAAACAGAAGAGTAGACAATCTTTCACGAAGACTCAAAGCGGGTCGGTCATCCATGTGTACGTGTAAAACAAACTACACAGACAGCTGAACAGATCCTTAAAAATGGACACATGATGACTAAATTGCGGTATCATTTCTGGTCACTCCATACGCACATTAACGCACAGCTATTTGGAAGCTTTCACGAACTCAATATGAAAACCTAAATGCAACCTAGTAACATGAATACTTGTGTACATTTATTAACCAGCAGCTGAAGAAACAAGAAGGAAATGAAAAATAAGGTAAGAAATATATTCCTTCTACTTTTCTGTCAGTTTACATATTATTTACCCCATGCCTCTGTAAATTCTCTGTCTCTACTAATATTACACATTGTACCCCTCTCGGGAGTCTCCGTGGTGAAGTGGTCAAGCCGTCTGACTCGGGCTCCGAAGGTTGTATGTTCGATTCCTTCATTTCAAGAGTGCATTTTTTCGGAGACCCCCGAGGGTCGTCGCTGGAGCTTTGTGCGACGCTTTCCGCACTGCGGAAAGAGACTGGGCCATATGAGATAAAAACCCTGTGCAATGCAGTCGACCCTGTCGACTTTTAAGCTACTTTTTTTTATTGCACCCACTCCCGTACGAATCTGGCTACGCCTTGTACTTGTCCTTACCAGAAATAACGTGGTATACCGTAAGACTAGTTTGTTAGCGTGAATTCACTACATTTTCCCCAAAATATAAGACGGCAGGAAAAATTTCATAACGATGCAACAGACAGTTTTCAAAATAATTGATCGTGAATGACGGCATTCATTTCTGGACATACTATAGTACGAAGTGTTCGGCAATACTAAGATGGAAACATTGGTATTTACAAGAAGACACTGAAGACAAAAATAAAAAAAATAATGTTATAGTACCTTCACAAATTTGGTCTTGTATAAAAATCCATAACCCCGTAACCATCTTAGGGAAAATTATGATATCAATCATATAACTTAATCATTATGGAACCCAACAAATACTTATTGATTTTGGTGATTGTACAGCAGATCTCAATGTATGTTTACATGCGGTATATAATTTACGGGTCAGAGATTAAGTGCATATTATGCCATGTATTACATTTTCACATGGAAACATCCGTGTTTAATAATGAATATTATCTGTGGTACATGGGCATTTCTTACGAGAAATACGTCACATACGATTATGGATGTGCCTTGTGTCGTTACCCGAATTGACGTACATTATTGTAAAACAAGTTTGTTAGCGTGAATTCAAAACATTTTCGCCAAAACATTAAAGACATTTCGCCGCTTTCAGTTATTACAGTTGCGTTTGGACTTATCAAAGACATATTCATTGAGTGGGAATAAATATTAGACGGCAGGAAAAATTTCATAACGATGCAGCAGATATTTTATATTTTACAAATTTTTTAAAAAAATTACGTGAATGAGGGCAAACATTTGTGAACGCACTATAGTTAGCTGCATGCCTTTACAGGACGTCGCAGTCAACCTCAGTATTTATTGGTTGTTTGTGATTTTCTATGTAATTTTACGTTTATTAGTTTGGGATTATTAACTCAACAAGAGAACTGGTTACTTGCATCAGAAGAGGACGGTCTACATTCTTTAGACATGTCATGAGAAGAAGAAAGCTGGACTATGTCGTCACACCAGCTAATGCTGAAGAGGAGGAGAAGCCGGGGGAGACCAAGAAAGAAGATGCTGGACAGTTTGACACCATGGGATGGGGGAATATCCCTATAATGAGTTGATTGGTAGTACATGAGACAGTAGGCTGTGGACGGAAATATTAATAACGCCACAAGGCATTGGCTATCATCATCATCATCATCATCATCATCATCATCATCATCATCATCATCATCATCATCATCATCATCATCATCATCATCATCATCATCATCATCATCATCATGTGCCATGCCGATAAGCGTGGGCGGTAATGATTCGCCATTTCACCCGATCACCAGAATCGTGGAATAGCTCAGTATTCTTGTCTCGACCATGCCATGTGGCTAAGCCATCCAGGTATTTACTTCTCTGTCTTCCCCTTTAAGTAGCAGTTGAGATTGCTCACTGAACGCTCACACAGATACAATTTTGAGAACCAACAACAAGGATCTGCTGCCACAGCGTCTGCGGCTGACTTCGAACCATGTATGTCAGGATTGTAAAACTGCGTTCACTATCCTAAGTTAAGGACACTGACAAGAAATAATGTAATAAAATATTTTAACAAATTTCCTTCCCTTTGGGGATTGAGTTAGCGTGCTGGCAATGAAATATTGGGTGTATTTTTAATGATTGTGCAGTGGTTAAAAATAGTGCCGGTCCAAGTTTTGTATTCACCCCCTGTAATGTTCATGTAACATAATAGGTAAGTACAAAACTTGGACCGGAAATATCTTTAAACACTGCATAGTCATTACAAATATACCATGTACCTGACACCCGTGAAGGGAGGAGCATGGCCGAATGGATAAGATCGCTCGTTCTTAAACATCCGGTGTGCTGATACTAAGGTAGAGGGTTCAACCCATACACCGGTCAATTGGACTAAAATGTTGACTTCTCGTCCTAGACTTGGGGACGTAAATTACTTGTACCTCTGAGGTCGGAGTGGATTCGTCTGATGGCAAGGGACACAGGCAATAGGGAAAGCTAATTCACACGCAAAATGCAGTGCTACTAGATGTTGCGTATATGCATTACCATTGAGTTTAAAGCGAACGAGCGCAATGTTAAAAAAAAATCTTTGAAGAAAATGTAACTGCATTCAACAGCGCTAAGTCACAGTCACATTCAGGAAATAATGTAGCATAAGTATATTTTAACACATTTCCATTTCCTTACGATTGAGATAGGCTATTGGTTATGACATACTTGATACCAGTGGAGAAAATACTACCAACGTATGCCCAATGCTAGCCTTTACGTGTGTCCAGTGGAGAAAATACTACCAACATATGCCCAATGCTAGCCTTTACGTGTGTCCAGTGGAGAAAATACTACCAACATATGCCCAATGCTAGCCTTTACGTGTGTCCAGTGGAGAAAATACTACCAACATATGCCCAATGCTAGCCTTTACGTGTGTCCAGTGTTGAATGCTGACCTGGGTACATTCTATATGCTTCCCTGTAGATGTGAATTCAAGAACAGATCTTTGCACGCTCTGTTGGTTTCTGAGATTTGGAGAGTGTAATGACAGCTAAGTCCACGCACACATCCCTCCCCCTCCCCCAGGTGTTTATAGTACACCGATTCCACGTCAGAAGAACGGTCTCTCCACCTGTCTCACTCCGAGTGATGAAGTCCATAACAGGGCTCAAATGGCATAGACGCCAATGCATAGGACTTCAGAATTCAAACGAAGTCTGTCAGAGCATTCACCAACTAACCAAATACCCAACCGCCCGACCGACCGACCAACCGACCGACCGACCTACCGACCAACCAATCAATCAACCAACAAGCAGACAAGCAAACAACCAACAAACCAAACCAACCAACCAACTAACCAACAAACCAACCAACCAAATACTTTCTAATAATCGATTTCCGCATTAATTATTTTCTCACTCACTCTTATTTAGTCTCCTATCCCTTTCGCGACACTTATAAGCGTGCGCTAAATGAAATTAGAAACGAGTAGATTGGATTAAGTGTCGTCTTCGCAATGAATGTAGGCAGCAATGGATCTCCAGCTCTCTCTCTCTCTCTCTCTCTCTCTCTCTCTCTTTCTCTCTCTCTCTCTGATCTCTCTCTCTCTCTCTCTCTCTCTCTCCGATCTCTCTCTGTGATCTCGCTCTCTCTTTCTCTGAACTCTCTCTCTCCCCCCTCTCTCTCCCTCTCTCGCTTGCTCGCTTCCTGTGATGGTACATTCTAATACCATTTGCAGTCCATCTCTTAATGTGATCATCTATGTACACAATCGCTTAAAAATTTGCTTAAAAGTCAACAGGGTCGATTTCATTACACCCAGTTTTATCTCATATGGCTATATCTCTTTCCAAATCTCGGAACGCGTCGCACAAAGCATAAACTCCGTGGCTCCAGCGACGACCCTTAGGAGTCTCCGAAATTAATTCACTCGTGAACCGAAGAACTCAGCCCGGAATCGAACTCACAACCTTCGGAGCCCGAGTCAGACGGCTCTCCTATGTTAGACAGTACCGCGGTCGAGCTGTGACTAGCACGTTTGTCTGCCGGCTTGGTGGACTTGTGTTCGAACCCATTTAGAAGAATATAATTTTTCTTTGCATTGACCAGGGCTCCCAAGTTGACTCAGTCTAAAATGAATACAAGAAAATTTATTGGGAAAGAAAAGCGGCCTGCGTTATATCGACGATATGCCCAAAGAGTGCCGAGTGGTTTTAAAATATTATAGTAACACCATATGTTCCACAGTTACGGGTGCATTTTAATATCATACAAAGATATTAATACGATTGTTGATGTTTATTTAAACACAATGATCATAAGGAGTGTAATTGGCAATACGAGTGTGTTTGGTTTTTAGAAAAAAAGATAGAATAGAGTTGTTAGCAAAGCTCTGGACGGGCGATGCTACTGTGGGGAGACGCAATTTTTTGCCGGTGTATGCATGAGTGTATGTGTGTGTGTGTGTATGTGTGTGTGTGTGTGTGTGTGTGTGAGAGAGAGATAGAGCGTAGGTAGAGAGTGTAAGAGAGACAACAGGGATAGTGAGAGAGCAGGTAAGAGTGTAAGAGAGACAGCAGGGAAATAAAGGGGGAGAGAGGGAGCAGGTTGAGAGTGTAAGAGAGATGACATGGAAATAGAGAGAGACAGAGCGGGTAGAGAGTGTAAGAGAGACAAGGAAAGAGAAAGAGAGAGAGAGAGAGAGAGAGAGAGAGAGAGAGAGCAGGTAGAGGGTTTAAGAGAAACAACAGGGAAATAGAGATAGAGATAGAGAGCAGTTAGAGGATTAGGAGAGACAAAATCGAAATAGAGAGAGAGAGAGAGAGAGAACGAACGAACGAACGAACGAACGAACAGACTTTATTTTCAAAGGGTAACAAATTGGGCACGCAGGCCCGTCTTACATTCGGCCCTTCCAATCATTCATCTTTCTTTCATCAACAGTGCATAGGAAAAAAACATTGTCACATGAATTTTGTAAACATAACCAATGCATATTACTATGTTATGAGACACATCCACCACCCACCCACACATCCCCCATTCACTCCAACTTCCCCACCCAACCACACACACATACAATACATTCCCCCACCCATCCACCACATCCCTACACCTACACATCTCCGCACCCACACACACCTCTCACCCACCACACATCCCATCCACCCACACCCCAAGCACACATACATTCAATAACCCACACATCCCCCACCTACACACATCTCCCCACCCACTCACATATCCTCTACCCGTCCCATTTCCTACCAACAATCACTCACCTAATATCCTCCTCCACCCACACACCTCCAACCACCCAACCAAACACACATTCCTCAGCCACACACATGTCTCCCCGTCAACTCACATATTCCGCACCTACCCACACACAAATTCCGCACTCACCCACATAATCTCCCATCTCCCCCAGCCCACTCACAGATCCCGAGCCCGCACCTACAAACATCCCCCACCATCTCCTAACCTGCACACACTCAACCACCCACATATCCTCTACCCACCCACACATCCTCTACCCACCCATCCCCCAACCAAACATCCCTTAACCACACACCCTTACTCATATACAATCACCCACCCACACATCCTCTACCCAACCACACATCATCCACCCAACCACACATCCTCTATCCACCCATTCCCTCAGCCACACATCCCTTAACCACACACCCCTACCCATATACACACACATCCCCACCCACGCACAATCTCCCCACCCATACAAACATCCCTTACACACATCCCCATCCACCAACACATTCCCCATTCACAAACACACACCTCCCATCCATGCACACACAACCCATACATTCATCCCCTCACACATCCCTAGACACACGTACTTATCCCTCAACCACTAACACCCACACATCCCTTACCCATTCATCAACACATACATCTCCTATCTACCCACCCACACTCACACATCCCAACCACCCATCTAAGCACACATCCCCCACCCTCACACACATCCTTCACCCACCCACAAACCCAACCACACCTTCACCCACCCACACAAACATCATTTAACCACACCCAGCTCCCCTCCCACACAATACCACACCCACACACATCCCAAAGACACATCCCTCACCCACACACACATCTATCCACACATCTCCTACCCATCCACACATCCCCCAACTACAATCACCCTCACTACCCACACATACATCCTTCATTCAGCCACACACACCCCCACCCAGCCAGACATACCCCCCACCCACACACACATCTCCAAATCCATCACCCACACCCATCACGCACCCCTCCCCCAACCCACACACACTCCCCACCCATTCACCCAAACATCCCACACCCATACACATCCCTCACCCACACACGCATCCCCAAACCCACAACCACCCCCACCTGCACACATCTCCCACCCACCACATATCCCCACACCCACATCTCCCCACCCACATATATACCCCCACCCATCCCATAACCCACCATCAATCATCCACCAACATATCCTCCTCCACCCACTCACCCACAACCACCTACACAAACACACATCCCCACCTACAAACACATCTCCCCATACACCCATACATCTCGCACGCACCCACACACAATCCCCCACCCACCCACACACAATCCCCCACCCACCCACACAAACCCACCCCTCCCACCCACACATCCTGAGCCCACCCACACACATCACGAATCCACCCACACACACATCCCCCGATCCCCTAACCTACTATTATGATCAAACTCCCACACTTTACACACACATACAGTGACGATTGTCGTGAGCATTGTCGCAAAATTGTAAAGAAAATGGAGAAAAATTGTACATATACATTTTGTAACTTAAAAATTAGTGATGCAATTCAACTCTCTCTCTCTCTCTCTCTCTCTCTCTCTCTCTCTCTCTCTCTCTCTCTCTCTCTCTCTCTCACACACACACACACACACACTCACTAACGCTCTCACTCACATTACAGTAATGTTATATTATACATGATAAAATCAAGTGTCATACATACAAAATGATAATGTGAAAGATGAAAATACACAAAAAAATATGGAATGGCATGTTACAGGACATGCGAGCACTGAATTCTCTCTCTCTCTCTCTCTCTCTCTCTCTCTCTCTCTCTCTCTCTCTCTCTCTCTCTCTCTCTCTCTCTCTCTCTCTCTTTCTTTCTCTCTCTCTCTCTCTCTCTCTTACACAGGCACACACACATTCCCCACACACACACACATATCCCTCACATACACACCCATACATACATCCTCACATCTAGACAAATACTTGATGCCTCACATGATCACTGAAGCTAATAAGAACAAACTACCACACTTTACACACAATTGAGACACTGACGATTGTCGTGAGAATTCTCGCAATTGCAAGAAGTGGAGAAAAAATTGTACATATACATTATGTAGCGTAAAAATTAGTGATGCAATTCAACTCTTTTTTTTTCTTCTCCCCCCCCCCCCTCTCTCTCTCTCTCTCTCTCTCTCTCTCTCTCTCTCTCTCTCTCTCGCTCTCTTTACATACACACACTCTCACACTCATTCACTCTCTCTCTCTTACTTACACTCACTAACTCTCTCACTTGCTTTACAGTAATTTACATGAATTCATTTTATGCATGTTAAAATCAAGTGCATCAAAATGATAATATGAAAAAAATGAGAATACACAAAACATATGGATCAGCATGTTAGATGACATGCGTGCGCTCAACTCTCTCTCTCTCTCTCTGTCTCTCTCTCTCTCTCTCTCTCTCTCTCTCTCTCTCTCTCACACACACACACATGTACATACACACACCCACACACATCATACCCACGCAATACACACACCTGCACATACCCATATACTTACTCACACGTACTCACATAACACCCGAATATACACTCCCTCGCATACACTGCATGCATGCACACTTACACATACAAAGATATACAATACATACACGAGCACACACACACAGACTCATCCATACACACATACACACACGCACATGCATATAAACGCATATAAACACATGAACGCACACTTTAACACACGTACAGACATACACACAGAGTCACACACAGATACACACATGTACACACATATACACCCATACACACATCCAGACATGCACACACATACATTACACTTTCTCATGCACTCTCTCATTCACCCACGCTCTCTCTTTTACCCACTCACTCGCTCTCACACTCACTCATTCGTGCACATACACGCATACCCACAAATTCTCTCTCTCTCACTAACGCTCCCTTACTCATTCATTTACTCGATGACTCTCTAACTCACACTCACTCACTAACTTTCACACTCTGTCACACAGACAGGCAGACACACAACACACCCACTCTCTCAGATTCACTCATTCTCTAACTAAATCTCTCACACATATGTCCACACACTCACTCACTTTTACACTCACTCAGGCACACGCGCATGCATACTCTCTCACTCTCTCTATCATACTGATTCTTCCACTCACACTCTTTCTCACTCACTCTCTCACCCACTGTCTCGTTCACACACATACAGTGAAGAATGATAGTGGAAAAATGATACTAGTAGGTGACTTATGGAGGCATATAGTCGGTATGAAGTAAGTATTGAAAGAGTTTTCGGTTGAATGTGTAGGGACTCATTGGTGTTTTCAGTTCTGTTGGAAGGCTATTCCACAAGTGAGCACCAGAATATGCGAAACAAGTTTTGTATAAGTCCAATCTAGGCTTAGGAAGCTGTAATAAATTGCGCTTACTGTTCATTGCATTAGATTGAATTAACGGTAGAAGATACTCTGGGGTATTTTCAGATATAATTTTATTCACTAATTTGGCTTTGTTAAAAAGGAAGCGCTTTTGAAGTGGTAGAAATCTTAGATGGCTGTATAATTTATTATATAATATTTATTATATATATAAAATTAGAGAGAGAGAGAGAGAGAGAGAGAGAGAGAGAGAGAGAGAGAGAGAGAGAGAGAGAGAGAGAGCAAGTAGAGTGTAAAAGAGACAACAGAGAAAAAGAGAGAGAGAGTGAGTGAGTGTGAGAGAGAGAGAGGAAGAGAGAAAGAGAGAGAGAGAGAGAGAGAGAGAGAGAGAGAGAGAGAGAGGAAGAGAGAAAGAGAGAGAGAGAGAGAAAGTGGCAGACTAACGGCGGGAAAGATACTTTCTCGAAACTTATTTCATTGTGACTGCCCGGATCAGTACACTTGTTCATTCAGCGAGGCAGGGACAGCAGTTGGAGGTAGCAGGTTTAAATCGCGGTGTTGTCACCATAGACTTCAGTTTATATATTGTCTGGCTTCTCCTCTAATCTTCAGTTCATTTGTCAAATTCTTTGTATTACAGTCATATATATATATATATATATATATATATATATATATATATATATATATATATATATATATATATATATATATATATATATATATATAAGAGAATCTTCGTCTGTCTGTCTGTATGTGTGTCTTTATGCGTTCGCGAACGGTCCATCCGATTGAGATGAAATTTTCTACACGGCTTCTAATCATTCCCGTGCTGCCAACTGTCATAGTTTTTTTTAGTGTACAAACATATTTTCTTATTATTATTTAATATTTAATTTACATTATAATGTATATATAGCGAGGGGACATAACTTCTAATAGAATTGCTATATATGTAAAATTGTTGCATATTTCTCAAATAGGTGGACCTTTTCGCTGCAGTTATCTACAGGCATATGCGTTATAATCCTCCTCCCTCCTCCTCCTCCTCCTCTCTCCTCCTCCTCCCTCCTCCTTCTCCTCCCTCCTCCTCCCTCCCCCTCCTCCTTCTAATCCTTCCTCCTCCCTACTACTCCTCCTTCCTCCTCCTGTCTCCTCCTCCTCCCTCCTCTTCCTCCCTCCTCCTCCTTCCTCCGCCTAATATGAATTAAATTATATGCTCCCACCAGGGATTGGGCGAAGCCGGGCCGGGTCGTCTTTTTTTTTGGGAACGGGAACGGGAGCAGGGGCCGAATATGAATTAAATGAGACGCTCCATTTACCCAAGTTAATTGTTGGGGGAAGATGTAAAGATCCTTCAAGTGCTCTTTCTAATAATAGACAGACAGACAGACAGACAGACAGACAGTAGATAGTCGGGAACGGGAACGGGAGCTTATATGACTACTTATATGAATTTAATTAGATGCTCCCCATCAGGGTCTGGGCGAAGCCGGGCCGGGTCAGACAGATAGACAGACAAACAGACAGACAGACAGTCAGGAACGGGAACTTATATGACTACTTATATGAATTAAATAAGATGCTCCCCATCAGGATCTGGGCGAAGCCGGGCCGGGTCAGCTAGTATATATATATATATATATATATATATATATATATATATATATATATATATATATATATATATATATATATATATATATATATATATATGATGTGAAGAATCGTTTTGGGATTTGCTATCCACATCACATAATGGTATAGAAAAACTAATAACCTCAACCCAAAACAATATTGAAAATCACAACTTGTATCTTAACAAAGCAAAACAAAACAAAAATAAAGATAATGCATACCTATAAAACTACTACGGAGAAAGACATGTTAATGAGGAACAATTGGAGGTGTTGGAAACTTTCGAATATCTTGGGTCATTGATTACCAACAATGGTGACACGATTAAAGAAATTAAATGACGAATATATATTACTCTTCAAAGACTAAAACAACTTAATAAATTGTTGAGTGGGGCAGATAGAACTACAAAAATTAGATTTTTAAGAGCAATCATCTTTTCCATTGCAACATACTCCAGTGAGACCTGGACACTTACGAAACAAGCTGAACGGCGCATACATGCCTTTGAATATAAATGTTATAGACGGGTTCTAAGAGTATTTTGGGTATAGAAAAGAACAAATGCATCCATACGACAAGAGCTGAATATTGAAGAAGGTTGGCTACTAAAGACAATAAAACAAAGAAAATTGTGGTCACTTGAAACGTCATGAAAGTTTGGAGAGAACAATAATGGAGGGGTATATGCTCGGGAGCCGGCTTCCTGGCTTAGAGGTTAGCGACTTTTCTCCGTAATCTCGTATACTCTCGTAAGTAACGTGACAACGGTGAGGATCAGCAGTGGTTCGAATCGCGTCGGTAACTTAAGGGGCATGTGAGCCGGCTGCTTAGAAAGCAATGGCAAACTACTGAGAGTAATCTTGCCAAGAAATCAATAATCAACCGAAAGATGCTGATGTTGACAGCGATGTCCTGTAAAGGATATGAAAAAAAAAACAAAAACATATGCTCGGAAAGAGAGGAAGAGCAAGGCCAAAGAGAAGATGGGTACCGGATGTGGCGGACGATCTCCAGATGGGTTTATCGGACGCGGGACATCTTGCTTATGATCGACAAGTTTTCCGGAGGGTTGTTATGGGAGCAAGGTTCTGCAATGGACACGCTACTGAATGAATGAATAAATGAATGAATGAATGAATGAATGAATTAATAACATCTACTTACTTGTTGATGACGCTCAATTTCATTCTCTTATCTGTCGTGATGGGTGAATTTCGTACGAAACAGTCAAGAGTGAAGGTCGTGTTCAGCTAGCGTGTCTTCTAGCAACGCTGGTCAGATAACCAAACCTCTGGTGTCCTCGTGGATTCAGAATGCGCGACGGCGATGCACGAATGGTACACAATTCACAGTGGCGGTCCGATTTGTATCTATCGACTTGTGTGACAATGTTTGAACTGTCCGAAACAGCCTGCTTTATTTTATTAACCTTGGGAATACCTGAAAAGGGTGCGATAATTGCGTGGTAAAATTACGGAAACAGAACAAGTTTACCCAACACGCTCTTTTATACGACTCGCCTAATCTAATCCACCCGCAGCATTAAAACAACAAACAGCACGAGCTCTTTGAGGACACAAGAGGGGGAAGCAAAATAGTTACGAAATTTCCATGGTTGTTTGCGTTCTCAAGATCGGGTAATAGTTGTTTTCCGGAAACTGACAGGACACCATTAAGTACGGCCAGAAGCAATGGGAGGCGGGATGGACAGGAAGCCCACGTATCACGAAGTGTTTCTGTCCTGGGTGTCGCGCGTGCATTTCTCAATAGCGAAGACATCATGACGTCACGGGGAGTGTGGGTTTACTGCTGTGGTAATACCAAAACTATGGTTCCACTAATTAGAATTTGTGGAAGGAGTGTCTATCATATTGCTAGTTTTCAGCGTGCAGAGTAAATACACTTGAATGTATATGGTAAAGAGTTTTAACATTAAAAAAAAAAAAACATGCCCAGCTCGCACCGTCATTGCTGAAATAATTTCAAAATTTGCTTTTTGTTTGCAATATTTATGTGTGGGTTAGAACGCTAAAAGACCACACACAACCCATCCTTTCTTTTGTTATAAACCAATTTTTAAATTTTCCAGTCTTTAATCAGTAAAGAACTCAAGACGTGTAACAACTCTGACAAACCCGTTTTGTCATAGTATAAATCATTTGGTTAATTTTCCAGACTTTGCGAATTAACCAATAAGATAAGTTAAAAACCTGCTCAACTTCTATGAGTGTATAAATCGTTAGGTCAGTTTTCGAATCTGTCCATATAAACCAGTATCAGATCTGGAAGTCATGGTAGCGTTGTGGTTATAAATTCCCCTGGCGGCCCGGTGGTCGAATCTGTCCATATAAATCAGTATCAGATCTGGAAGCCATGGTAGCGTTGTGGTTAGACATTCGCTTGGCGGCCTGGTGGTCGAATCTGTCCATATAAATCAGTAACAGATCTGGAAGCCATGGTAGCGTTGTGGTTATAAATTCCCTTGGCGGCCCGGTGGTCGAATCTGTCCATATAAACCAGTATCAGATCTGAAAGCCATGGTAGCGTTGTGGTTAGACATTCGCTTGGCGGCCTGGTGGTCGAATCTGTCCATATAAACCAGTATCAGATCTGGAAGTCATGGTAGCGTTGTGATTAGACATTCGCTTGGCGGCCGGTGGTCGAATCTGTCTATATAAACCAGTATCAGATCTGGAAGTCATGGTAGCGTTGTGGTTATAAATTCCCTTGGCGGCCCGGTGATCGAATCTGTCCATATAAACCATATCAGATCTGGAAGTCATGGTAGCGTTGTGGTTAGACATTCGCTTGGCGGCCCGGTGGTCGAATCTGTCTATATAAACCAGTATCAGATCTGAAAGCCATGGTAGCGTTGTGGTTAGACATTCGCTTGGCGGCCCGGTGGTCGAATCTGTCCATATAAACCAGTATCAGATCTGAAAGCCATGGTAGCGTTGTGGTTAGACATTCGCTTGGCGGCCTGGTGGTCATGGGTTCACATCGTAGCAGATTTTATAAGTTGACCTGTGCTAGCAGATTTTATAAGTTGACCTGTGCTAGCAGATTTTATAAGTTGACCTGTGCTCCCAGGACGACCCACCCTCATGTGAGTACTACGGTCTGGGGAAGTGCTACTGACCACTAACCCATCGTGTGCCGATCGGTCTATACAACTATGGGTTTAGCACCATATATCATATGCACATAAGGGGTATAAAAGAGTCCCTTACTTCACTTACTAATGTAAGATACTTCACTTACTAATGTAAGGTATTTTACTTACTAATGTAAGATACTTCACTTACTAATGTCTGATACTTTACTTACTAATGTAAGATACTTTACTTATTAATGTAAGATACTTCACTTACTAATGTAAGGTATTTTACTTACTAATGTAAGATACTTTACTTACTAATGTAAGATACTTCATTTACTAATGTAAGATACTTCATTTACTAATGTAAGATTCATAATTTACTAATGTAAAATATTTTACTTACTAATGTAAGATACTTCATTTACTAATGTAAGATATTTTACTTACTAATGTAAGATACTTCATTCACTAATGTAAGATTACTAATGTAAGATATTTTACTTACTAATGAAGATACTTCATTTACTAATGTAAGATATTGATTGATTGATTGATTTAGGAACCGACATCACAGCATTCGGGGCATTCCCATCCTCAGTAACCAGCGAAGAGTTCCACCGCTAATAGTACCAGTAACAATCTGATTATATGTCCGTCGCGCCTTTCCTGTGAGCGTCGATCGTCGGCCAGAATCCCTCGTCACCCCTTGTTGTAACATTCTTGCCAGACCATGGTGATCCATTTGCTCCTCCGAGATGTACACGTGCTCCCACAAGGCCGCAACCACGTCTTCCTTATCATGCATCAATACTCCACCAAGTAAGATATTTCATTTACTAATGTATGATACCTCATTTACGAATGTAAGATACCTCATTAACTAATGTAAGATACTTCATTTACTAATGTAAGATACTTCATTTACTAATGTAAGATTCTTCATTTACTAATGTAAGATATTTCATTTACTAATGTAAGATACTTCATTTACTAATGAAAGATACTTAATTTACTAATGTAAGATACTTCATTTACCAATGTAAGATATTTTACTAACTAATGTAAGATACTTCATTTATTAATATAAGATACTTCATTTACTAATGTAGGATACTTCATTTACTAATGTAAGATATTTTACTTACTAATGAAGATACTTCATTTACTAATGTAAGATATTGATTGATTGATTTAGGAACCGACATCACAGCATTCGGGGCATTCTCATCCTCAGCAGTCAGCGAAGAGTTCCACCACTAATAGTACCAGTAGCAATCTGATTATATGTCCGTCGCGCCTTTCCTGTGAGCATCGATCGTCGGCCAGATTCCCTCGTCACCCCTTGTTGTAACATTCTTGCCAGACCATGGTGATCCATTTGCTCCTCCGAGGTGTACACGTGCTCCCACAATGCCGCAACCACGTCTTCCTTATCATGCATCAATACTCCACCAAGTAAGATATTTCATTTACTAATGTATGAGGGCAGCCGACAGATATTTGTTGGTTATGGTCTCGAGTTTCGCGACGGCAAGCTTTCTCTCTTTCGAGAGACACTGATTGCGGTCACCCGGCCAGTATGGTCACTGCCATAGAGGAAAGCAACGGCAAACTACCTCTTTGAAATTTCCTAGTTTATTATGATTCGCTTAAAGACTGATCATCGCAAGACAAGGACAGAGACATTAAAATTAGGAACATGGAACGTTAGGACGTTAAACAACGACGGAACATTAGAGAACATAACACAAGAAATTCAAAGAGAAAAAATTAATATATTAGGTATGTGCGAAACGAGATGGACAGGAGCAGGCATCAAGATACATAAAGATTTTAAGATTATTTATTCTGGAGGTGAGGATCGACATAGGGGAGTGGCAATAATTTTGGACCGGAAAACATCAACGTCTGTTCAGGGATATTGGGCCGTGTCGGACAGAGTATTACTAGTTAAATTGAGTGGCAGACCTTTTAACATAAATGTTATTCAAGTATATGCCCCAACAGGAGAGTCTAGTGAAGATAGTGTAGAGGAATTTTATAATGACATAGAGTCTGCCTTAAAGAAATGTAAAAATTCAGAAATAAACATCATAATAGGGGACTTCAATGCAAAAGTAGGAAATCAAGGGGATAGATACACAGTAGGAAACTATGGTTTAGGAGAGAGAAATGAAAGAGGATACAGACTAGTAGAGCGGGCAAAAGAACAGGAAATGATTGTAGGAAACACCTGGTTCAAACAACACCCTAGAAGATTATGGACATGGAGGAGTCCTGATAGCAGGATTAGAAACCGGATTGACTACATTCTCATTAGCAGAAGATTTAGAAACGCCCTAACAGTAGCAAAAACAGTTCCCAGTGCTGATTGTTATAGTGACCACAGATTACTCACAGGAACATTGAGGATAAAGTTGAAGAAAGTCAAGTATACAACAGGGAACACTAAATATGATTTGTGTACATTGAGTAATGACAAGGAAATACAAAACAAATTCAACATAGAAGTACAGAACAGATTTGAAATATTGTCTGATCTAGAGATCCTATTCCAGGATGTGGATGATCAATGGGAAATGTTAAAGAATTCAATCAATGTGGCTGCAGAAACAACTATTCCAAAATTAAAGAAGGTGGGTCGTAAGAAATGGATGACTGAGGAAATTTTACACTTAATGGAAACAAGAAGACTCAACAAAAATAATCCTGCCAAATATGAAGAAATTCACAGACAAGTCAGAATATTATGTAGGAAGGCAAAAGAATCATGGCTTGAGGAAAAGTGCTTAGACATTGAAAAACAACACAACAGTCAAAATACCAAATTAGTGCACAAAAGAATTCAGGAACTTACTAATAAAAGAACAAGTACATCAACAGGCTGTCTAAAAACTAAAGATGGCAAAATCATAATAGAAAAAGATCAGATTCTACATGTATGGACAGATTATGTGAAAGACCTGTATAATGATAACAGAGAGGAACGGTATGCTATTAGATTTAATAATGAAGGACCAGCAATTTTAAAGATGGAGGTTCAAAATGTTCTTAAGCATATGAAAGCTGGCAAGGCCCCCGGTGCAGATAACATCACAACAGAAATGATTAAAGCTTTAGAAGAATTTGGACTAGAGCAAGTCACTAGACTGCTGAACACATTATATGATACTGGAGATATACCTTCTGAATTATGTAATTCTGTATTTATTGCAATCCCAAAGAAATCAGGAACCTTAGAATGTGATCAACATAGAACAATTAGTATAATGAGTCACAACACAAAGATTTTGTTACGAATTATCATGCAAAGAGTGAGGAAGAAAATACAACCTGTAATAGGGGAAGAACAATGTGGTTTTGTAGAAGGAAAGGGTACAGTAAATGCTGTGTATATGCTGCGAACAGTTATTGAACGTGCTTTAGAAGTAAACAAGGATATACATCTTTGCTTTATTGACTACACAAAGGCTTTTGATAGAGTTAGACATGTCGACATTGTGGATATGCTTGCAGATCTACAAATTGATGGGAAAGACATTAGACTTATAAAAAACATATATTGGAAACAACAAGCTGCCATAAGAATTGATAATGAAGTAGGACAATACCAACCTATTAAGAGAGGTGTTAGGCAGGGATGTGTAATGTCTCCAGATCTTTTTTCCCTATACAGTGAAAATATTTTCAGAAATGTAGAAGACCTAAATGGAATCAGCATTGGAGGACGAAACATAAATAACATTAGATATGCAGATGATACAGTATTGATTGCAGACAATGCACAGGATCTGCAACAATATTAGTAGACGCTGTGGTTGTACACAGTGAGCAGCTGGGGTTGGAATTAAATTGTAGGAAGACACAGGTTACGGTCGTCACTAGGAAGAACGAAGTACCACAATGTAATATACAAGTAAATGGGAATATTCTTCAACAAGTGAATCGGTTCAATTATCTCGGAACAGTCATAACATCTGATGGCAGATGCCTTGAAGAGATTAGAACAAGAATCGCCATTGCGAAAGTAGCCTTTAGCAAGATGAAAAACATTCTGACCAATAAAATGATGTCAATTGAAACGAGAAAAAGAGTGTTGAGGGGATACATAGAGCCTGTTCTTTTGTATGGATGTGAAACTTGGACAATGTGCAGTCAAGCTGAAAAACATCTGATGGCTGCAGAAATGTGGTTTCTGAGGAAAATGCAAAGAATACCATGGACAGATAGAAAAACCAATGACCAAGCACTACAAGAGACAAATGAAAATCGTAGATTGATTAGAGAAATTAGACGTAGACAGTCAACATTTTTTGGACATGTTATGAGAAGAAATGGACTGGAGAACTTAGTGACAGCTGGCAAGATCGAAGGGAATAGACCAAGAGGAAGACCGAGAGGAAAATACCTGGATGGCTTGGCCACATGGCATGGACGAGACAGGAACACTGAGCTGATCCACGACTCTGGTGATCGAGTGAAATGGCGAATCATGACCGCCCACGCTTTCCGGCATGGCACATGATTGATTGAATGTATGATACCTCATTTACGAATGTAAGATACCTCATTAACTAATGTAAGATACTTCATTTACTAATGTAAGATACTTCATTTACTAATGTAAGATTCTTCATTTACTAATGTAAGATATTTCATTTACTAATGTAAGATACTTCATTTACTAATGAAAGATACTTCATTTACTAATGTAAGATACTTCATTTACCAATGTAAGATATTTTACTAACTAATGTAAACCACATTTCCACTGCCATTAGATGTGTAGTACCGAATTACTTTCCCGACATATTAAACTTCACATTGGTTGGGAAATGCAAGTCAAAGTAGACATGGTTTCTGGGAGAAGCGGCAGAGATCGATCAGCACGAACATGGGCACAGGGTAATGCAGACATATTGTGTATGCAAATGCATAAGGCCGGGGAAATGGCATTGATGAAATCGTCGTTCTGCAAATGACATGCTGCACACATAATCATGCACATAAATCAACCCATCCAGTATTTGTATAAACTGTTTTGTTACCTTTCGATTCTACAATATTCAATCCAACATAATCCATATTGGTAATATAGCGGATACAAATTAAGAAACTTAATAAAGAAGCATTCAAACCAATATTTCAAATTCATAAACATTCACCTTCATTTACTGACCATATAACTGCGTCCATGCCGACTGCCTCCATGAGAATACAATAGATAATGGGACCAATCGCAACTGTCATACTCAGATTTACAGTACACAATTACTACATTTTTAAAGTGTAAAAAAATGATGTCATTTTGTCAATTGGTTTTACAACGTTAAAACTCTTTTCAACATTATAGGAAGTAATCGGGACATATTTGCGAAATCATTATTGGAACGCCCACCATTTCGACAGAGTAGTTTTGGAAACATTGTCACTTAATAAGCCATGGCAACGCTTAACTCAAAAGAAAATTGTTGAACAGTTCAAGACCCCAAAACAGTTCCACACTTGTTGTTTCAAGATGAGTGATTGTTGTTGTGAGGATGCTGAATTAGACTTAATATAAGCGAGATTTCTAGACAAAATATTGCTTGAAAACAATGTCTATGGCGTCGTCAATTTAATTCTATATTTAGTTGTCGGCAATACAAGATCTGACGTTATTTAAAACACCTTTGTAACAAGCAGTCACACACTGCTTCAGTAGCGTTCTTTAATTTCGTATGATCATTTTGGTAACCTCCTTTAAAGTTACTTATTAAGATTGTGTGTGTGTGTGTGTTTGTATGCGCGCGCGCGCGTGTGTGTGTGTGTGTGTGTGTGTGTGTGTGTGTGTGTGTGTGTGTGTGTGTGTTAAGTTGCATATTCCTTACAGGACATTGCAGTCAAAACCAGCATTTTTCAGCTGCTGGTAATGTTCTTGGCAAGATTACGCTCAGTAGTTTGCCATTGCTTTCTGAGCGACCGTCTCACATACCCTGTAAGTAACCAACGCTACGCGATCAGCTGCCGAATATCGCGCAGCTGTGTTCCTCACGTGGACATACGGAATTATGGAGAAAGTCGTTAACATCTTAGCCTTGGAGACCGGCTTATTAAGTTTAGGTAAACGATATTGCCGTACAGCTGTTGTATATATTATTCCAGCTCGTCGTCAAGAACAACCGTCCAGCAGAACAACTGGTGCAACGTCAATGAACATGTAAAGATCGAAGGCAGGCTGACATTTTCTGGCAATGAAACGTTTATTGATACAAAATGGCTTGTAGCGTCCTCAAATATTAATATACACCGGTCCCATATTGCTGGGAGGCTCGGTGTGAGGTAAATAGGCAAAACGCACAATGCTCATAATATATAATTAACTAATTGAATGCCCAGATAAATGATTCAGCCACCCAGAGCTATTTAAATCGTATCGTTGCCTCTTAACATAACTATACCGACTTACAGTGGTTGTTGACATTTGCTAACCTTGAACCATGTCGTCGACTTTTGTTTTAATCTTGCTGGCCATTCGTCTGTCCTGATTTTGAAGCATGCTTTAATCGTCTCTCTTTTATGAACGATGGATCCCTGTCACTATTTCCATCTCCCAGATCGATTTACATTGATAATTCATCTCCGAAAGTGTTACGTCGCCTGTCCTTGGTGTCAGCCCAAACATCCTTCGGTCTCTCCCTCTAGTTGCTAGTGTATCATTCCGTGACGTTTTTCACATCGTGACGTCACTTAGCCACTTTTGCTGCTTGCTTCTTTGAGATTAACTCTTCGAGAATCTCTCTCACTTATAAATTCTGTATCTCATTCTAAAGTGCTACGTGGCAGTATCCCCCCCCCCCCTGCCACCCTTTTTGAAAATTATGTAACCATTTTAAAAGTCTGGTCGGTTTTTTATAACCTGACATGTAGCAGTTTAGAATTACAGAGTCATACCTCTTTATATATTACCTGTATATAAAAATCTTTCCACGTAAATATAACTATGCTAATATGATGGTATGGTCACCTATTAATCAAACGCAAAATCTCATCAAAATAAAATTATTATTATATTACGGGCACGCACTTCTATCTACACCCCCAGTATACGTCGTGTAGCACCAGCCTATGGGAGGGCTGTGCTAACTAATCTATGAGCTTCATAAGGTCCCGCGGCCTCCCCATAGTAGTCCCTCATTTGCCAATAAAGACAAGCATCCCCAACCAAAGCTATTACACCCGATCGAGGGTACGTGTGTGATTAAATGGTACCATTCCCTCTGTATTAGTATTGGAGTTTGACATGTGTCTTGTATATATATATACCTTTACTCGCTTGTTATATTTGACAGGTGAGGTTTGCTGCCCTCGTAGCTGTAGAATTGTTAGAGTCGTCATGGTCTTTATATTTCCTTCCATTCTATGTGTGATACTATAGTTTCTTATCCTGCTTTATCCTTTAATTTAATTTGTCAACTTGTTCTTATAAAACATTGTTGCGTATGCCTATTCACGTAATTCTATCTACTTAACTGTTACAGCAAAACCAAATTACACATTAATAATAACATTGTACTATCACATTGACATACTCAATGCGTCACGTAATAATAAACAATGCGACAACAATAATTGTAGCCTAGTCGTCTTTGTTATAATTATGATTGTATGTGGTTTTGATTTGGGTCTCAGCTTTGGTCTTGCTATTGGGTATGTACATTTAGTTTGCCTCCCCAATAATACGTTTGAGGATAAATATTCATAGTGTTAACCACGATCAGCGTACCAGGAACACTTGTGCGTATCAACCAATCCTGCAAATTGAAATATTAGAACTTTAAACATAATTTATAATAGCAACACAATAGTTATCGTAATATTATCTTAACCTGAAATAAACTGGAAAATCATATTATATACAAATATAGAATTTCTCACTCTGTCATGCTATTCATCTCTTGTATATATGCATTTATGTTTAGTCTGTACTGTTCTGTGTGTTTGTTGTTTTGAACTGACATCGTGTACGTATCCTTTGAATGTGTTTTGCAATTAAAATTATTTCTACCATACAAAACAACAATCTTTGTTGTCATGTACTGACATTGTAAAACTTATATCCTTATGTACTAGTATCACTCGTTCCATGATGCATGAATGGTAAGTGAACGATATGTTAAATATATGTCTGACATGAACCTCTCATCTATGGTGTGATAAGTGAACCATGACGTACAACTGGCAAGTGAATGATATTTTCAATGTGTAATTGATATGACCCTCTCATCAATGGTGTGATTAGTGAATCATAACGTACAGAATGCCTCTGTGTGTTCTTGAAATGAACGTATGATAATGGTCGTTGATGCTAGATAAGTATGGTTTATGAATTGAGCGTGACTATAGATGCAAATGATATGTATAATTAATATAATAGAGTTCGTCGTCACGTAGTGTAGATGCCCGTTGGTGTAGCCCAAACTATCGCATCAGCTTAGATCACAATCGACTCAAACTCGAACAAACGTCTGACATCACTATAACACAACACTCGGAGTAGCGTCGAGCTGATAAGGTTCGAATGTCTTCACAATCGTCCTCAACACAATCTGACAATTAATAAAATTGGAAAAAATATGTACCTATCTGGCAATAATTATTTTAAACAAATAACATATGGTAAACTGTTTGTTGTATAATTGATAACGTTCTATACGGGTGTTAAGAAGTGAAAATATTATTCGGAATGCTGTATTACTCCATTTTAACATGTATGCAAGCATACAGTAACATGAAGTGTGATATGTGTATAGATTTCTGCAGTCTACTAAGAAGATCAGCCAGGTTTTTATCTTTACCCGGTATGTGACTGATATCAAAATCATAATCTTGCAAAAGAAGAGACCATCTGTGTATTCTGGAGTTTTTAGGATGATCATTTTTTAAGACTTGTAATGGTTAATTGTCAGAAAGAACAAGGAATTTCTTCCCCAGAAAATATTTATAAAACTTATTGACGCTTTCTATTAGAGCCAAAGCTTCAAGTTCAGTGACAGCATATTTCTTTTGAGTTTCTGACAGTTTCCTGCTAAAGTACATAACAGGATGTAATTTACCATCATGAATTTGCAAAAGAATTGCAGAAATTGCATAGAAGCTCGCATCAGTCTGAATAATGAAATCTTTTAAGACGTCAGGTAGTTTCAGAATTGGACAACTACTGAAAAGATTCCTAATTTGTTGTAGAAGTTCATCATGTTTCTCAGTCCATCTTTTTTGACCTTTTTTTAGTAGTTCTGAAAAAGTTGCTGTCATGTCCGCGAAATTAGGAACAAACTTTTGGTAGTAATTGATGAGTCCTAACACACTTCTAACTTCTTTCTTAGTGGTGGGAGGTTTAATGTTTAGAATTTTGGTGACTACATGTGGGTCTGTTTTCGGAAATCCATCAGAAATTATATGCCCAAGAAATTGAACTTCCTTGAAACCTATTTCAACTTTACAAGGTTTAGCTTTTAGTCCATATTGTTGTATTCTTTGAAATACATGTTTCAGGATGTTAGTGTGTGTTTCGATATCTGTAGTGTGGATGCATATATCATCCATGTAAGTTGCTACATTGGTAATACCCGGTAGTAACCTTCGCATCATCCGCATAAAGGCACTCGGTGCGTTCTGTAGTCCGAAAGGCATGTACGCCCACTTATAAAGACCTAACAGAGTGGCGAAGGCAGTAATGTGCATGGATTCTTTATCCATAGGGATTTGCCAATATCCCTTAGTAAGGTCTATTTTCGAGAAAAAAAATTAGATTTGGCCATGCTATCGATTAAATCGTCGACATTTGGCATTGGTTCAGCATCTAATAACGTTAGTGCGTTGACTTTTCTATAATCAACATAAATCCGTAAAGAATTGTCTTTCTTTTTCACTATAACTAATGGTGAACAATAATTAGATCTGGATTTTCTAATAATGCCACACTGATCCAGTTCCGATATTTCAGCTATCACTCTTTCTAAGTAATGTACTAGAATTGGATAAGGTTTCACTTTGACAGGTATGTTTGATAGCAAAGGGATCTTATGTTGTATTAATGATGTTTGCCTCGGTTTATCCGAGAAAATATCCCCAAATTGTCGTATTGCTGCAGTTAACTTATTTCTATCTGGAGCTGATAAGATTTTATTAACATGAACAGCCTTCCAACTATTAGTACCGTTATTAGATGGTGTCGGTTTCTGTTGTGCTACTGCATCATCTTGTTATTCATTAATGACGCAACATGCTGCCGCTATTCTGTGTGGTAATTGTTGGATTGTTTGTGTTTTGTCTGCATTGCGATCTATGTATGGTTTCATCATGTTAATGTGAAATATTTTGTTTTTACCTTCTACGTTAATTAAGTAATCAACATCACTTATTTTCTTGACAACTTTAAATGAACCCTGCTATTAAATGACGAGACAGTTTCTAGGGTCAGGTAATAATAGAAATACCTCTTCTTCTTCTTTCAAGACGATTGTCTTGGTCTTTCTATTGTCATACTGTCTGTATTTTCACACGCTTTCTGAAGAGCTGATTTTGCAAATTGACATTCTGTCATTATTTTGTCCCTTAGATGTATTACCATCTCGTATGCCTCCTGTTTCGGGTGGTTATGCAATTCATTTGTGAGCAAATCATTGTACAAAGTCAATGGACCACGTGGATTTGCTCCGTATACCAGTTCGAACGGTGAGAAACCTGTGCTCGCCTGTGGCACTTCGCGGTATGCAAATAATACCGCTGGTAATAAAATATCCAAATCTTTGGGTCTTTTAGCCGTAACGTTTGCTAAGGTTCGTTTCAGGACTCCGTTAAAATTCTCATTGACCCCATTGGTCATGGGGTGTTATGGAGAACTGAACACCTGCGGTATGCCCAGCATCTTCATGGCGGCTTGGGTAGCGTCAGAAATAAATTGGCTACCCCTGTCGGATAGTATACACAATGGGAAACCTATCCTACTGAAAATCAAAAGAAATGAGTCTACGATGGATCTAGACGCGATGGATCTTAACGGAATTGCTTCTGCCCATCTAGTGCATAGATCTATCACCGTTAATATAAATCTATTGCCTCGATCTGTTGTTGTGTTAAGAGGTCCCACGATTTAGACCGCTATTTTCGGGAACGGTCGAGATGCCAGATCCGTTTGTTGAACTGGTGCCTTAGGATGTTTACCTTTCGGTGTCGTCCTTTGGCATAGCTCGCATTATCGGATATGTCTACCAATATCCTTCGAATAGCCAGACCAGTAGAATTGTGCCAAAATTCTTTGTGTAGTTCTGGCTATAACCATGTGCACGTTTCAGTGCTACGCTGCGATATTTACTAGGCAGCACTGTAGAGCAATGTTGTTCCTTTCCTGTATTGCCTGGTGAGTATGTTGTTATATAAACTAAATTCCCATTTACCGTGTTTCACTTGTTTGGCTGGTTTGTGTATGTTATTGAAACATGCTTGTAATGTGGGTTCTTGTTTTTGTTCTGTGGCTAAGTCTTTCGTCAGTAACAAATGGTTTTGTGTATTGTCTTTCACATTATGTTGTTATCAAGATCTCACTTATAGTCACAAAGGGACATAATAGGAGACACAGAAATAGCAAACACTCGAACATTCGAGATCGATTAGCCAGACCACCAACGGCCAGGTACAACCCGCGGGAAGCGTGGAAAGTTGAAAGTTGAAATCCACGTGATACCCGCAGCGGCAAGCACTCCGTGTCCACCCGACGAGAGTCGAGAGGGCAGACGGCCACTGGACACTGACTGGACTGGGGGGGGGGGGTGTAACTCTTAGAGGGAGACACATAAGATAGACTTAGTATCTTTAAGCTGTGTATTAGTTTAGCGATGAATAGATGATGTTGTGTGTAGAGATGATTTGAATGCTTTATATGATATATATGTAATATGCCATTGTGCGAGACGTTTATTCGTTTGATAATAGATATCGTAATAAACCTTGAGTTCTTTCGTATCTGTACTCGCACTAATCTGTCTGTCTGAACCCGAGTCGTTCTATCCCTATTCGTAAGACGCTGACAGGAAAATGCTTGGGGGCTCGTATCCGTTTTGGCAGGCTCAAGACAGTCAAAGATAGATTAAATTACATTTAAAAATATTACATTGACGGTTCTTGGCGCAGCCAAGTAAAAACTATAGATTACACACGACATCGACAAGTCTAAACTTTAAACAGCGTATACTGATCTACTAAACTGCATCTTCCTTTATCTTCCTCTCCCTCACATGACATGATAATAATGCTACCTATCAAAATAAACATGACATTGACATGACATGACAAAATACTAATGTTTTTCACTCTGATAACAGGTTGTCCTATGATGTATTTGAGTTGATATATATTTTCACCAAGATCAATCCAGAAAAATCCAGAGAGCGAAACAGCGGTGGTACTGAACAAGCATCATTAAATCAGCTAAGTCCAAACATTTTGTATAAATTGTATCTCTAAACGGTACTCATTTCATTTTTCGCATGTAAATTTTGTTATCTATTGATATATGTGTGTATTATTACTATAAATAGCACATTAAGGGACACAACCAAAAATTGTATTGTACAAAGTTTCAAAGGGAATTAATTTTCTGAAAATAATTATTATTCAAAAACTAGAAAATGTCAACACTAGAAAAGTGCATTGAGCTAGGGATACAGCTAGGTTATACAGCAGAAAAGTTAGCAGAGTGGAGCGAAAAGAAACATGCAGAAGAGGTGTTACGTGAAGAAACAGCAGCAGAACGCGAACATAAAAAGGCAGAGCTCGACGCAGCCAACAAAAAAGCAGAGCTCGACGCAGCAAACAAAAAATTAGAAATTGTGGCATCCATAAAACAGAAAGAAACAGATTCACAAACACAAATAAAGGTGAAACAACTATAGATAGATTCGAATGTAGAAATTTCAGTGAACAAACTACGAAGTAAAGAAGGAGAACAAATGTATAACAAATTTAAGGGCATTGTCAAACCATTTTGCTCTGGCGATTCAATCAGCGCCTACACAGAAAATTTTGAACGCATCATGAAATTTCACGATATTCCAAAGTCAAACTGGGCAATGATCTATATGAGAAATTTAGCTCTTGAGCCATTAAAGGTCATTGATACTATTCCTCAAGATCTAAGGAAATACTACGATTATATCAAACGTAGAATAATGCAACATTTCTCATTAGATACAGCAGGGTATCAACTACAGTTTGCCAAACTTAGTCCCAAAGCCAACCAAACCTTCATAGATTATGTCTCAATGGTACAGATCATATTTAATAAATGGATAAGTTCAGCGAAGGTTGATAACAGCTTTGACAAACTGAGAGATCTGATAATGATTAATAAAATTATGACATCATTACCAACTACATTTTCAAAATTTCTACAGCAGAGCGATTGTCAGACGATTCAAGAGATTGAGAACAAAGGGTCTGCATTTTTTTCAGCAAATCGCGATATCTTTGTTTTAAATGACATCCAAAATGAGGTATCAGCTGCTATGAAAGTAAACACATTTAAACAACCTCAAGACAAGTACAGACCAAAACCAAAATACTCACCATGCAAATATTGCAAATTGTCACACGAAGAATATGCTATGTGCGACAAATCACCTAATTACAGTCACAATCTGAAAATGATGGTAGAGAAACAGAAAGCCAAGCGAACACAATTTAGAAGAGCAGTTAAATGCTATTTTTGTAAAAGTTTTGGCCACTATTCAGGCCAATGCGACGGTCGTAAGATTATGAAACAAGCTAATGCTGTATTAGTTGACACCTCAAGCGAGGATGAAATTGAAAGTGCGAATGAAAGTGATCATGAAGTAGTCAAATCTTTACAAGTGATTGACGTTTTTGATTATGACGGATGCAATACATGTAAGAAATTTCAATTAGACACAACCCTTAAATGTGGCCACACATTACCCATATCAAATGAAATGGCCAATGTCGCGCTAACATCTAAAGGCAAGCTACATTTTTACAAGGGTTTTGTCAACTACCAACCCTGTAAAATATTGCGGGATAGCGGTTCGACCCTTATCGGGTCAGAAAAACATATGTGAAAGACTGTGACTATATAGATGACTACGTAACATGTCGAACATTTGCAGGTAACATCGAAAAATACCCTTTAGCAATGACTGAAATTCATACACCATTCATTTCAGGACGAGTATTATGCGCAGTTTTGCACGATCCATGTGCAGAAATAATTGTAGGGAGCCTTCCCAGTGTCAAAGAATGTTCAGAAAACGACAATAGAAAGTGAGAAGCAAAATTGTGCAAACAGAAACAAATTGATAATCCCACGACACTTAAAGAGAATTTTGATTCTCAAAATAACACCAGTCTAAGGGACACCACCAATGACCAACCTCCAGAAAACACAACAGAGGTTGAATATACAGGTGCTGTTCAAACCATACATGAGGTTACATTGGCAGAGAAAACCAAACCATGTGTGAAAGATCACCATATAAAACCCTACTATTCCAGAACAGCCGACCACATAAACAACCAGACAGTAGTGACAGCAGATCTCAACCAGACTGACAGAAACAACGACGTAAGCAACCATACAGTAGCAACAGTACTTCTCAACCAGACTGATAGAAACAACGACGTAAGCAACCAAACAGTAGCTACAGTACTTCTCAACCAAACTGACATGAACAACGACGAATGTGACCAGACATTAGCGACAGCAGTTATTAACCAGACCGACATAGACGACATAGAAATCCCAGTCCCGACTACCGACAACGACAATGCACTACAAGACATAAAGATCTCTGACACAGTGACAGAACCACAACATCAGGACATACTATCTCTCCTTATCGAATACAAGACAACTTTCTCTAACCAACCAGGAAAAACAGACAGAATAGATCTCTCTATCATCTTGACAGACTTGACACCTATAAAGTGCAGACCTTACTCTATCCCTCTGCACTATAGGGATAACCTTGGCAAAGAAATACTGGACTTAAAACGGAATGGAATAATCCAAAAGTCTCTTTCTGAGTACTCATCACCTATTGTACTCGTTAATAAAAACGACTTAACGATACGTTTGTGCATCGATTATCGCAAAATTAACACAGTAACGAAAAATGACTTATCTTAATTTTTGATCTTTATGATCTTATTTTAAACATGTCAGATTCAGCCATTTTTTTCAAAATTAGATTTAACGAAAGGCTACTGGCAGATTCCAATGAATCCAAATTCTATGTACATCACTGCTTTCTCCACACCACTAGGATTGTATGAGTGGCGATATTTACCCTTTGGACTCAAAAATGCACCAGCCACTTTTGTAAGGCTGACTAGACTTTTGCTACATGGAATTACCAATGTCCAATCCTACATAGATGATATCTGTATTCATTCTGTAGACATGACATCTCACTTAGAAACACTTAGACAAGTCTTTGACAGGATTAAACTCTTTGGACTTACAGCAAAACCGTCAAAAGTAGAAATAGCTTTAAGAGAAATAGAATTTTTAGGCCACAATATTTCACAAGGAAAATTACTTACAGACGACAAAATCGTCTCAAAAATCCTCAACCTGATAGTACCAACAACGAAGAAACAAGTCAGGACTTTGTTAGGCTTGGTAAATTATTATGCTAAATTTATTCCCAATCTGGCAGAATTTACTTCTATTTTTTCAAATTTGTTGACCAAAGGTCAACCCAACAAAGTTTGTAAGAGTATCAGTTTAGAAGATGCAATTTGTAAATTAAAAAACATTTTCTCAAATCCACCCATACTACGACTTCCATATATACATTCTCAATATATTTTGAAAACAGATGTCAGTACCATCACCATAAGCGGCTGTCTGATGCAGAATCAAGAAGGAGTAGATTATCCTATCGTTTATGTAAGTCGCAAGCGGAAACCAGCTGAAAGAAGATATTCTACAGCAGAACTTGAGGGATTGAGTCTGATCTATTGTGTACTGAAATTGAAGAAATACCTTCTTGGCACCCACTTCATAATCCAGACAGATAACTCACCACTGCTGGTGATAAGAGACGGTAAGCCAAAGAATAACAGGATTGCACGATGGTCGCTTATTCTCCAAGACTATAGCTTTGAGATCCAGCACATTAAAGGCTCCAACAATTGGATTCCTGATCTCTTAACGAGACTGCCAAATACACCAGCTGAGTAACACAGCTACCAGTACGCCATAAAAACTGTGATAACATTTTAGAAGGGCGCCTACCTAACAGCAAACTTCCAAATTCAGACTTTAACCAGTCACTGACAGTATATATTACACTATTATAGTACTTCTGATGTGAATGACTGTCATACAATGATTACTCATTACAGAGATAATTACAGAGACATTTAGTAGATGCGGTTGTTGCACACAGCGAACAAAGAAGGTTAGAATTAAATTTTAAGAAGATACAGATTATGGTCGTCACTATGAAGAACGAAATACTACAATGTAATATTCAGGTAAATGGGAATATTCTTAAACAAGTAAATCGGTCCAATTATCTCGGAATAGTCATAACACCTGATGGGAGATGCCTTAAAAAGATTACAACAAAAATCGCCAAAGAGATTAAAAATTAAAAACATACTGTCAAATAAAACGATGTCAATTCACACGAGAAAAAAATTGTGCTGAGATGCTACAAAGAGCCTCCACTTTTGTATGGATGTGAAGAGTGGACAATGAGCAGTCAAGCTGAAAAAACATCTGATCGCTGTGGAAATGTTGTTTCTGAAGAGACTGCAAAGAATACCATGGACGGATTAAAAAAAAAAAAAAAAAAAAAAAAACACGACAAAGTCCTGCAAGAAAGAAATGAAAATCGTAAACTGATTAGCGAAATTAGACGTAGACAGTCAACATTTTTGAACATGTTATGAGAAGAAATAAATTAGAGAACTTGGTGGCAACTGGCAAGATCGATGGGAAGAGAACAAGGGGAAGACAATGAAGTAAATACCTGGATAGTTTGAGGCATGTTCGAAACAATTCAATTCAATTCAATTTAACTTTATGTTAAAAGGGTCACAAATTGGGCACGCAGGCCCGTCTTACATTCGGCCCTTCCAATCACTCAGCTTTCGTTAATCCATAGTGCATAATACATTCACATAGGAAAAAAAAACATTGTGAAATGAATGTTGTAAACATAAACAATGCAAATTGCCATGTTATGAGGCACATCTCTCCCACCTACCCACACACCTCTACCCACACACCCCTACCCCCCCCCCCCCACACACACACACACACAGGGTCACATTCATACCGCACTAATTTACCCACCCCACTCCCACACAACCCTCCACCCACACACACTTCCCCCTACCTATTCCGCCAACCCACACACACTCACCCACCCACACAAATATCCCCCACCAACCATGTGTTCTGAGTGTCCTCCGGTTGTTCTTACCGTACATTCACTGTTGTTATATTAAAAAGAATAGTTGCATATCATGTACAGGACGTTTGCAGTCAATACCAGCATTTTTGCTGTTGTTGGTGTCTTGGCAAGTTTACGTTCAGTAGTTTGCCATTGCTTTCTGAACGACCGGCACCCATACCATTTACGTAAAAAAAAACCAGCGCAACGCGGCCTGCTGCTAAATAGTGCGCAGCTGTGTTTCGAACGCAGGTATACGGGATCACGAATCGCGTTCGTAAGCTTAACACCACGGTGACCGGCATTGTTGTATAAACTTCTTCATAATTTTGTAAGATGCTTAAGGATTTCCCGTTGCTTATTTCTATATTTTCTATTAAATGCCTTTTCTTGGTCGACAAAGGCTATATAGTGTTTTTCATTGAATTCGATTGATTATTCTATTAGTTGTCTAAGTGCAAAGATGGCGTATGTGCCTCCTTTGTTTTTCATAAATCCAAGTTGTGTTTCACTTAGTTGGTGTTCTATTGTAGGTCGTAGTCTTTTCTCTAGAATTTTGCAATGTGCAGTAATATTGTTAATATCTGGCGACTCCCCGCTTCACGCCAATGCTCCTCAGTCTAGACAAGGAAACAGATTCCCAAGTTTCCTTAAAGACATTTGTTCGTTCAGCGTCTCGTATGGCGTTGATTATGTCTAGCAAATCCATTGCTCTTCTCACTTTTATAGTTTTATCTAAGACATTCAATTAATCGACACAGAACTAGCAGTGTCAGTAGACATATGCTGGCGAAGATGTCAAGGAGAAAATCGGAGCACCAATGGGCCTGTTCGGCGTGCGATGACGATGATCCTCAATAGTCACTAATCACTAATACAATTTGAATAACAAAGACACAAACCATAGATTGTACGATTTATTGCCTGGCATATTTCGCTGCATCTCGTCAGGTACATACTGCATAATTCACACAACATAGAGTAAAATAACTAGACACATCCTTCAAGTTGAAATATACACATGTTCATACAGCAATGTCAATTGTCTACCACTGTAATTTTAAACTGACTATCATGTCATTCTGTTTTCACAAAACTGGCCTATGTAGATTAATAATAATGGCTTCTGCAAACTTTAACAAGCGACTATTTTGTGTATTAAACAACACGCGAAAAGCGCTGTCTCTATTGATTAAATGACCGGTTTCCAAGACGCTAAGGAAGACGCCGGAAATTTGTAATTGTGATGTGTAGGCCATCTCATGATCCATCGCTTGTGTGTAGTATATTGCCACTACATGTGTTCAACAACCCTACTGTGCAACTGCCGCTCTGTTCTGTCGATGTAGGTAGACTCGCACCTGTATGTGAATTGTAAAACAAGAATACTTACCTGATTCACAGTCCTATATTTCATATAGACAGTTATAGAAAAATACAGCAAATAACGACAGCGTAAATTACAGACACTAAAAAGAATATAGGATTTACTGTAACAGTTAGTGAAAAACAACGTTAAGACGCTCTACAGTACAAAAGTAATCATACTAGAAAGTGTAACGGTATTTTTGCTGTACAACATTTGCTGACATATAGTCTGTCTCGAACGTATGTTGAACAGAGGGACCAAAGGCCGTTACTTCATTATATAGCAAATCTATGGGGATATCAACAAGCTTAAGTTGACAGCTGCTTTTTGGCATTCATTAATATTGACGTTTGAATGTGGACGAAGAAGAAGAAATCCATTTCTACAGTAACAAGATCACAGATGTAGTTTTGGTACACGATAGACTGTTTAGCAGCACACATCTAAGTTACTATTTACTCTATTTGCCAAGATGGTGCGGCATTTACCATAGAACCTATAAGTATTCAAAAACTAAGATAGTACGGTATGTACTATAGAATCTATAAATATTGAGAAACTAAGATAGTGCAGCATGTACTATTTAATCTATAAATATTGAGAAACTAAGACAGTACGGCTTGTACCATAGAATCTATAACTATTGAGAAACTAATGATGTAGACTATTGTGGCAGGCAGGGTTCACAGATAATCTGGCGGACATTTCAAGAGGGGTGATTATTTGGGGAGACAAAGTAGGGTGGGGGTGGGGGGGGGGGAGCTGTAGAGATGACGGACATCAAAGAGTAGATCTCCCTCCGGTACATTGTGTGTTTGCGTGGGCTGTTTTAAATAAATTCATTTATGTGAAGTTGTTGATTTGCTTGTTTGAATAATTTATTCCTGTTTATATCTCTCTCTGTGTGTGTGTGTGTGTGTGTGTGTGTGTGTGTGTGTGTGTGTGTGTGTGTGTGTGTGTGTGTGCTCGCGGGTGCGTGTGTGTCTGTGTGTCCTCTAGAAAATAGATACGTTGATCCAGGACACCTATAAACAGAAACAGATGACGGAGTAGTCGTATATCTTACCAAAGGAGAACTAAGGCCTGCAAAGTTAAACGATACTCATGGAGAAGTTAGGTTACCTTTTTAGCTCCCCCCTCACACACACACACACACACACACACACACACACACACACAAACACACACACACACACACACACACACACATGGTAATCTGGAAGTTAGGTGAGCAAGTGGAGGATTAAACTAGAGAGCACATGACGCTTGTTGTTGGTTATGGTCTCAAATTTACGACGGTAAGCAAAGGATATATGTACAGAGACAATAGCTACACACTCCTGCCAGTATGGCCACAGCCGTGACGCAGAGCAACGACAAACCGTCTATTACAGTTGATTTAAGAAACGACATCACTGCACTCAGGACATTCCCATACGCGTACCATAGGTAATCTAACACCAAGAGATGAATTTCCTGCCAGCCCATCAGTCTGTTCATTCCCCGGATTCTCGCATGGCCAGGGCAAAATATCCATACAATTCTCACAATGTGGGACCTCTGAAGCGAAGTGAGCCATTCCACACGAAACATTCCTTTCTCCACCTTACTAAGCATACTCCTTTTACCGATTTTACAAATGCGTAGAAAACTATCCACCGTTCTCCCAGGCGAAGAGGTTTAGGACGCTTTTTGTAATCCCGTTTACCCACGTACGAAACACAGCTGCAGGAGATTCGGCATCGGATTGCGTCGCGTTGTTTCTTACGGAAAGGTATGTGAGCCGGTCTTTCAGAAAGCAATGGCAAACTACTGAACGTAAAACTTGCCAAGACATCGACAACGGCAGTAAAATACTGGGTTGACTGCTACGTCCTGTAAAGGATATGCAACTATAAATAAAAAGAAAACTATAGCAGTCAAAACAATAATGGGAAACGACTGTTCTTTGGAAATGTTCTACAGAGATCAATGAATGAATCACTAAAACGAGAAGTAGATTGTGAGCTTTACTAGAACACGATTACAAGAAACAAAATGGACGTTGCGGCTAAAGCCTTCGCCAGCACAGAATAAGCAAACACAAACTGACATACAACTACATGAAAAACACTACATGAAAATATTAAGGTTATTTATCTGTATACTTGTTTGGCTGAATACGTCTTAAGCGACCGACGCGTTTGGCGATTATCAGTGGCTGGTATGAACTACATGTTTGGTCAATGGACCAACGGTCAATAATGTCAGAAGTTCAGGGATTGGCTAAAACAACCTGCGGGAGAACATCCGCGCAGGGGTGGGGGTAGGAAGAGGCCTATGTGAGCGAAAGGTAAGATAGGGTTTAGTGCTGTGGCGAAGGTGTCACGGACGCAGTTCGCAATTCTGCATCTCGCGCTCGAAACAAAGCTGCGGGCGACCTGAATTCAAACCGGCCTGCGTTGGTCCTCATAGAATGGTATTAGTACCAATCGCTTTGAAAGTAATTACAACCATTGAACCCAAGCTTAACAAGAAATCCCAAACAGCAACGACGTCCTGTAAAGGATAAGCAACTAACTGTTTTAGTGGACTATACAACTTCGGGGATGGGAGGGGGTGGGGGGGGGGGGGGTTGAAAGTTAAATGAAACTGTGTTGGACAATGTGGCCTTGAAGAGAGAATGAGACCAACTGAAAGATGAGACGGTTTTCTAATGTCTTACGATCCCGTTCGTGAGATGCCCTGGATTTGACCGCCGTGACCTGTATATCGGTCACTCCACAGTGGTCAGGACTGTTAAAGTGTAAGGATACCAGTTTCTGGGCACCACTGTTGATATAAGAGAGATGTTGCTTAAACCTGTCAGCCAGACGTAGATCTATTTTTCCCGATATATCTCAAGTCACAACGTGTGCAAATAATCGTATAGATAGCGTCGTGATTCGTGCATGAGAAACCCTTACGGATGTGGAAAGTGGTCTTGAGAATGCCAGACCCTGGATTTGAAGGAAATGTGCGCAGGTCTTACAACGAGATCGAAGACAAGCCACTGTGCTAGGAAGAGACTTGTGAGATTGGGGTAGACTGCTATGGATCAGCACATCCCAGAGGTTACGATCCCTCCTGTAGCCTCTGGGGGGGGGGGGGGATCTGAGAAGACATTCCGAGTGATCGGATTTGCCTGGAGAATGGATAGATGCCTCATGATGATATTCTTGGGAGCAATATTATGGGGATAGTAGGTTAGTGAAAGTATATGTCTATTTTTTTGTGGTTTTTGTCTGGAAGAGAGATCCTCGGCACGACTTATAGACTGGCAGAGAGAACATTCTCAGGAAAGCCATGAAAGCAGAAGAAATCCAACATTTCGTGGGCTTCTTGACGGAAGTCGTCATTATCCTGACGCTATATATATAGCGAGAATGAAAAAAGAGATAAAGAGAGAGATAGAGAGAAAGAGAGTTGAAAGAGAGAGAGAGAGAGAGAGAGAGAGAGAGAGAGAGAGAGAGAGAGAGAGAGAGAGTTGGAAGAAAGAGAGTATGAGAAAGGACTGAAAGAGAGAGTGAAAAAAAGAGAGATATGATGAAAGAAAGAGAGAATGAAAAAAGAGAGAGAGGAATTAGAGAGAGAGAGAAAGAGAGAGAGAGAGAGAGAGAGAGAGAGAGAAAGAGAGAGAGATAGAGAGAGAGAGAGAGAGAGAGAGAGAGAGAGAGAGAGAGAGAGAAGGATTTGGGGATATATTGCAACAAACCTTCCTTGTGTAGATGACAATTTATTGATTAATTAATATCAATTAGAGAAAATAGGACAACACGACAACTGAAGCCCACCTATCTTCAAACGTTACAGGATGCAAGTAAAAGTAAATGACCCTTGTACACACCTTAGTGCAGTGGTTCTCAACCTTTTTTAGCCCGTGCCCCCCTTCACCATATTTTCAGAACGTCATTCCCCACTCCCTTCGTATTTCCTACCTAAAAATCCCCCCTCCCCGCCCATGCCCCTACATAGTATACGCAATAATGAAAGCACATACCAAAACAATCAAACCAATACAGGTCTAGACGTCCATATAAAACGTGATTTGTGGGTCTACTTACTTTACAAAATGAATTTTAGAAGGGGTGAGACGTACAGAACCGTAAAGTATGAAGGGATAAACAATATCATGTAATCGGTTCTTGTATTAACGCGATCTTGAAATAATCTTAATTCCCCCCCCCCCCCCCCCCACCTCCCCCCTGAAAACCCTAAAATTCCCCCCTGGGGAGGAGAGGGAATTCCCCACCGGTTGAGAACCACTGCCTTAGTGGGTGTGAGGACCTCGCCCTTATTTCTGTAGACCGGTAGGAAGTTAGAAGTATCATGTCAACATTACACCCACCGCCTTTACTTCTTCAGGCGGCTCCTGGTAGGTACTAATCTTAGGCTGTGTGGATCTGAAAGCCGAGGTCAATGTTAAAAAATTCGCTACGATGACGATTCGAATACAAGCGCATCTGGTCGTCAGGCAGGAGTGCTAGCCATTGCGCTTCTGTTGCTCGCGTAGTAGGTCAGGTAAAACAGCCATTATTAAAGCAAAGTTGTCGACCTGACAGTTCAAAACCATGATTGATTGATTGATTGATTGATTGATTTAGGAATCGACATCACAGCATTCGGGGCATTCCCATGAAAGCTCAAGGAATTGTTTCTGAGGAAACAGATTAAAGAAAATGAAAATGAACGTAAACACAACACTGTTGCCACGAAATTAACGTGTGATCTATCTTTATGTGTAGCTGCAGGTACATCCCCAATACGAGGATCAGCAACGTCTTATTTGTTTGTTTCATGACATCTTCCGCAGTTGCAAAGCTCAGTGAACGGGAATTTACATAATAATACTTGCTCATTTCATTGTGTACCATGTCTGGTCCCAACCTATTGTTTGTTTGACACTAAATCATTTAACAAACAACCACCATTGAGCTTTCATTTGGATATAATTGGTTTAAAAAGAAGTATTTATTTAGTCAACAAGAAACAAGTTTACAGTCACACTTTCGTGTTGACCCTCTA